>CM031628.1:39520581-39540581 GCA_018398815.1 Conus ventricosus
GTGGGGGAGAAGCAAACAACCATGTAACAGAAAGTAACAAACAAAGGCTGAACCATGTAAACAAAGTAACAAACAAAGACTGAAGCCAAGACAGCACAGCTGAAAGATGCTGCCATGTATTTGTGAATGTTAGGGATGGAAAGGCGCACTGCAGTTATCACTTCTGCCAAGAAGATGCGGTTTTCCCTCCAGCATCTGCGATTTGTGTGCGTGTGTGTTAGAAAGATGAGGCACAAGTGATTGAGCTGGTTTGCAGAAAAATTCAGCGGGAAAGATAGAATTTGGCTCAAGGGCGTCACCATTGAATTTTAGTGTGGATTCAGATTAGTGTGGATTCAGGAATGTTTTTTTTTTTTGTTTTTTTTTTTGACTTTCTTTGGTTTTGAGATGGGATATTTTTTTTTATACTTTTTTTGTAAATTTCTCGAGAAATGGTACATGATTTTCCATGGAAAAAGAAAATCAGGCCTATTAAGACGTACTAGTATCTATTACACTTGAAAGATTTTATGAAGATCTGCATTTACAGCTGTTCACAAGGTAGAGAGGAGGGAAAGGGGAGGGATGGAGGGAGAGATGTTTATTCAGTCACTGTAAAGTAACTCAGTTGAGCTTTGGAACCTGTAGCAACCTGCAAAAGGTAGCTCAAGACAATGAGAATTCACCAGTTAGTAGTAATGGCGCAGTTTTGATATGTATGTGTGACAGTTTAGAGAGACATCAAGAGGTACATCATGGATTCGGGTAGGGTTGGATTGAAGATCACAGGACCGGTAGACGTGGTGGAGGTCTGCGTTCTCTGCTGTGTCATCCCTGTTGTGATTGTATCCCCACTTGATGGGCAGGGACATGTTTCGGCGTGGTCAGCTATGCTGTGGTATAGGGCTTCCCCCACCCCCTCACCCCCTCACCCCCACTCCCTCTTTATCTAGCAGTTTATTACATCAGTTTTACAAGTTTCTCAACAGACAGCATTGGGTGTTAGGAAAGATCTGTAAACATGCTGCATTTTGCGGTGGGATAGAGCTGTGTATAACCCTCATGACGTGGTCCTTGGATAGACCTGCATATAACCCTCATGACATGGTCCTTGGATAGACCTGTGTATAACCCTCATGACATGGTCCTTGGATAGACCTGCATATAATCCTCATGACATGGTCCTTGGATAGACCTGTTATATAACCTTCATGACATGGTCCTTGGATAGACCTGCATATAATCCTCATGACATGGTCCTTGGATAGACCTGCATATAATCTCATGACATGGTCCTTGGGTAGACCTGCGTATAACCCTCATGACATGGTCCTTGGATAGACTGCATATAATCCTCATGAAATGGTCCTTGGATAGACCTGCATATAACCCTGGTGACATGGTCCTTGGATAGACCTGTATATAACCTTCATGACATGGTCCTTGGATAGACCTGCATATAATCCTCATGACATGGTCCTTGGATAGACCTGTGTATAACCCTCATGACATGGTCCTTGGATAGACCTGCATATAATCCTCATGAAATGGTCCTTGGATAGACCTGCGTATAACCCTCATGACATGGTCCTTGGATAGACCTGCATATAACCCTCATGAAATGGTCCTTGGATAGACCTGCATATAACCCTGGTGACATGGTCCTTGGATAGACCTGCGTATAACCCTCATGACATGGTCCTTGGATAGACCTGCATATAACCCGGGTGATGTGGTCCTCGACAGCCCCATGGAAGAGGACGCCAAGCCCAGGATCGTGCTGAGACCCACGGAGGCCCAGGACCTGACCCAGGAGAACCTCACAGACGTGCTGCTGTGCGACCTGGCGCCCTTGGTCACCTTCCTGCTGGTCAAGCCCCGCGCCCTCCGCAAGCACCTGCCCAAGATCCTGCGGCGCGTGCTTCACGAGGGGTTCTCCGTGGTGGGCCTGCGACTGGAGGTCATGGGGGAGGCGCTGGCCCGGAGGTTTCTGGCGGTGGATTTTGGGGTGAGTGGTGCTGGAACATGGGGTCTTTCAGTTGTTTGATTTTTTGTTGGTTTGGGGTTTTTTTTGCAGTTTTATTTTGTGAAAGAAGTTAGGATGTTGGGGATAGGTTTGAGGTGTGGGTGAATGGTTGGGATAGGATTCAAAAAACAAAACAAAACAACAGCAAAAAAAAGAGGAGAGAAATTGCAAGGATGATGTTGTTAGCTGTAATAATGATGTAAGTTGTGATGATGATGATTTTGCGGACCTCAGTGTCATGTGAGTGAAGTATTCAGACGTGCTAGGCTCTGTCTCACACACATGCACACATGCATGCACACATGCACGCACACCCACACCCACACCCACACCCACACACCAAAATTTTTACAGGTCTGCGAAGGTTTGTAAAATTCATTAATTTGAAAAGGGGAATTTTCAAATCGTGGAAAATCCAAGAGAAAGGGCCTTAGTCTTTGAAAAGTCTTGGCATTTGATGTCAATAGGGTCTATCAACAACCCTCTTCTGAGAAATCCTGTCTGGCTTGATCCTCAACTGGTGATTGTGGAAAGGAGCCGACAGTGTGGATGCTTGTTGATGCTGGTAGACATGATGAGAGCGAACTTTTCTTTCTTTCTTTTTATCTTTCTGCATATGCAGGCTGATACTCCTGCAGACACTGTCTGTGGAGTTTTGTGTGTATGACCGTTTTTTTATCCCGCCATTAAGGCAGCCATACTCCCATCTTCGGGGAAGGTGCATGCTATGAGTAACGTGTCATCCATGCCAACGGCCAAACTGGCCTTCTCTTCCAAAAGTTGGTGATGGGATTTTACGTGTTGCAAGATGTTATGCGTGCGTTCACGCACGGAACCTCAGTTTATAGTCTCATTTGAAGGACTGAATGGGAATGGAGTCAGAACCAATGTTAACTCCGAGGGAAAAATCACCCTGTACCGAAATTCGAACCCGCAACCCCAGGATCACGAGTCCGGCGCTCTACCAACTGAGCTATTCCGGGCCCCTGATGAGAGCGAACTGACAGAGCAAAGACATGGTTTCAGCAGACTGTGTAATGATGTTGCAGCAGAGCAGATTCCCAGAACACTGATCCCCCCAAAAGAATCAAGCTGACAACCTCTTCTTTAAAAAAAAAACAAAACCAACAACTGGACAACAAGAGGAAATTGTCAGAGCTGTTGTCACGAGTTTGTCACGAGGCCTACGACGTTCGACCCACCTAGGGTGGCGGAATTACTTATTTGTTTATTGTCGTTGCTGTTGTCGTGTAGCCGTCCCTTAGGGTGGCTTGTGGTGCAGTTGCACCTTGGTGTGGTTCAGCTCAACTTCGGTTTGCTTTCTCTCTCTCTCTCTCTCTAATTCCACCGCCCGTGCTATTCATCCTGCAAGTTCACGGTGGCCGTACCTTTCTCTCGAACTTTCTGTCTATCGGCCTCTCGCCTGTCTTTTTACCTGTCGCACGTGCTTCGTTTCTTTTAGTTTGAAGTATGCTCACTCTGTGACGCAGCATGGCATGTTGGCCGCCATTGCTGAGGGAGGTTAGCTCTTCACTCGAGCGGAAGATGTCTCTGGGGGCGCCTGCTCCAGTCCTGGTTCTTTACCTTATCGTCGAGAGTACAGTCAGTACTTTCAATTCCTGCAGTCGCCTGTAGGAGAGGGACATCATTTCTTCTGTCTCCGCATCTTCGCCTCTGTCCTCTCGACTGGACAGAGGGTAGAGAGAGTCCTTTGACCCGCCTCTTCGGGTCACCCACGGGTAGCTGGTAAGCATCAGTTTCGTGGTCTGTTTGTTTTGATTTGTTGTTGTTAGCCGGCTTAGTCTTCTCTTTTGCGCAATTTTCTTTTGTTTTCGAAATTGTAAGAGAAATATTGTGTGAGACCTTTTCTCTGGTTAATTCAATCTTTAACCTGGCCATTCTAAATTATTTCCAAAATTCTTTCTCCTGTTTATGTATCTGGTGATGCGGTAGTCAGTGGGGAAGGGAGAGAACCTGTGATCAGGGTTGGAACTTGCTTGGTCTCGCTCGTCCGCCCCTGTCACATTCGCCGGACTTTTATCCTTCGGCCACCGTCTGTTTGTGTGCAAGGAGAGCGAGTTTTATGTTCACGAGCGTGCGTGCGCATGATTTGTCGTTCGGATGCGTGGTTGGAGATTTGTGTTATTTTGAAATGTGTTTATAAAATGTGACAGTTGTGCCATTGAATTATTAATTTGCAAATGTGTGGCAGTTATTAAGCGATGGTCGCTGTGTTGATTTATTTCCTAAGGAAGGAAAACGTTAAGCGTGAGTGAGAGAGAAGGGTGAAGATAATTCATATTTGTTTTATAACCTGTTGATTTAATGCAGTCTTTTACCTGCATCGTGTGAGAAGACTTGATTCAATGGTTTTACTGTGTGCGTTGAATACACTTCCCCTCGCCCATCATGCGAGTGGCTAAGACTTGACAGCAATGGTCAGACGGTACTGACGGCAGGGTTCCAGTACCCTTCTTCCTTCCTCCTTCCTTCTTCTTTTCCTCCTCTCCGACTCTCCTCCCAGCTACGTCCTCCCCCCCTCCCGGGGGCTTCACCTGGAGCACGAACTGGATGGTGCCACGTGCTGGTCGAGGCCACGTTCTGGCTGAGACCACGGACGAGATGGTGCCACGCGCTGGTCGAGGCCACGCCCTGGTCGGGACCGTGGACTGCTAGGGGAGCCCGCCGTCTCGACTGGCCGGCCTGGACCCCCGTCCAGGACCTCCAGTAACAGCTACGTCCCCCCCCCCCCCCCCCCGGGACAACGCTCTTCACTGCCCGCTTGGGAGTCGAGGGTGCGGCTTTGGCGACTCCCTGCGAGAACCAACCCGGCTCGGAGCACCTAGTGCGACAGGGTGCTCCCTGCGGACTTGACAGGGCAGGGATGTGGACGCACTCCGTGGTGTGAGAAAGGTCAATACTGGAAATATTTCTTTATAATTGTGTACATGTCATATGTGCTGGAATGCTGTAATTGTGATCGTGTACGTCGTATGGCGAAATATTTATTTATAATCGTGCATGTTGTGGGTGTGGGAGTGCTTGATTGTGATTGTGCATGTTGTGCGCGTTGGAGTGCTTGATCGTGATTGTGCATGTTTGTGTGCGTTGGAGTGCTTTATTGTGATCGTGCATGGTGCGTGTGTTGGAATGTTTATTTTGCTGGTGTGAATAAATGGGGTGTTGTATCGTAATCTTTATTGTGTGGTCTCTTGCGGAGCGTGTGAGGTCAGTCACTCCCTTCACTCCCACCTAGACCGATCCTGTCAGGGCAGACCTCCAGGGGTCGGTCGTGACAATTGTGGGGGCTCGTCCGGGATGTGAAGGGCTCTGGCTGTCTCTCTCCCTACTCGTTTCGCAGAGTACCTGTTTAGTTTTGTCTGTTGTGTATATGTTTAGTCAGTTTGTCGTGTTTTGTTCGTGGGTGGTTGGCTGGGTGACTCTAGCGTGAAGGGAGTCTTTTGGTGGCCTGAGGGAACATCCGGTGTGACTCGGGAGTCGAGGTGAGACCAAGGGAGTCGACCGCGCCCAGGCCTCCTTCCGCCGGGTACCTCACGCAGGTACGGCCGTAAGTCTTGCCCTTCTGTTGCCGCTCAGTCTTCCATTCCTGTTTTGTATTTAGCCAATTCTTGTTTTTTTTTTTCTCTAACCGGTTGTTGAGTACAGGGGGTTGTATCGGACGCTAGTGTTTTTTTTTTTTCCTCTCTCCGGATTCCGTCTGCTAGTTTTTTTTTTGTTTTTTGTTTTTTCGGGCCAGCCCCACCGCACTGTTGCTCGTGCTGTAGAGCGCGGTGTTGCCAGAGTGGGGGCAGCCGGACATAGTTTTTGTTTTTGTTTTTTTTTCGTGAGCCCCACCGCACTGTTGCTCGTGCTGTAGAGCGCGGTGTTGCCAGAGTGGGAGCAGCCGGAACTTGTCCGCACACACGCACACACACACATACACACATATACACACGCCCCTAAAATATTGGGTTTTTTTTTTTCTCTAGTGGAATTGTTTTTTCCCCTGTATTTGGAAAACTGTAGGATATTGTTGTCATGGCGACGTCCGGCGCTGTGGTATGGCGACGCGGGCGTCGAAGAAGAAGGGTATTCAAAATGTTACTGTAGTCCCTACTATAGTACCAGTACTTCGACTACGGTAACTTCTAACCTATTCCAGTGCTGTAGCAGGTAGCCCAGTGAGTACTTTACTACCTCTTCGCTGGGGGGTCCCCTGTCGAGACCCCGACTGGCACTTCCGCTCGGAAGCGTCAGAGTATATCGAAGCAACTGTGGGCTTCTGTTGAGTCGCAGAGACCGAAACCTTCTCCTCTCCAGGCTTCCCCTCGTAAGGGGCATGCCCCAGAAGACTCTCCTTATGGGAAAGTCGAGACCCAAGGGACGGGTCAGAACGGATCATCCTCCCGGTCGGGAGTGGTGAACCCCGCTCAGGATATCACCTCTGTCCTTCTGTTTCTGGAGCGGCAGCGTAGTGAAGAGGCTGCTAGGCAGGAAGCCCTGCGTAGGGAAGAACGTAGGGAAGAGGCAAGGCTCCGTCGGGAAGAGTTGGATCAACGTAGAGAGGAGCTCGCTAGGCAGGAGGCTCTGCGCAGAGAGGAGACTGACAGACAGGAAATTATGCATAAGGAAGAGGCTATTCAGCGTAGAGAGGAGGCTGCTAAGCAGGAGGCTCAGCGTAGGGAGGAGGCTGCTAGACAGGAGGCTCAGCGTAGAGAGGAGGCTGCTCAGCGTAGAGAGGAGGCTGCCAGACAGGAGGATCGGCGTAGGGAAGAGCTGACAGGCAGGAAGCCCTCCGTAGGGAAGAACTAGAACAGGATGGAGGCTCTGCGTAGGGAGGAGATGGAACAACTTCTTTCGCGGCCTCCCGCTTCTGTAAACCAGGGGGTTAATCACCAGGCAGTGATAGAGTTAGAGGCCCAAAGTTAAAGCTTCCAGAGTTTCAGACCTAGTGAGGAATTGATATGTTTCTTAGAGCATTTCGACAAGGTTGCTTGTTCATACCAATTGTCTGAGGAGCAAAAGGCTATGCACCTTTTTTCTGGATTATCTGGTGCTGCAAGGGAGTGTGTGCTCACTCTAAATGAAGGCGCGTCTTATGCAGACATGCAGTTGGCTCTGCGTAAGCGTTTCCACCTTACCCCAGAGACCTACAGGAGGAAGTTTAGGTCCATGAAGAAGAATAACGACGAGACCTTCGTGCAGTTTGGTGATAGGCTGCGCAAAACGCTAGGGTATTGGCGTCAGTTGGCCAAGTTGGAGCTGGAGGATCTGATCCTCATTGAACAGCTCACCAACACTGTGTCCCCAGAGTTGAGGATCCGGATAGGCGAGACAGCACCTCAGGATTTCGCGGCTGCGATTCACACCGCTGAGGTGTTTGCTGAAGCTCGCAGGGCTTATGGGCATCGCCCAGAACGGAGAGGAAGCCCTCCACAGGATTTAGTGGCAATAAGGCGCCGACAACTGCTAGCGGGTGAACAAGGCAGGCAGTTCATCGGGGACCTCAGCACCCCGATTTTGTTTTCTTTGTGGTCGTCCCGGCCACATTAGGAAAGATTGCCCTAAAGCCGCTGGTAGTCATGGGCTAGTCCTTTCCAGCATCCTCGTGCCTCGGCTAACGTGGGTCCATCCAAGCTTCTGGTGGTACAAGAGTGTCCAGTGTTTCTTTCTGTTGTTGGATCATCCTTGGTCGACACCATCAGGGATTCGGGAGCATCAACACTCTTTGTGGATAAGGATTTAGTTTCCCCTAAGGCCCGGCGGGGCGTCAGTTACGATGTGTGCGGGTTGGAGGCTGGTGTTTACCTCCACCCGTCCTTCAGTACTCGTTTTCTAATCTCCACCCCCTACTTCTGTGGCGAAGTGTGGGCCATCGCGGTGGAGCGACCTCTGTATTCCCTTATCATAGGGAATACTATCACCTTCGCAGACGGACGCAGTCAGTCCGTGTCTACGGATCTGCCCGTACAGGCGTGTGTGGGAGTCACCACACGCGCCAAAGCTAAGAAGCAGGCACAGGAATTGCGTCCCGTTCTTCAGCCGATCTCTAACGAGGTTCTGGCAAGGGCCGATCCTGCTAGCATTATCCGTCTTCAGGCCAGGGACTTGGATGTCCAACGCCTACGACAACTTGTGGATCGTCCCGCTCAGTCTGCCCGACACGCCAAGGTGAGCTTCAAGCTCCACAAGGGGATCCTTTTTTAGGGTTTTTAACCCAGGCAGATCGTGTGGCCAAGCAGCTTGTGGTTCCCCAAAGCCTGAGAGAGTCTGTCCTCCGGCAGGCCCACGATTCCCCCATGGCAGGTCATATGGGCTCCAAGCGACTCTCGAGCGGGTAAGACAAGACTTCTTTTGGCCAGGGTTGAACTCACAGGTTAGCAGTACTGCCGCAGTTGCGATGTCTGCCAACGGACAACGCCTAAGGGTCGCTTGAAAGCGTGTTCCCCTAGGGTCAGTGCCACGGGTTGGGGAGCCCTTCAGCAAGGTTGGGGTTGACCTGGTGGGACCCATTAATCCACCATCCGATCGCGGTCACCGCTACACTTCGGTAGTGGTAGAATCTGCGAGTCGATACCCAGAGGCTGTCCCGCTTAGAACTATCGATACCCCTACTGTTGCTGAATCTCTCAGGCAGATTTGGACGCGCACTGGCGTGCCCAAGAAGAAGTACGGCCGGAAGTTTGTACTGGAGAGCGATCATCATCCTCTCCAGTGCCTGGACCGGATCCGGCCAGTCAGTCGTCGACTCATTGGTTAGGCAGTGGAGCTGCAGAGTCATGCGTTTCACTTTTCCGTCATATCAAGGGTTCCTGTAATACGGATGCTGACTATCTTAGCCGAGCTCCGTAGTTAGCATATTGGAAAATCAGTCAGAGGGACACCTCCCCTCAACCAGGGTTATATCCCTTTTTGGTCTCTGTATCAGGTGTAGTGACAGTTGTCACTTCAGTGAGGTTAACGGTAGTGAATCACCAATGGTTCGGATTGTTACTTTCATGGTTGGAAGGTTTGCTTAGTTGTTTGATAAATGTAGTATTATGTATTTCCCCGTGTGATTCTATCGTGGAATGTTTGTATTGGATTCATCGTACTCTGTCGATCACAGAGAGTTGGGTTCGGTCCCATTGTTGTGAAGTTGCACATGCGACGAGGTTCAAAGGAGCACTGTATCTCAGAGAAACAGATGCTTTTAGAAGGGGGTTTGTCACGAGTTTGTCACGAGCCTACGACGTTCGACCCACCTAGGGTGGCGGAATTACTTATTTGTTTATTGTCGTTGCTGTTGTCGTGTAGCCGTCCCTTAGGGTGGCTTGTGGTGCAGTTGCACCTTGGTGTGGTTCAGCTCAACTTCGGTTTGCTTTCTCTCTCTCTCTCTCTAATTCCACCGCCCGTGCTATTCATCCTGCAAGTTCACGGGTGGCCGGTACCTTTCTCTCGAACTTCTGTCTATCGGCCTCTCGCCTGTCTTTTTACCTGTCCGCACGTGCTTCGTTTCTTTTAGTTTGAAGTATGCTCACTCTGTGACGCAGCATGGCATGTTGGCCGCCATTGCTGAGGGAGGTTAGCTCTTCACTCGAGCGGAAGATGTCTCTGGGGGCGCCTGCTCCAGTCCTGGTTCTTTACCTTATCGTCGAGAGTACAGTCAGTACTTTCAATTCCTGCAGTCGGCCTGTAGGAGAGGACATCATTTCTTCTGTCTCCGCATCTTCGCCTCTGTCCTCTCGACTGACAGAGGTAGAGAGAGTCCTTTGACCCGCCTCTTCGGGTCACCCACGGGTAGCTGGTAAGCATCAGTTTTCGTGGTCTGTTTGTTTTGATTTGTTGTTGTTAGCCGGCTTAGTCTTCTCTTTTGCGCAATTTTCTTTTGTTTTTCGAAATTGTAAGAGAAATATTGTGTGAGACCTTTTCTCTGGTTAATTCAATCTTTAACCTGGCCATTCTAAATTATTTCCAAAATTCTTTCTCCTGTTTATGTAACTGGTGATGCGGTAGTCAGTGGGGAAGGGAGAGAACCTGGTGATTCAGGGTTGGAACTTGCTTGGTCTCGCTCGTCCGCCCCTGTCACATTCGCCGGACTTTTAATCCTTCGGCCACCGTCTGTTTGTGTGTGCAAGGAGAGCGAGTTTTATGTTCACGAGCGTGCGTGCGCATGATTTGTCGTTCGGATGCGTGGTTGGAGATTTGTGTTATTTTGAAATGTGTTTATAAAATGTGACAGTTGTGCCATTGAATTATTATTTGCAAATGTGGTGGCAGTTATTAAGCGATTGGTCCGCTGTGTTGATTTATTTCCTAAGGAAGGAAAACGTTAAGCGTGAGTGAGAGAAGGGTGAAGATAATTCATATTTGTTTTATAACCTGTTGATTTAATGCAGTCTTTTACCTGCATCGTGTGAGAAGACTTGATTCAATGGGTTTACTGTGTGCGTTGAATACACTTCCCCTCGCCCATCATGCGAGTGGCTAAGACTTGACAGCAATGGTCAGACGGTACTGACGGCAGGGTTCCAGTACCCTTCTTCCTTCCTCCTTCCTTCTTCTTTTCCTCCTCTCCGACTCTCCTCCCAGCTACGTCCTCCCCCCCTCCCGGGGGCTTCACCTGGAGCACGAACTGGATGGTGCCACGTGCTGGTCGAGGCCACGTTTCTGGCTGAGACCACGGACGAGATGGTGCCACGCGCTGGTCGAGGCCACCGCCTTGGTCGGGACCGTGGACTGCTAGGGGAGCCCGCCGTCTCGACTGGCCGGCCTGGACCCCCGTCCAGGACCTCCAGTAACAGCTACGTCCCCCCCCCCCCCCCCCCCCCCCGGACAACACGCTCTTCACTGCCCGCTTGGGAGTCGAGGGTGTCGGCTTTGGCGACTCCCTGCGAGAACCAACCCGGCTCGGAGCACCTAGTGCGACAGGGTGCTCCCTGCGGACTTGACAGGGCAGGGATGTGGACGCACTCCGTGGTGTGAAAAAGGGTCAATACTGGAAATATTTCTTTATAATTGTGTACATGTCATATTGTGCTGGAATGCTGTAATTGTGATCGTGTACGTCGTATGGCGAAATATTTATTTATAATCGTGCATGTTGTGGGTGTGGGAGTGCTTGATTGTGATTGTGCATGTTGTGCGCGTTGGAGTGCTTGATCGTGATTGTGCATGTTGTGTGCGTTGGAGTGCTTTATTGTGATCGTGCATGGTGCGTGTGTTGGAATGTTTATTTTGCTGGTGTGAATAAATGGGGTGTTGTATCGTAATCTTTATTGTGTGGTCTCTTGCGGAGCGTGTGAGGTCAGTCACTCCCTTCACTCCCACCTAGACCGATCCTGTCAGGGCAGACCTCCAGGGGTCGGTCGTGACAGCTGTACTTGACCACTGGTCGTTGTGAGTCTGTGTCAAGGTTCAAGCCGCTTTGTAAAGAGGCCTCAGAATGAACAACAACAACAACAAGTACAGACACAGAGTCTGTGTCAAGGTTCAAGCCGCTTTGTAAAGAGGCCTCAGAATGAACAACAACAACAACAAGTACAGACACAGAGTCTGTGTCAAGGTTCAAGCCGCTTTGTAAAGAGGCCTCAGAATGAACAACAACAACAACAAGTACAGACACAGAGTCTGTGTCAAGGTTCAAGCCGCTTTGTAAAGAGGCCTCAGAATGAACAACAACAACAACAAGTACAGACACAGAGTCTGTGTCAAGGTTCAAGCCGCTTTGTAAAGAGGCCTCAGAATGAACAACAACAACAACAAGTACAGACACAGAGTCTGTGTCAAGGTTCAAGCCGCTTTGTAAAGAGGCCTCAGAATGAACAACAACAACAACAAGTACAGACACAGAGTCTGTGTCAAGGTTCAAGCCGCTTTGTAAAGAGGCCTCAGAATGAACAACAACAACAACAAGTACAGACACAGAGTCTGTGTCAAGGTTCAAGCCGCTTTGTAAAGAGGCCTCAGAATGAACAACAACAACAACAAGTACAGACACAGAGTCTGTGTCAAGGTTCAAGCCGCTTTGTAAAGAGGCCTCAGAATGAACAACAACAACAACAAGTACAGACACAGAGTCTGTGTCAAGGTTCAAGCCGCTTTGTAAAGAGGCCTCAGAATGAACAACAACAACAACAAGTACAGACACAGAGTCTGTGTCAAGGTTCAAGCCGCTTTGTAAAGAGGCCTCAGAATGAACAACAACAACAAGTACAGACACAGAGTCTGTGTCAAGGTTCAAGCCGCTTTGTAAAGAGGCCTCAGAATGAACAACAACAACAACAAGTACAGACACACTTTATTGTGGACTAGCTAACACATTAAACTTTGTCAGATCCATACTCCATGTTTTCCAAAGGCTGGAAACTCTCGAGTTTCTGTTAACATGTGGCTGCACAACAAAAATGAACGCGCCAAGGCCTTGCTTAAGGAGTCAAGTATTTATAGACTGGCACAACTGGATTGTTTTGTTGAGAATTTTTGTGTGTCTGAAAGTGAATTTCCCTCATTTTCTCTTTCATATGGCCGTCAAGGTAAAAGCCAGGTGGTTCCAAGCAGACAGATATTTTTTTTTAAAAAGGGATTATTTTGTGCTCTTGAAGCTGGCTGGCACAAAGATAGGATCATGAGTGAGTGCGGAGGCCTGAAGTGTGTGTTAAAGAAAGGGAAGGTCATGTATTTGAAGATTGTTCGTGATTTAATCAGTGAAGATCCCCCCAAATAAGGGAAATAATTGGTTGGGAGTTGTTCTTGTGATCAAGTATCAGTTTAACATTAAATGTTGGCTCAAATTTATCAAAACGCTGACATGTATTACGTAGTGTTTTAGTGCAAAATCCTAATTGTGGAGTGTGGCCCGTGTTCTATGACTCATCAGCTAAGTCTTCAGGTTGTCAGAAGTCCGTACTGGCTGAAGCTGACTGGTGGATTCTGATTCAGTCTGTCTTGTCAGTCCATGTCAAAGGTGGTTTATGATGATGCTTAGTAAAGGGGGAAATAAATATTGACCTGTCTTTTTGTCTCACTGTCATTATTTTCCTCTTGCACAGAGTGGAGGTCAAATCCATGACCATCACCTTCGGTATTTGACCTCTGAACCCAGCCTATATTTAGCCCTGTGGCGAGAGAATGCTGTCAAGAAGTTGCAAGATCTCCTGGGTCCGAGGATCCACAGCAGGCTCGGCGGCAGTCACAGTTCTACTGGCGTGGGACCTATGGTTCAGATCCCATCCACAGTGGCCTATATGGTGTGTGTGTGTGTGTGTGTGTGTGTGTGTGTGTGTGTGTGTGTGTGTCCATCTGTCTGCCTTTGTATCTGTTTCCCACTCAGTGTGTGTGTGTGTGTGTGTGTGTGTGTGTGTGTGTGTGTGTGTGTGTGTGTGTGTGTGTGTAGTATGTGTGTATGTGTACATGTGTGTGTGTGTAAGTGTGTATGTATGTGTGTGTGTGTGGTATGTGTGTGTGTGTACGTGTGTGTGTGTGCGTGTGTGTGTGGTGTGTGCGTGTGTGTGTCGTGCGTGTCTTCTTACTTTTTTTTTTCAGCGTATGTGTGAATGTGTGCACATGCATGTGTGCACGTGTATGTGTGTGTGTGTGTGTGTGTGTGTGTGTGTGTGTGTGTGTGTGTGTGTGTGTGTGTGTGTGTGTGCACGTGTATGTGTGTGTGTGTGTGTGTGTGTGTGTGTGTGTGTGTGTTCACATGCATGCTCATAACTGGTTGTCTGTATATCTCTTTCTTACTCTCTCAGTGTTGGTGAGTGCATGTGCATATATGTGTGGTGTGTGTGTGTTGTGCGTGTGTGTGTGCGTGTGTGCACCCACGCATGCACGTACCTCTCCGTTTTTCTTTGTATTCCTTTCTGTAAACACTGTTGGTATCATATCTCGACAGTTCTCAAGTAAGACAACGACAACATTTTTTCCCCCTTTTCTTCTGTAATGACACTCAGCATGACCTTGACGGTGATTGTCTGTGTTTCCGCCATAATCTTCTCCTTTCTTTTTCTTCTTCACTCTCTTTGTCTGTCGTGCCATCATAGATCATTGGTTTTATGATATTCCTCATTCGCTTTTGGTTTTTCTTCCTCTTGGCTGCCCTTCGCTGTTGCTGCTTCATCATCGACTTCGCTGCTGCGCTCAGCATCCCGCACCTACATAGAGTCTGTGTGGGACCTGCAAGCCTTTTTCCCTGACGGACTGTGCTGCGAGCCTACCTACCACCTGGACTTTGAGCAGGTGAGGGTGTGTGTGTGTGTGTGTGTGTGTATGTGTGTGTGTGTGTGTGTGTGTTGGTGTGTGTGTGGGGTGTGTGTGTGTGGTGTGTGTGTGGTGTGTTGTGTGTGTGTGTGTGTGTGTGTGTGTGTGTGTGTTGTGTGTGTGTGTGTGTGTGTGTGTGTGTGTGTGTTCGTGTGTGTGTGCGTGTGTTGTGTGTGTGTGTGTGTGTGTGTTGGTGTGTGTGTGTGTTGGTGGTGTGTGTGTGTGTTTT
Organism: Conus ventricosus; assembly: GCA_018398815.1. Taxonomy (NCBI): domain Eukaryota; kingdom Metazoa; phylum Mollusca; class Gastropoda; order Neogastropoda; family Conidae; genus Conus; species Conus ventricosus. The sequence goes on from CM031628.1 coordinate 39,535,053, forward strand.
GTGTGTGTGTGTTGTGTGTTCGTGTGTGTGTGTGTGTGTCGTATGTGTGTGTTGTGTTGGAAGAGAGTGTCGGAGATGATGGACAGAGTGAGTGGAGGTGGAGGAGTGTGGTTGTGAGTGCTTCAGTGTGGTGAGGTGTGTGGCCAGTATTGATTGATTGCCAAACATGTAGAAGAGAGGACAGAGAAGAGAAAAAAGGATCATAGGAAGCAGCTGAGAAAGTACAGACATTGCGTTGAATCTCTCAAATCGGCACTCAAGTCTTGCGCATGATAAACAACATGCAAAGAAAGCGAAATGTGGATATTGTCACTTTAGACCCACTTCCACAACATTGCGTTGGATATTGTAAAAACCCACTTCCACAGACATTGTTGGATATTGTAAAAACCCACTTCCACAGACATTGCTTGGATATTGTAAAAACCCATTCCCCACACTTCACGGATATTATGTTGATATTGTAAAAACCCACTTCCACAGACATTGCGTTGGATATTGTAAAAACCCACTTCCACAGACATTGCGTTGGATATTGTAAAAACCCACTTCCACAGACATTGCGTTGAATATTGTAAAAACCCACTTCCACAGAGATCACCTGTGATTGGACATTGTGAAAACTCATTTTCACCGAGATTGCCTTTGAATTGGATATTGTAGAGACCCATTTCCACAGAGACTGCCTTTGAATTGGATATTGTAGAGACCCATTTCCACAGAGACTGCCTTTGAATTGGATATTGTAGAGACCCATTTCCACAGAGACTGCCTTTGAATTGGATATTGTAGAGACCCATTTCCACAGAGACTGCCTTTGAATTGGATATTGTAGAGACCCATTTCCACAGAGATTGCCTTTGAATTGGATATTGTAGAGACCCATTTCCACAGACATTGCCAGTGAATTGGATATTGTAGAGACCCATTTCCACAGACGTTGCCTTTGAATTGGATATTGTAGAGACCCATTTCCACAGACATTGTCTGTGAATTGGATAATGTAGAGACCCATTTCCACAGACATTGTCTGTGAATTGGATATTGTAGAGACCCATTTCCACAGACATTGTCTGTGAATTGGATAATGTAGAGACCCATTTCCACAGACATTGCCAGTGAATTGGATATTGTAGAGACCCATTTCCTCAGACATTGCCTTTGAATTGGATATTGTAGAGACCCATTCCCACAGACATTGCCTTTGAATTGGATAATGTAGAGACCCATTTCCACAGACATTGCCTTTGAATTGGATATTGTAGAGACCCATTTCCACAGACATTGCCTTTGAATTGGATATTGTAGAGACCCATTTCCACAGACATTGTCTGTGAACTGGACATTGTAGAGACACACATTTCCTTAGATGTGGTCTTTGAACTGGACATTGTAGTGACACGTTTCCTCGTGCATTGCCCTTGAAGCGACAGTAGATAAGACGGCCTGGAAGGATACGTCCAGTGGTCAACAGGAAGAGAGCATGTTGACAAATGCATGCATGGATAAGTGTGATGCGGCCTGCTTGTTTATCTTCCATCGAATGTCTCTTCACGGAAGTGATGTTGAACCAGTTGAAGGACGGAGAAGTGCTGAAGGTTTAACATTGAAGGATGGCTATAAAGTGTTTGGTGTGTGTATGGTACGTGTGTTGGCATTTGTATGTTGTGCGCATAATCGATTAACCGTGTGCATGTTCGCATATGTGTGTGTGTGTGTGTGTGTGTGTGTGTGTGTGTATGTGTGTGTGTGTGTTGTGTGTGTGTGTGTGTTGTGTGTGTGTGTGTGTGTGTGTGTGTGTGTGTGTGTGTGTGTGTGTGTGTGTAGACATGCGTATGTATGTGAACATGTGCATGTCTTTGTGTTCGTGTAGACATGTGTTTCTATGTGAACATGTGCATGTGTTTGTGTTCGTGTAGACATGCGTTTCTATGTGAACATGTTTGAGTTTTGTGTTTGTGTGTAAGTGGAGTTGGTGTATTTTTTTCCCTTTCCAGATACAGAGCAGTATACGAATTGTGCCTCTGTATATAAGTGTGTGTGTGTGTGTGTGTGTGTGTGTGTGTGTGGTGTGTGTGTGTATGTGTGTGTGTGTGTGTGTGTGTGTGTTTATATGTGTTGTGTGTGTTGATGTGTTGTGTGTGTGTGTGTGTGTGTGTGTGTGTGTGTGTGTGTGTGTGTGTGTGTGTGTTCGGGAGTATACGAATTGTGCCTGTGTGTATGAGTGTGTGTGTCTGTAAGTATATGTGTGTGTGTGTGTGTGTGTGTGTGTGTGTGTGTGTGTGTGTGTTGTGTTGTGTATGTATGTATGTGTGTGTGTGTGTGTGTGTGTGTGTGTGTGTGTGTGTGTGTGTGTGAGAACACACACACACTTGCATGTTAAATCTTTTTTTCTTTTTTTTGATGTGCCAATCTTGCACAAAACAATCAACACCATGGGAGATGGATCAAGAGATACTGTGAATTCCATCGGAATTCCTCTGAACTGAACTGATGATGCCATATGGCTCATGTCCAGATCCCATGCCCCGCAGTGGACAGTAGGACCGACGTCAACTTCAGTCGGACGAGGCACACTACACGCCGCGAACCGCCGCCGTCTGATGGGGATGATCTCCCTTCCCCGGCCATGGATACGGAACAAAGTAAGTAGGCTTTCTGTTATTTCATTCTGTGATGTGACTCTACTCCTGCCTGTAGGTGCCAGGTAAGCATGCGTGTGCATGTGCCGATGTACACACACACACACACACACACACACACACACACACACACACACACACACACACACACACACACACACAAATACACACACACACACGCACACACATGCATACAAAGGCATGAACATACACACGACATACATATGTGGTGCATGCTTCCTCGCATGCACACAGATTTGCCTACAGATGTGAACACTTGACACACACTACAGCACTTGAATGATGTGCACAGGCACATAAACATGTGTGAGCATATCAGCACGCACACATGCATGCCCACACACACTCGCACTTTTTTATTTCTGTCTCTCTGTCTTTCTGTCGCACATTATCTCTGTCTCTCTCACGCTTTCCCTTTCTCTCTTTCTGTCTTTCTTTCTCTTTCTCTCTCTCTCTCTCTCTCCTCTCTCTCTCTCTCTCTCTCTCTCTCTCTCTCTCTCTCTCTCCTCTCACACACACACACAACATACAACACACACACACACAAAACACACACACACACGGAACAACACACACACACACACACACACACACACACCACAACACACACACACACACACTGATTTTGAATCTACACAAAAAAGAATCGTGAGTCACAGTTTTCGGAAAATCAAGCAAATAATGCAAAGCCATGAGAATGGCAGTTAATTCAGCTGTAAATATAGATCTGTGCTTTCCCATATAAAAACCTCTTTTGACTTTTAAGTAGGGGATAGTGAAAGCACCACCAGCTTCGTGATTTTCTAGAACTGAACCATCGGTATAAACTTTGAGATGATTTGGATAATTGAGAAATAAATGCTCATTCGCAACTGTGCCAATGCGATTTATGTTCTCACTTTTCTTTGCATCGGTATAATTAATGTCAAAATGTCCTTTTTGTAATTCCCATGGAGGGATAGCACTACATGGATTACTACATTTTACCATATCTTCTAATCGTATTTCTGATTGTTGAAAAGTATCTAGAGTTTCAGTTCTGATTGTTTTAAGACATGATATGTTTTTGGCTCGTTTTGGGAAATCAACATCTGATCTTAAGCCAATTTCCTTTTCAACATTGTTTTCACTTAAAGAGCCTTTTAACAAATATTTAGCGATGGCAAGGTGACGGCATTTATTTAAAGGAAGTACTCCTACCTCTCTATATGTTGCTATTGTTGATGTATGGAAAGGAACCCCCAAGGCCAATCGAAAAGCTTTACAGTCCACGCTTTGTAATTTGTTTAATAAATGTTTTGGAGCAGTGAAAAAACCTTCTTGACCATACGTAAGCCTAAAGCGAACAAGACTTATCGCTAGATGTTTTAGTACTCTGACATCTTGGCTCCAGTATTGCTTACTAATAACTTTAAAAAAATTTAAAGTTTTTCTTGCTTTAGTTAATAAGTATTCAATGTGATAATTCCAATTTAATTTAGAGGTAATATAAACCCCCCAAATCTTTACCCTTTGTTTATATTCCAAAATATCAGACCCAATATGGAGGGATGGTAAGTTGGGTGGATCAGCACCGTTGTTAAATAAAACCAGATGAGTTTTCTCACTTGATAGAGTTAGTCCATTTTCAAGCAAGTAGTTATTTAATTTATCTAATTCCATTTGATAAGCTTTTCTATAGTAATTTATATCTCTTTTTGGTGACTTCTTTTTCATGGATACATTCATCCACATACAAATATCATCTGCATATTGCACTAAGTTGACATTTTTTGACAAACATTGAGGTAGGTCATGAAGTAATATATTAAAAAGATGGGGCGCTATTACGAGCCTTGTGGAATACCCATTGTAGGCATGCGTGTAGTCGAATAGGAATTTCCCACCTTTGTTTGCATGCTTCTTTTCATCAATAAGTCTTTTATGTAAAAGTAGATGTTCCCAGACAACCCAATTTGTTTCAATTTATACAGTAATTTATAATGCCAAACACAATCATATGCCTTTTTTATATCAAAAAAGGTTGCTGGAATGTTCTTTCTGTGAGCAAATTGATGCTTTACCTGTGTAGTCAATTTGACAAGATGATCAATGGTGGACCTACCCTTTCGGAAACCGGCTTGGTTTTTTGGGATCACTTTATTTTTATTACAATAGAATATTAGTCTGTTTAAAACTATCTTTTCCATGAGTTTGCCTACATGCGAAGTTAATGATATAGGTCTGTAATTATTCTTATTACTTTTCGTTTTTCCTTCTTTAGGAATTGGTATTATGATAGAATGTTTCCATATTTTAGGGTTTTGTCCCTGTTCCCAACACTTTTGAAATAAGTCATGGAGCAACAGTACCCAACTGTCTGGCAAATGTTTAAGTAAGATATTAGAAATTGCGTCCATGCCTACTGATGACTTTTTATTAGTCAGGGAAAGTATAGCTTCTCTCAACTCACGTATAGTAATTGGAGCATTGACATAAAGATAATCTTTACGCTGTGGATCTTGATAGTCATCATTTCTTTCTTCATTTTCCCTGAAAATTTTGTGATTTTTTTGGTAGTTTGCTTGCATTCATTATATCAGCAAACATATCTACAAATGATTCTGCCTTTTCCGAATTGCTTGGTAATTCATTACCATCAAATTTGATTGGACAGTGTGGCAAATGAACACCATTATTCATTTCATTAAACTTTTTCCACACCCTCTGTAAGTCTTTATGGGTATGTGTTTCATTGGTGCAGAAATTAGACCAAAATTCCCGCTTGACTTTTGCAATCGTTCTATTGCTCATGACATTTGCTTTCTTCATTGGAGCATGCGTTTTTGGTCCAGGATTTTGTAGGTATAATTTATATTCTTCTATT
>CM031628.1:39545581-39565581 GCA_018398815.1 Conus ventricosus
ATGTTTAGTGCTGCCCCCTACACTGATGTTCAGCCAAGAGGAGGGCACGGAGGCTCCCTTTGTGGACATCTTGAACCTCTTGCTGAGTCGAGGGTAAGGTTGAAAGCTGAAGTGAACATCTTATCACCTCTTTGCAGTCCTTGGCTCTTGGGTCATGATAGTGTGTGTGGCCCAGAGGGCTTTTTTTTTTTTTTTTTTTTTTTTGGGGGGGGGTGGTGGTGTTGTTTTGTTATTGGTATTGCCTTTTGCAGTTTTAGGTTGTTTTTTTCCCCAAAAAAATCAAACATAGATTTTACATTTTTTTTTAATGTATGCGACAAATGTCAAGAAATATTGACATCCAGTTTACACAAGCAACAGCAATTGAATTGCAGAAGAGGTACTTTAAAATCTGTATAAATGTTCTGGAAAATTAGATATATGAATATACGTGTGAGGTATGGACAAAATCATAGCTGTAAGGATATTAAATGGGAAATATTATGCAAATTAGATAACCCACATAATAAAATGTATATCCATTGTTGTAACATTTTATCTCTCTTAAGTGTTAGATTTTTTTTACACATCATGATCAGTTCCCACCAGATTTTGTGTGGATACTCTTTTTAGCAGATTCTACAGAGAACATTTTACAGAGTGTGCATACTTTTCAACATGATAATTATTTCTTATTTCTATCAGATAAGCATATACGTGATATAATGTGATCTACCGAACAGGTACAGACACAACGTTTTGCCAATAGAATGATCTGATCAAAGACTTCATCTGTCTTATCATGTACACAAACACAACAAGCTCTGTGTGGAGTTATATATTTTGAACAGTTTTCTTGTTTTTCCAGCTTTATTTTTGTCTAGCTCCTTTTAAAAAGATACATGACCATAAACAACGTTCCATTGGACCGGAGTCTGTCAGGGTGTAGTGGAGTCGAGGGTAAACCTGTGAACAACAATGACCTCTACGAACCTCAAGCATTGGTATCAAACGTTGCATAAACAACGTTCCATTGGACCGGAGTCTGTCAGGGTGTAGTGGAGTCGAGGGTAAACCTGCGAACAACAATGACCTCTACGAACCTCAAGCGTTGGTATCAAAGGTTGCAGAAGTGCAGTGTCTCCACTAGTGAGTTCCCTCAGAGAGGCCAGACTCTGCTAAAAGCGCCCTGCGGATGGACTGTTGGGGCGGGGACGAAAACAGAACAAAGCTGAGTGTGGCTGAGAGGAGGAGTGGAGGGGGGGGGTGGGGGTGGTAGGGGGGGTGAGGGAGAGCTGGGGAGGAGGAGGAGGGGGTGTGGAAGAGGAGAAGGGGCAAAACTGAGCGTGGTGGGATTCATGCAGCTGAGAGGCCGCTGAAAATGAGGCCGGCCTGAAAAAGAAACTGTCAAGGTGTTCTTGGAGGTCGGGGAGGTCACGTTGCAGAGTTCTTCATGGAGTGAGAGAGCAGGTCAGGCAACTTGACTGTGTATGAGGACACACACGCATGTGTGAGTGTTTAGCAGGCTGGGGAGAGAGGTCAGGCTGACTTCTGCCCGCATCACAACAAATTGCAGAGTTTAGGAAATGATAAGGATGATTGTTATAATGATAGATGATACTAAAATCAATATGCAATAATGATCAGTAGTGGTGATAAACATTTTCCTTTCTCGGTTTTTCATCCTACTTTCCTCAACTTGACATGGACACTTTTCAGCAGACAGGAAAGCCTCCCAAACCCCCACCACGAAAAAAAAAAAAAAATGAAAAAGAGTTAGGGGAAAGAACTCTCCCCATGGATTCGTTCCCCTGCCCCTCCCGCGTCTTGCGACGCATGAGGCAGTCAAGGCGCTCCACTGTGCACGGTCCTCAGCCAGTTTGCTGGTGTCACTCCATCCTCTGTCAATGAGTCTGAGGTCTCTCCACCACTGTCTGTCGCCAGCTCATCCTGGGTCGTCCTTTTTTCTCTGGCCTGCCGGGGTCCATTTCATGGCCTGGTTTGCAGGTCTTGAAGAGGGTAATCTCAAGACATGACCCAGCCAGTGGAGGCGCCGTCTGCAGACGATGGTTGACACGGGAGCTGTTTGGACCTCTCCCTGACCTCTTCATTTGGTACTCTTCTGCTAATGGAGACCTGCAGGACTTGGGCTGAAAGGTCGATCAGTTCAGTGTCCAGGCTTTCCCCCTGCACTGTGCAGTGTGGAGGGTGGATGGTGTGTGTGGCCGGCTGAGGTAGTGTTGTCAGTCACTGTCGTTGGATATGCCAATGCCAACGCAGGTCACCATTGGAACATGGTCTCAGACAGAGGAACTTTGTATCGTTTCAGGATGTTTGAAAATGTGTGCTGTTGTGGCACAAATGTGCGTGCATGCGTGTGCATGCATGCACATGCGCATGCGCACGAGCATGCGCATGCATGCATGCACGCACGCACGCATGCATGCACGCACGCACGCACGCACGCACGCACGCACGCACGCACGCACACACAACCCCACACACACACACACACACACATACACACTCACAGACACACACACACATGCACACACACACTCACACACACACACACACGCACATGCACACACGCACAACACACACACACACACACACACACACACACACACACACACACACACACACACACAAGCACACACACATGCACACACACACGCAAACAAACAAACAACCACAACACACACACATGCATGGTACGCATGCCGAACGCACACATACACACAACACGTACACAGACACACACACACACACACACACACACACACACACACACGCACACGCACACGCACACACACACTCTCTCTGTGTCTCTTACAGGCGTGATTTTAGGGTTGGATCATGTTTTATAATGAAATGATTACAACTCGCACACACTTACAGGTTTGAGATGGTGGGGGCACGTATGGTAATGAAATGATTACAACTCGCACACACTTACAGGTTTGAGATGGTGGGGCACGTATGGTAATGAAATGATTACAACTCGCACACACTTACAGGTTTGAGATGGTGGGGGCACGTATGGTGTGGATGACCCAGCAGCAAGCCGAACAGTTTCTGCACGTGATCCATCAGGGAACCTTTGAGACTGTACGTACAGAGAGAGAATGTGTATGTGTGTAAGTGTGTGTGTATGTGTGTGTGTTTGAGTGTGGGTGTATGTGTGTGTGCGTGTGTATGTGTGTGCATGCACATACGTGTGTGTGTGTGTTTGTGTGTGTATGCGTGTGTATGTGCATGTGTGTGTGAGAGAACGGTAATATGCCGCTTTTGGCTCACCCGGTCTCAACCAGTTTCGGGCGGAGCCCTCAACCTGTTTTTCGACCCGGCCGACTCCAAAAGCGGCATATTACCGTTCTCTACTAAGTATGACTTCAATAACCAAAAAATAACGACCCTACAAACATGCATACTGTGTTGGGTTGTCCGTTTTCAATACTAATTTACAAAACTTTTCAGATTTTAGTTTTTGCTTAATCCTTTGTTTTTCCTGATCGTTTTCAATAACATCATTTTCACGCAGACATTCGTCAAATGAGTCTCTGTCTTTCATGTGAAATAAAACTACAGTCTTTAACTGTTCTCTAAAGTCTTTTAAAACCGAGTTATATTTTTGACATAAAATCCACACACTTATCCCAGCATGTCTTCCACTAAAAGCTAGTTTCGACAAAGCGTTTCTTTTTTTAATTATGTCTTTTTCTGCTGAACAGTCATCTATAATAAATAGTGTCTGCGTTCCTTCAAACAATTTATTAAAGTGTTCTAAACACTCACTCAGTTTATTGCTAGGATCAACGAAAAATATGTCATCATCTGTCCATATAAACCTTCTATCATGATATGCTTTGTTCCATTTAAGTGTTGGACAGAAAATCACAATATGATCAAAATTATAACGATAAACTGTTTGTAATAGGTCGAGGACAAATATTGTTTTCCCACAACCAGTTTGTCCACAAATTAATGAACAATGAGGAGTTTTTGTCATAAAGTTTAACTGCTCCATAGTTTTATAACAGAATTTAATCTAATCCAGTTATTGTTTTTATCATGCTCTCTGTCAAAACTTGTTCAGTATAATAAAACCCTACAAGGCCTAAATGTGTAAGATTAATCCAATTCAGTTCTGTAAGATTGTTTCTATTTAAGTCAACATTGATTTTGTTGCTTGTTGTTATAACCTTAATATCCTCACCATTGTGAAGAACGACTATGGTAACGTCAAGACGTTTAACGTCTAAGTTTTGCCAGCTAATATTAATTCCTTTTATAAGGTCATCACTAACGCCCACAACCCCGTCCCTCTCTACATCTTTAAAGACAGAAATTTCAAATATCATTGTGAACGTGTCTCCTAATTTTCTGCTTGGAAAGAACTGTAATTTTGTAGAAGCTTTCTTTAAAACCGTTTCTCTTCTGTGGAGGATGTACTGTTTTTTCCCATACGGTGTTATTTCAATTTCTTTCCGGCTATTGTCGTCTGGCATAAGACTTACATGTAAAGGCCAGAGTTGAATGCTTTTCTGAAACTTTTTTGACGGCTAAAAAATGTAAATGGGCTTATGAATTCAAATTTTATTTCCCATTCTAAATATGGTTCTAAGTGCCATTTGAGGTCAGGTTTTCGAACTATTTTATATTCATACTGGCCAACATTATTTGCTTCTAGATTGCGCAGTTGTTCTAGTTTAGGAAACTTTTTGCTGTCGCCAACCTCTTTACGTTTATAATCACCATCTTTAGTGTACTCAAAACCATACAAAGCGCCTATCTCACCATTCTGTTCAAAGTCTGTAACGTCTGCAAGGTCTTTTAATTCTAAAGTTATACACCTCACAGGCGCTAATGTAACTCCTGATTCTTCTGGCCCACGCGACATTTTTAGAACAACTAATTATTTTATTTCCAAAACAATGTGCAGGTTATCACATTTCACGATTTTACCTGTTTTGTCTGCAATTTTTTAATTAAATGATCCGACCCTCCCACAAACTAATCTTTTAAACTGTAAATTAGGGAATTGTATAATTTCATAATCGCAATATGCAGCTTTCCCTGATGGGAGAGCTCTTAAAACAGTTGAGGGCCTTCCATCATATAAGTTTTCATCAGTGCTTAGCTCATCCAAATGAACATAGAGTAATGAATGTAATGCAAGATTGAGCGGACTTTCTCCCTCATAAGTAGTTTTGTTTGATGTAACAATAAATCTTTGAGCGTCCTGACTGTCAGTTGCAAAGCCTAACATTTTAGCTAGCTCGTTATCAAAATAGTAACTTGCTTCTTCAGGTTTGAATGTTAATATTGTTTTTAGATTTGCATTGTTAAGTTTGAGAGTGATGTCAAAGTTACTCAATGCTTCTTTTAGTGAGCAAAACCCGTAATAACCATCAGGTATTGTTAACTGGCTAATTAAGTTTCTTCCCCCGCCATATTTTCTAATCTTATTATTCTTCTTTGATTCACTTATATTAAACCATACAACTTTGTAAAAAATTTCATGAAGTGCAACCATTCTGACCCCGCAATTGTTATCAATAGCATGTTCTAAAAACGAAGGACGGTCTTGAGTTGTTATTGTTACAAACATTTTTTAAACAAATTAAAAATGAGCGCATTCAAATATACTGATGCAAAATATTCTGTTGGGCCGCACTACAATCTTAAAAATATAACAACTGACACCCTTGACATTTCTGTGACTCAGTCTGACGCCTTTCAAGTAAAGGTTAGTACTCCATTGGACAAATATCTTAACCCCCCTATTAAAAAAGACTACATCGCAAAAGTGTGGTTCAGTCATCCGATGCAGTTTTATCAGAACCAGTTAAACTTTGCTGTGTTTTGTGCAACAACTGGGTGTGGAGTATCGTATGCTGATCATTTAAATCATCCTGATCCTTTGGTGAGGTCAGTATATAGATTTCATTTTTATTACACCTTCAGACGTATTTTGACAGAACTGCAAGCACCATTACCAAATGACAAACCGTTTAATCCATTTAGCAACAGAATAGACATGAAGGCTTTTGAAAGGATCTGTAACGAATTCAATATTAATGTTAAGGAAGACTTTAGACAAAAGTTGGATCTTAATCATGGTCTAGGCACCCCTTATTTTTGGGGCGTGCACAGAAAGTATAAATATGACGGGCATCCTCCTTAGGCCCAGTGCACACTAGCGTCAAGATCTCGAGATCACGGCGATTTTTGCTGCGAGGCGTAATTGGATGTGCCGCCACGTATGCGAGCTTTGCAGAGCGGCAAGATTTTTGACTCGTTGCTCCGTGATTTTTCGACGCCTGAGGATAGGACTTGTTCTAATTTTGATGCTCGAGATCGCGGAGATCACGAAACCAGCCAATCGCAAGAGAAGGAAGACCGGCAACTCTGGAACTTCTGAGGAAAGATGGCTGACTTGAACCCTTGCTCCTTCCAAATATGGAAGTTCAGGCAACAAGACGCAAGGCGACTGGCGCTGTGTGTGAGAGATACTAGATGTAAGCTACCACGCGCGCTGCGAAGCAGACGTCAGTGCTACAAGTGATGCTCGGAGCAGCGCTTGTCGCTTGACGCTAGTGTGCGCTGGGCCTTACACATCTTTCTCTTCAGGCACAACTGTTCACCTCGGTCCATAGAGCAAGAGCATAAAACAGCATGGACAACATTTATCTTAGACACTTCTAAGGGCCTAACTAAAGCAGGAATAGAACGAATAAACGACTCTATTCGTACTTACGTTTGGTGTTTGCTAGTTCGCAAGCACAAACGAGATCGAGCATAACTGATCCTTCTACTGGCTTTGATGCACAAAAACAATACTTAGCAAATTTAGAGGACGCCATTAATTCTACAGTTGATTTGCCTTCAAGTATAAAAAGGTACCAAAATGTTTTACAATTCGCAAGATCGAAAGTAGACTTTGCTGTTGGCACTGGTTTATATATGCTACCTTCTGACCTCAGGCTCCAGATAGGCACAATAATAAACTACAATAATGAAATCCTTGTGGCAGGCAATGAACAGAAAGTCGGGAAAAACGAAATAAATTCTGAGCCAGTAATATTGCAAGCAGTAAACAAACACCCAAGAATAATCATCCACCCCCAAGGTCCAAAGCCCAAAGGCCGTTGAAGAAGTCAAAAAAAATAACGACCATGAATATGAAAAGACAGCACTTGTTCTTGGATTAACGGGCCCTGGGATTACTTGGTCTTATTTTACTAAAAATTAACCCAACTATTAAGAGAACTAATGTCCATAAGTGCTCAGCCATAAAGCCAACTACTTTGCCTGCAGTGACAAAAGCCAGCTAACAACACCCCCTAATATACCCGGTAAAGCATCCACGGCTTTACCGGCTAATTTTTTTAATAAACCCGCAAGATGATCAAGCTGTTTTTTTACCCATGATTTATCAGGCGGAGGCGATGGTGGTGGAGGCACTGACCCGGTACCACCGCCGCCTGTAATAGCCATCACCAGTGTACTTATTGCAAATCCTAAGGCAGTTATAACACTTGCTAATGTGATGCCTTGCTCTCTAAACAATGTTCTTATTCGTTCTGCTAGTGTTGTGTCTTCATATAAAATTCTTTGGATAGTTTCTCTATTCTGCTCACTTGAGTTCGTAATTGTTCTCGGTTAGTAGACAACGCTTCTAGTCTTGCTGATCTCTCTTGTTCAAGATCTTTTAGTCTTTGGGTTATTCTTTCTTTAATATCATGCCCTAAGTTGGCGTCATCAGCCTCAACGAGTTTTTCTTTTTCTCTTTTTATATGCTCATCTAGTTCACCTAGTTTTGCTAAATGTTTTGTTAATTCGCCTCTGATGCTTCTCAAAGCATGATCAAGGGCCGTATTTCTCGCATGGGTAGCGGGGGGTCGTGTATAGTTTTTAATGCTGTTTCTTCTGAAAAACTGGTTTCTGCTTGCATTACTTTGTCTGCTGTTTGACTTAAATCTTGAAGTTCCATGTTTTGTATTTGGTTATCTGTTGGGAGTTCTTGTAGCGTGTTTTGAAGTTTAGCAACTGCCTCCCCCTTAATTTTGGTTTAACAATGCCAAGGCGACTTCGATCGCTCACACTGAGCCTTTGTCTAATTGTATTCATGCCTACAAACTTTGATGGGTCTCGTTTAGTTGTAAGCTGAACAAGTTGTCCTTGGTCTTTTCTCACAAACAAATGGTCATCTTTTACTTCAAAATCATCAGGGTATTAGTTTCGGGAAGTTCTTGTCCTAAACTTTGGTATAATGATCTGACCTTACTTTCTGTTAATTTATACCGACTTGTTGGTAATGTACTCCCGATTTCTGCTAATTCATCATGCAATGAGAGCCCCGAGCGATGCTGCTCCCAAGGGGAATCACTCATGTCGTCTCCAGGATCTAAAACATCATAATCTTCTTCACCTTCAATGCCTGCCATGTTTTTAAATAATTAAACTTTTTATTTTGTTTTATAAAAAATGTCACAAACATATGGCTCGATTCTTGACCCGCATAGAAGATTGAAAGAGCCCTTTGGCGTGAAGGGAAATAAGCGGAATATTACTGTTCCAAATAATCCATCAACTATTGATGCGGATCAAATTCTTACTGTTAAATTTCCAGACCTAGGAGCGGATGAAGTGATTGTGCCAGGCTCTGCACGTCTTACTTTCAAAATAGAACTCGCTTCAGAAACAGACCCAAACAGGACGGTTGTACAGAATCTGGGGCGGGCAATCGTTAAGAAAATTTCTATAAAACTTGAGGGGCAAGAAATATCTTCTTTACACAATGCAGACATATTTTAACCTATTCTGATCTATGGCTAACCGCGAGCGAAAGAGCTGATCTTGCGTTTCAAGGAATCGAAATAAAGAAGGACTAAAACACAGAATAGGCGCCGCAGATGCTAAAGACGGGAAAAGGTTTGTAGCCGTAAGTTATGCGTATGAAAATCGCTTTTTCATACCCCTAGATTTTGAGTTGTTAAAAGCGCATGCTCCATACTTTCAAGGAGCATTAAAAGACAGATTGTCATATTGAACTAACTTTTAATGACTACAAACGTGTTATTAGATCAACAGACACCGAAGCAAAGTACAGCATTTCTGACATCTCGTTAGAGTTTGACGTTGTTAGCAACCCTAATTTAGCAAGGCTAATTGAGCAACAATATCAGTCAAAATTAGCAATATATTACGAAAGAGTGATTCTTCATTCTAAATATCCTAAAAGCAGGGCAGACACTATATGGAATTTTAGTTTTAGTGCCACAGCAAGATCGCTTAAAGGTATTTTATTGCGGGTGGCGAAGATGAAGGACCATTCGAAAGACAAACTGAAAATTTTGTTAATCCTAAAATATACAAAAGTGCAATGTACAATTGAGGGTAGTCCTAACCAAATCTACGCTAGCGGACTTAAACCTTATCAGCATTTTGACGAAATAAGAAAATTGTTTGGGGGCGGGAGGTGTAGAAATCCAACTGTTGACCTTGTGTCTAAAGATCTACATCTTCACAGCGTTAGACTTGATCATTATTTAACAACGAAATACGGTTTATGGATTGACCTAAGGTCAACGGAGGATAATCAGTTACATGGAAGCGGGAGAACTGTTAGAGACATAATAAACATTCAAATTGATAAAGAAAAAATGTCGATAAACCGCTTAATGTATATTTGTTTTTAATATATGATGCGCAGCTGAATATTCAAGATAACAGATTAGAAAATATACATTACTAAATTATTTTTTCATTTTTAAAAAAGCATGTCTGTTCAAGTTTATCCAAATGTGCCTACAGCACCGGAGTCGCCAAGAGAAGAGATAGTAGAAACCCCCGGCATAAAAACCTTCAGATTAACCAACATTACACAAATGCAACAAAAACTAGAGCAAGACCTTTCAAAATATAGCAAAACCAGACGAAGGTATTCTGCTGCCTTTAATGCTGTTACCTATGTTAATACTGGAGCATCGACTTTGAGTGCACTATCGGCAGGGACAAGTGTAGGTCTCTTAGCAACAGGTTTTGGTGCACCCGCAGCTTTACCTCTAGGCGGTTTGTCTTTAGCTCTTGGCGTGTGTTCATTAGCCTTAGGTGCTGCTAGCAAAAAATTAAAAACTAAACTCCAAAAGCACACAGCTATGGTTCAACTAATAACAGCTAAACTTAGTTCCTTTAAGCTGATTATAAATAAAGCGCTAGCTGACTCAAACATCACGGATGAAGAATTTAGTCGTTTACAGGCCGATTTTGATGACTACAAAAGACAAAAGTTTGATCTTCAAAGAAAGGCGAGGCAAGTTTTTCTCAACAGCCAGACCCCGAGCAGATAAAAAAGGAATGCTTAAAAAAAAGTAAACGAAACATTAAACTCTGTTCTAAACAGCTCACATTAACAACGCCAAAGGGTGTTTATACTTTAGTTTATGAGTCCAAGCACAAAAAGACTATCGATATTGATTAATTATTTTTTTGATTTAAATAAATATTTTGAGTTAGAAAAGAAACTCAGCATGGATAAGTTATATGAAGGTCCAGACGAATTTTTTGAAGCAATGCAAGAAAATTTATCAAGAGCACTTAATGATATTGATTTAGAAGTCATTAATCCAGCAAGCGTACAGGCAAGTGTTGTGCATGCTATTTCTCAAGTTCCAGGTAACTAACAATAGACCCGCCAGTTAAAGTAATGTTAGCTGTTTTAATCGACTATATAACAATAAATGAAGAAAACCTAGAAGTCGGGGTCTCAACTAAACAACAGGCTATTCTTTCTCATAATGACTTAACACCTGGTTGGGCAGACCAACTGCTTACACAGTTTTGATGTAGCCGCCGAAGAAGCTAAGATGAGAGGCTCTGGTTGGTCAAGGGCGAAGTCTTAGAGATCAGATTAAAACAGGCTAAGTATGCACCGATTGTGGGCAGGTCTTACATTCCACTACCTCCAGCATTAGTTTAAAAAAAAGCAGTTCTAAACATAAAGATACAGACAACAAATGTTTCATGTGGTGTGTTCTCGCAGGCTGCATTATATCCGCAAAAACGCAGAGAGAGTGTCTAACTATCACCTTACATCAATGATCTTAACTTTAGTGGGGTGTCCTATTCCTGTTAGCGAGGATTCCATTGATCATTTGAAGAACAAAACAAACCAATAACTGTTAATGTCTACACATGGGATGAGGAAACAAATCTACTACCCATTAAAGTGTCCAAGAACAGCCCAACAATTGGCGAGCCAGACAAAAATCATGTTGACTTACTACTGATGTTTTCACCAGCGGGGGTACCGCTTTTACACATTGATACGAACAATGAGTAGATTATTGCGGTATACTTCAAAGCATTACCATAAACAAGAATTCTGCAGAAAATGTTTAATAAGAATTCCATCTGCTCAAGCCGCAAGCGAACATAAGAAACATTGTATCGACCCATTGACTGTAATACAGAACTAATTACGCCCCCAGAAGGCAGTAAAGTTAGTTTTAAGAACTGGAAACGACTGCAAAATTCTCCATACGTAGTTTACGCAGACTTCGAATCACTCATTGTTCCTTATGAAGGGCCAGCACCACAAAAACTTCGAAAACAGTCTTAATGAGTAATCTCAGATTTGTTCATTTGCCTTCATTATTGTCAGGTCGGATGGCGCTCATTCAACACCAGAATTATATAGAGGACCAAATGGGGCTAGAAGATTTTTACAGCGCATGCAGCAAGTGCGTAATGACTGTTCTAATAATCTAAACTTATCTGAAATCATAATGACGCCTGAAGACCAACAACAGTATGACTCAGCCACACATTGTTGGATTTGTGGTTTAGGCCTCTCATCAGACGAAGCCAATCCAAAAGTAAGAGACCATGATCACATTAGCGGAAAGTTCAGAGGAGCACGCACAACAACTGCAATCTTCAACTAAAGTTTGAACCAAAGACATGGAAGCTGCCCATCTTCTTTCATAACTTGCGGGGTTTTACGACTCTCATCTTATAATGAAAGCAGTAACCGACTCCTTCAGGGTGTCATGTATTGCACAGTCATCAGAAAAGTACATGTGTTTCACTTTAAAATAACATGTCTTTTTTATGACTCTATGCAGCACATGATGGGTTCATTAGAGTCACTGGCTATGTCCTTAAAGTCCATGCCCAATAACAGAAGAATATTTTGACCCAACTCTCGTTAGAAAGGGCGTTTACCCTTATGAATACATGAACATTTGGGGAAAGGTTTGATGAAGACACACTTCCACCTAAAGGCGCGTTCTTTTCTAGTCTCAGAGGAAAGGACATCAGTGATTCTGATTACCAGCATGCTCAAGATGCGTGGCAGAAGTTAGAGTGAAAAACGATGGAGACTATCATGACTCCTACTTAATGGCAGATGTATGTTTGTTGGCGGACGTTTTTGAAAATTATAGAAAGACCTGCATGAAACATTACAGTTTGGATCCTGCGCATTATATTTCTGCGCCCGGGATGAGTTGGGACGCTTTCTTAAAGTTTACTGGAGTACAGATTGATTTATTGTCAGATTTACCAATGATTCAGATGATTGAAAACGGATTGCGTGGAGGAATTAGTATGGCGTCGCACCATTACTGTAAAGCAAACAACAAATACCTGGACGATTATGATCCGAGTAAAAGGTCTAACTATCTCATGTATTTAGACGCAAACAATCTGTAGGGTTTGGGGCTATGGCGCAATCGCTTCCATTACGCAACTTTAAAATGTACACTGGTGGTATTAAAAACATTCAAGAATTTGTAGAACATCTGCATACTCTTACAGCTGATCGTAAAAGAGGTCTTATTCTAGAAGTTGACTTAGAATATCCTCATGAACTCCATGACCTGCATAATGACTATCCATTAGCAGCAGAAAGTCTAAAGACGAATCCAAGAGAAACGCCTAAACTTGTGCCTAATCTTCGAGGCAAAAAAATTATGTATGTCATTACAGGCTTCTACAATTTTATTTAAGACATGGTTTGAGTTGACAGCTGTCATCGTATAATTGCTTTTGATCAAGACAGTTCATGAAACCATACATCATGAAGAACACTGATCTCAGAACTAAATCCACAGATGCTTCAGAAAAAAACTTTTTCAAGCTGATGAACAACAGCTGTTTCGGAAAAACTATGGAGAATCCGCACAAGCGCAAAGATGTCAGATTAGTCACCAGAGAAAACGAAGCAATTAAGCTGACTTCAAAACCTAATTATCAGACTTCAGAAGATTTCATGATCAGCTTTTTGGCATAACGATGAAAAAAAAGAAAGTCAAATTGGGACAAACCTGTATTTATTGGTTTACCGTTTTAGAATTATCAAAGCTTTTGATGTTAGAATTTCTTTATGACTACTTTAAACCCCTGTATCCAGAGTCCAAAGTACTTTACACAGATACAGACAGTTTTTGTTATAGATATCCCTACTGAAGACGTCTATAAGACATGGAATTAGAAGTAGCTAAAGGAGCGAGTGGATGGTATGACACGTCCGATTACCCTAAAGAGTCGCCTTTACATTCAATTACTAATAAGAAGGTTTTAGGAAAGATGAAGGATGAATTATCTGGAAAGGTGATTAAGGAGTATGTGGGGTTAAGGTCAAAAATGTACAGTATTTCGAGCCAAGAGAAAACCATTAAAAAAGCAAAAGGGAAAATCTCGCAGTGTTGTGCAGTCAAGCATATCACATGACAACTACAAAGAAGCGTTGTTTAACAATAAGACTTTTCAACATGACAACGTAAAACTACGATCTAATCTACATGAGATCAACACAACTGTTGTAACAAAGAAGTCATTAGATAGAACAAACACAAAACGGGTGTTTGTTAATCCAGAGTTTTCATATGCAATAGGACACTGGAGGACAGCATAATTGTATACATTTTTTCGGTTTATATTTTTCATCAACTTTTATTATAAGATCAATCATAGCTTCATCCAATTCATTTAAATCTTTTCTTATGTTTGCTTGATGCGTTCGAATTTTTTTTATTATTTCAAGATATTCTTTTTCCCAATTTGGGGGTTTGAGTTGTAGGTGATCTGGATGATTTAGCATGCATTGATAATCCTCGAAAATGTTCCCCTAATAGCATTACACGCATCAAATGATTCCCGTATCATTTTCAAGGTCTCTTCCTTTACCATTCTTGTTTCGTTCTGCACTTCCTTCTGAGCTTCCATTTTAAACTCAAATATATTTACGAAATTAACTAAGCAACTGGAACTGTGTCTGGTGGGATTATCTGCAGTTCTTCTTTTACAAAAGATCTTTGAGGGGCTGGTCGTTTTGTTGCGTCAGTTTCTCGTAAATAATACACGGGCGGATTCATCTTTACAATTCTTTTTATTTCATATGGATCAACACCCCCAAACTGGATCTGTTGCCCTGATGGGGAGTGTCCCCTTCTGCTTCCCCCGGTAAATAAAGGTACCTTACTTCAAGCCAAATGGTAATAGTTTTTCTGGGTGTACTGGAGTCTTCAGCAACATTTATTGTTTTTCTTTTGATTGCTTGGACTGGTTTTAGCCCTTTAAATTCTTCATTATTCATTGCGCGCAAAACTGAGGGCAGTCTTCTAACCCATTCTGTGTTGCGAGAATTGTCAATCAGCTCTCTGTGATACTGGTAGGAAAAAAGTTCTTTCAGCTAACTGTTTGTTAAAGTTTTTTAACTAAAGCCTGTGATCTGTGAACTCCTGGAATGCCTCTTTTAATGGTGACTCTATGTTTTAACAATAATTGATTCACTTGACCTTTAAATTCTTTTCCATCATCGACTTGAATCATGCGAGGATAAGTTAAGGGGCCTCGTTGGTATATCAGTTGTATGGCAACAGCAACAGCAGAAGCACTCTTTTGTGTTAATGGTTCAGCATCTTTGTATCTTGAAGCCATGTCAATGAATGTGAGTGCGTACTTAAATCTTTTTCGTCTAATCGTATCATGGGGTAAATATAGAAGATCCATTTGAGGGTGTCGTTTGGAGTTGTATTGACAAAGTGTGGTCTCTGATTCGTCTAGGCGCAGGTAAATAAATTTGCCAGATCGCTTGTTTAGATAACCATTCCTTCGCTGTTTGTTCACTGACTCCCGCTGCTTGGCTTAGCTTTTTGATTGCTGTGATTCCCTTCCAATATCCTTTAGGCGAATAATAGATTTTGTCATTTTTATTCAGCCAAAATTATGCGCAACAAAATACACGACGGTCATACCAACGACAATAAACGCGATTTCTTGCATCTTTTGTTTTTCTGATGGTTGATAATAGTCGCTGATTTTGGTGGGGGCAATGTTTCGATGGCTCGCCCGTTACAAGATAATATTCTTTTATTGCTTGATCAACATCTTTAAATGTGTAAGCTGCATGTCCCTGTTTTTTCAGTGTGTTATTAATAAAATCTAACTGCTCAATTCTTGCTTTTCATAGGCGTCTTGGCAGCTGCTAGTTGCTCCATAGCTTTGTTATGTCTTTTTCTCTCGCCGTCATCCCGTAGTTTACTAAACGCGTAATTACTTCCCGCTAAAAGCAAGCGCATTCACCACAGCGCCACCTATCATCATTTACAGTGAAGCCATTTTTATAAATGTATTTTTTATTTAATATTTATACTGTCTGGAATTATTCTTGCTTGACAAAAAATCTTTCGTGGCAAACGAAGCTGCAATAATAGCAATCAGCTTTGCAGAATCCTCAAAGCCTAGTTTGCCAAGATCCGCTGGTTTAATTCTTAACAGGCTTTTACCAAGCATTGAGTATCCTACACTTAGGCCTCCAATAACGCAGAATGTATACAAGGTTGGCAACAGTTTTTTCGGCGCTCATTTTTAAAAAATAAAAATAATAATAATTAATAAAAAACATGAACACCGATGATCTATTAAACCTTCCTGAACTTATGATTACAAATGACCAGGTTGATGAGCAAGCTATAATGCCCAAAAAGGAAAGACTGTATTCTTTGGCAGCATGTGGAAAACAAAACAGTTCCTCGGAACTGAATTCAGCATAGAAACGTTCAACAGATGTCGCCGCAAGACATTATAAAGTATCATAACAGGTATGAAGCGCAACTTGGATCAAGAATGGTAAAAAGTGTAGGACAAACGTTCTTAGTTTGTACACTAAACTATCAGTAGATTTGCTCCCATTGATTCTGAACAAGATCTTACGTATGATTTAACGCAGGATCCAGTTTTAACAAAGTCATTAGATCTCTAGGGTGTGATTTATACTACAGATTTGGAACATTGTTATCGCCGTTAATCATGGGATTAATTACTTTTAATCATATAGATTTTATTTCCCTTCAAAATGAACGAGCCAGAAAATCAGCAGAATCAGAAAACATTGAATCCAGTAAAGAAAGTGACCAGCGAGAAGCATCCTCATCCTGGGCGTGTTGAAGCAGGAAAAAAATTAGCAGAGTGGAACAGACAAAGAAAATTAATGTTACAATCACAGAATATAACTCATCATGAAAACATAACACCGCCAACAGTTGTTTCAATGCCAGCTATAAAAACACCAGAACAAGTTGATTCAAGGGCACCAAAGCCTTCATGGAATATTGAACTTAAAACTGTTGTCATTTTTTGGCGCCCTTGCTGCTGTTGGGGGCGGTTATTACGGTTATAAAATATATAACCAATGGCAACACCCAAGAACCAAAGTCCAAACAATTTTCAACCACTAAATGCAAAAGACGAACACAACAGCACGCCAGGAACGCCAACAACAAAGATCATTTTGATCCATTTCAAATGGAATAATAATTTTAAGAACTTAAATTTTTAAATTTTTTTTGATAAAAATAGATCATGGCGTATTATAAAATGATGGTGTCAATAAATAAAGACATGGAGTCTATAAAAGACATTTCCATTTGACCAGAATTGTAATCAATGCGGTTGCTTAGGATGTAAGAACTTCATTAAGATCTATGCTGACCGATTTCGCGCAGAGGACTTGAGCAAGACATCCTCGACGATGACGCGTTTTTTGAGGCGTGTGTGGTACTATATTAGACATCTACTATTTAAGATAAAAACATAGATTGTCTTGTTTTTTGATAATTATAAGATAACTTGAATAAGAACTTGGTTTTTACTTAGAGGATGACTTAAGTAAGAACTTGAGTAAAAACTTGAGTAAGAACTTGTGGATGACTTGAGGATGACTTGAGGAATGACTTGAGTAAGAACTTGTGGATGACTTAAGGATGACTTGAGGACAACTTGAGGGTGACTTGAAAATGACTTGAGGATGACTTAAGTAAGAACTTGAGGATGACTTAAGGATGACTTGAGGGCAACTTGAGTAAGAACTTAGAAGTGACTTGGGGTGACTTGAGTGTGTGCATGCGCGGGGTGGGAGGTGGGGGTGGGGTGTGCGTGCGCCTTTGATTATTTATAAGAAACAGATGTTCAGAATATAATATATTTATTATCAGTAAAACAGCGAAACAACAACAATAACAATAAC
This sequence comes from Conus ventricosus, assembly GCA_018398815.1. Taxonomy (NCBI): domain Eukaryota; kingdom Metazoa; phylum Mollusca; class Gastropoda; order Neogastropoda; family Conidae; genus Conus; species Conus ventricosus. The sequence continues at coordinate 39,563,100 of CM031628.1, forward strand.
AACATATATACAAGCACGATCGCACGCACACACGCACGCACGCGCACATTGAGACACACACACACACAGACACAGACACGCAAGCTGACAGCATTTCCCTTTGTCGCTTACTAGTAGGCAACCGCCCAACGCAAATCAGCCCGTGTCAAATTACACAAAATTACCTAGCCAGGGCAGCGACGCGTGCCAGTGATCCAAAAATCTAAGTGTAGCCCTATAAACAGGTCAATACCTTTTTTATATGTCAACGCTAAAAAACAATGTCACAGGTCAACGCAAAAAGTAAATGGGTTTGCACAGGTAGAATATGTCACAGAACTTGCTTTGGCATATATTCTTTACTGCTGCCAGCAAAATGATTAGCTTTGCTCTGTCGGCGATAGGTAAAGAAATCTGCAATCGGGTGCGCGCCGCGAGCCCACCCCGTGGAGGTTGCCGTCAGCTAATTACAGGCTCCACTGAACAGGAACCACACAGACCACTGCACCTGTTGCTGCCCGACACCACCTAAAACGCCCTGCCACAATCCACTGCGCGCACAGTGTCTCGGCCAAGTCATACATGATTTCCAGATTTAGGCAGGATTTTCCACTCTATGTTGTCGTTTACAGAGACGCATTTGATGAATGCATGCGTGAAAATGATGTTATTGAAAACGGATAATCCTACACAGTATGTATGTTTGTAGGGTCGTTATTTTTTGGTTATTGAAGTCTTGCTTATCAGAGAACTATAATATGCCGCTTCTGGAGTCGCCCGGGTGAGCCCCGGGCCAAGGCCCGGGTGAGGGTTTACTAGGAGAGAACTATAATATGCCGCTTTGGAGTCGCCCCGGTCGAAAACAGGTTGAGGGCTCCGCCCGAAACTGGTTGAGACGGGGTGAGCCAAAAGCGGCATATTATAGTTCTCTGTGTGTGTGCATGCATGTATGGTGTGTGTGTGTGTGTGTGTGTGTGTGTGTGTGTGTGTGTGTGTGTGTGTGTGTGTGTCCCAGACATTTGTGACATAGTTATTTTTCATAATGTGTGGGGTGTGTGTGTGTGTGCGCGCGTGTGTTTGTATTTGTGTGCATATTACATTGAGCTTCTGTGTGTGTGTGTGTGTGTGTGTGTGTGCGTGTGTGTGTGCGTGTGTGTGTGCGTGTGTGTGTGGCGTGTGTGTGTGCGTGTGTGTGTGCGTGTGTGTGTGCGTGTGTGTGTGCGTGTGTGTGTGCGTGAGTGGGGTGCGTGAGTGTGTGCGTGAGTGTGTGCGTGAGTGTGTGCGTGAGTGTGTGTGTGTGTGTGGGAGTTGTGTGTGTGGGAGTGTGTGAGTTGTGTGTGTGAGTGAGTGTGTGTGTGAGTGTGTGTGTGAGTGTGTGAGTGTGTGTGTGAGTGTGTGTGTGAGTGTGTGTGTGTGTGTGTGTGTGTGTGTGTGTGTGTGTGTGCGTGTGTGTGTGCGTGTGTGTGTGTGCGTGTGTGTGTGTGCGTGTGGTGTGTGTGTGCGGTGTGTGTGTGTCGTGTGTGTGCTGTGTTGTGTGTGTGCGTGGTGTGTGGTGTGCGTGTGTGTGTGTGTGTGTGTGTGTGCGTGTGACAGGTTTCTCAAGTGACGTCAGCGCCATGTCTTGTTCTGGCACTGGAGAGAGACAATGCTGTGCTGGCCTTTGAGAACACGCTTGGCTCGTGAGCATCTCTGGATCTTTATTATCATCAGCAGCATCGTTATCGTCATTAACGATTGCCTGGTTAATGTCTTCCTTCTTGCCATCATTGCCGTTCTCATAACTCATTAATTGCACTCCAGCATCATCATCATCAGCATCATAATCCATAATTCCCTTTCTGGTCATCATCATCTTCGTAATCGCGTCATGATTTGACTTCCTTCTCATCACATTGCTATTGTTTCTATAATTTCCCAGATTATCTTCAGCATCATCATTATCATCATTTGGTATTTTCCTTAGATACGTGAGGTTCAGCTTTTTTTTTTTTCAATGCGTGTATTCAAGAACAAAATGAATGCACAGATGTTACAGGATTTTTTTTTTTTTCTAATGCATTGTTTAGTTGTAAATTGACTGCAAGCAAAACGATTTTGAGTGTTGTGTAATTACAGGTGGATGTTGGTTTTTTTTTGGGGGGGGGTGGGGGGGGGGGGGGGGGGGGGGGGGGAGGGAATAGAGGGGTCTCAAAGACATTTCTGGCAATGGGACATAACCACGTAGATACTGCTGGTGGTGTTAAGATTCTCTCCCTTGTGTTTAAATAGGCAGGGGGGAGGGGGGGGGGGGGGGGGCATAAGCACGACAAGAATGGACCTCGAGGAGGGCGATTGGGGAGGGTGAGGTGGGGACAAGGGGGGTTGGGTGGGGGGAATAGTTGAAAATAAATAGTTCTTTTTTTAACTTTATGTTGATATCAGAGTCTATTCGGTAACTTTTTTTTCTTGTTTAATTACGTGTTGTTTTTTTAAATTTTAACCGTTTTTATTCATTCGTGTACAC
>CM031628.1:39570581-39571857 GCA_018398815.1 Conus ventricosus
TTATATATGACTGTCTGTCTGTCTGTCTCTCCGTCTCTCTCTCTCTCTCTCTCTCTCTCTCCTCTCTCTCTCTCTCTCTCTCTCTCTCTCTCTCTCTCTCTCTCTGTGTCTGTGTCTGCATGTCTTAGACTGTCCCTCTTTCTCTCTCTCTCTTTTGCTTTTGTTCCTCTTAAGCTCTCTTTTTCTGTCAGTCTGTCTGTCTGTGTCTGTCTGTCTGTCTGTCTCTTTGTCTAGAGAAGAAAGACAAAGAAAGAAGGGACCGGAAAGGTTCAGTGGTTGGCAGAACACCAGATTCAATGAATGATCCTGGTGATTCTGGGTCTGTGCGGGGGTTGGTTCGAATCTCTGCTGGGGCTGTTTCGGTCTACAGCAGCAGGAATGATTTTTTTTTTCTGCGGAGTTAGTTAGCATCGGGTCACACTCCGTTTCCTGAGAACGTCCTTGGAATGAGAGTGTGTAAACCGAGGTTCTGGGTGTGGTGAACGCCCGCCCCGCATAACGTATTGTGCCACGCGTAACTTTCCCATCTCCAACTTTCGGAAGAGAAGGCCAGTTTGGTCTTTGGTATGGATGACTGTGTGTTGTGTGTGTGTGCGTGTGTGCATGCGTGCGTGCGTGTTCGTGCATGCGTGTGTGTGTGTGTGGGGTGAGTGTGAGTGTGTGTGTGTGTGTGTGTGTGTGTGTATGTGTGTGTGTGTGTGTGTGTGTGTGTGCGCGCGCGCATGTGCATGCCTGTGCCTTTCTACTAGGGTGGGTTTTTTTTTTGGGGGGGGGATACCTTTTTTTTTCCTTATTTTTTTGTTTTGTTTTTTGTTTTACTGCCACCTCAGTGGCTTTATACCTCCACGCTGCTCATTCTGGTTTCCCCCTGGCACCAGAAGCCATACCCTAGCCAGTCCCACCACAAGCCATACCCTGACCAGTCCCCACCACAAGCCATACCCTGACCAGTCCCCACCACAAGCCATACCCTGACCAGTCCCACCACAAGCCATACCCTGACCAGTCCCCACCACAAGTCATACCCTGACCAGTCCCCACCACAAGCCATACCCTGACCAGTCCCCACCACAAGCCATACCCTGACCAGTCCCACCACAAGCCATACCCTGACCAGTCCCCACCACAAGCCATACCCTGACCAGTCCCCACCACAAGCCATACCCTGACCAGTCCCCACCACAAGCCATACCCTGGCCAGTCCCACCACTAACCATACCCTGACCAGTCCCACCACTAACCATACCCTGGCCAGTCCCCACCACTAACCATACCC
>CM031628.1:39577714-39593786 GCA_018398815.1 Conus ventricosus
AAAGCTGGACTGCCTGTATTTCCCATTTCAAACCTTGTACAGTCAACCCAGGTAAAAGGTGGCCAGGGCCAACAAACGCTACCATCAGACACTTCTGACGGAACTTGAACCCACAACTCCCAGTCTGCAGCCCACCACCCTCATCACCACTCCATGGCCAAATCATCCTCACGCTTTTCTCCTCTAGCTCTATCGGTAGACATTCATGTGAAACTTGTCCCCAGACATGCCTACCCCAAAATTTGCTCATCAGGAACAAATGTCTCAGAAATCAGTAACACAGGATTTTTGTCCGGAACAGACAGTTCAAGTGCGTCTGCCTGTTAAGACTGTAATACACATACAATAAATGAACACACAAATCAATTCAATTCATGTTGCTTATAGTCCAGCCAACTACGAAGAGCCATATCAGGGCTGGATGAAGAACTCAAAGTGAAAAATCCTGATGTTTTCAGGCATTTGCCCACTTCCTTGGCTTTGCTCTCATACTCGCATGTTTTTTCGATTCGATGTGCCGACGGCAGTCGTCCTTCCACCATGAGCGACGGAAAAGTCACACTTGCACACAGAGCAAAAATCCGAATGTTTGCCCCTTCTGTCCAGGTCTTAAACAGGGCCACTTCTGGGAATAATCCGTTTTGAAAGCCTGCATTCGTCGTGGTTTTTTCACATCCCGTGGGGGAGTTTTCAGAACGATCTTCAGACGAACCACACTGATCGCTTTGCTTCCTCTTGCTGGCCATTTTGAAACTGAATGCCTGCACCTACTAGGCCTAGGCCTAGCCAGCCAGCGAGCTTGAAGGAAGTGAAGTGAAGTGGGTCAACCAATCAGAAAATTTGGGTTTACAAAGCGTTTCCCATTGCGCATGCTCGAACTCACACTTGGTGAAGGCAAGCCAAAATTCCCCCCCCCCCCCCACGAAATTTTCCACGGCGATTTTTTTTCTCCGGAGCATACTTCGATAACCGTACTTTCCGGACTAAGGGATATTTTTACTTAGATCCGGATCAAATACGGCTGCTCAGGAACGGTAGGCAACTCTGTGTCCCCCACTGAAATGACTCCACATGTACATGTATTTACAAACCTGGAGTTCCCCGAAAAGACTCCACATGTACATGTATTTACAAACCTGGAGTTCCCTGTAATGACTCCACATGCACATGTATTTACAAACCTGGAGTTCCCTGTAATGACTCACAATGTACATGTAATAAATTTACAAACCTGGAGTTCCCTGTAAGACTCCACATGCACATGTATTTACAAACCTAGAGTCCCTGTAATGACACCACATTACATGTGTTTACAAACCTGGAATTCCCTGAAATGACTCCACATGTACATGTATTTACAAACCTGGAGTTCCCTGAAATGACTCCACATGTACATGTATTTACAAACCCGGAGTTCCTGTAATGACTCCACATGTACATGTGTTTACAAACCTAGAGTTCCATTGACAGGGTGATGCTCTATAATGATTTCCTTTCCAGAACTCCCTGTAGCCATTTTTTCCCCGTAGACACAGGTCAAGATCGCCTGTTGACCTTCCAGCACAGAGGGTACTTGGCAGGTTATCGTTTTGAGTCTGAAACATTGTCAGGTATAAAAAAACACAATCTTTTTCAGTCTGACAGCACCCAAACCGATTCAAATTTGGGAAAATTTCACACCACTGACAGAGTAGTAATTTCATTTCTGACGGAAGTCAAAGTAAGAAACACACACACACACACACACACACACGCACACACACACACACACAGACACAGACACACACACACCTGGTTGTTTAGAAACAAGTTACACAGCTGTAGCCTTCAGCATAAGGCAATTTCTTACTTATCCCCCAACTTTGGTACTTGATTCAACATTTTTTATGTGGGCACCCAAATACGCTGAAGGTCAGCTTGTAGATCTGCCCATGATGTAGAATCACACTTCGATGTCCACGTCAAAACAGATGAATCCATTTTTTTCTGTGCAAACTCAGGTAGCAACCCACTTCACATTTCAGCTATAATTATATGCTAAATTTTGATTTTCTGTAAGAACAATATGCTGGAGTCTTTTAATGGCTTGGAAAATAGTGATATCAGTAACATCTATCATCATCTTTAGAAGGTTCATTCTCTATTTTTTCTTTTGTATCTTTTGAATGGTAATCTCACCACTTGTCAAAAGCTGATGTTAGGTATTTTACTGTAATGATGTAAGGATCTATGTGGGTCTATTCCCTCTGTGTGTGTGTGTGTGTGTGTGTGGGGTGTGTGTGTGTGTGTGTGTGCGCGCCTGTGCGCGCGCAGCGCATGCGTGTGTGTGTGCGTGTGTGTGTATTTTCAAGTGTGTATGTGTGCATGCCATTAGTAACTATAATGATTGTAAGGATCTATGTGAGTCTATTTCTGTGTGTGTGTGTGTGTGTGTGTGTGTGTGTGTGTGTGTGTGTGTGTGTTTTGCGCGCGCGTGTGTATGTGTGTGTGTGTGTGTGTGCGTGTGTGTGTGTGTGTGTGTGTGTGTCTGTGTGTCTGTATGTGTTTGTGTGTGTGTGTCTGTATGTCTGTGTCTATCTGTGTGTCTGTATCAGTGTATGTGTGTGTGTGTGGTGTGTGTGTGTGTGTGTGTGTGTGTGTGTGTGTGTGTGTGTGGTGTGTGTGCGTCTGTATGTGTTTGTGTGTATGTATGTGTGTGTGTCTGTATGTCTGTGTCTATCTGTGTGTCTGTATGTGTTTGTGTGTGTGTGTGTCTGTATCTATCTGTGTGTCTGTATGTGTTTGTGTGTATGTGTGCAGGAGAGCACACATGGAAGAGTGACCAATCCTGACCATGATCTGGGGCAATCCCAGCAATCCTGACAACCACCATCTTTTTTTTCTGCTTATGCGGGCTGATACACCTGCGGACACTCCCTGTGTAGACAGGCAAGGATTAATCCCACTACCCAACAAAGGGAGAGGAGTTTTGTGTATATGACCATTTTTTTATCCCGTGATTAAGGCAGCCATACTCCAACTTCAGGGAAAATGCAAGCTAAGTGCAACGTGTCATCCATAAACCAATGGCCAAACTGGCCATCTCTTCTGAAAGTTGGTGATGGGATTTTACGTGTGTGCAAGATGTTATGCGTGCGTTTACACACGGAACCTCGGTTTATGGTCTCATTCAAAGGACTGTATGGGAAATAGAGTCAGAATCAATGTTAACTCCGAGGGAAAAATCCCCCTGTACCGAAATGGCCCTGCGGCGATTCAAAACCGCAACCCCAGGATCACCAAGATTATGGGTCCAGCGCTCTAACCACTGAGCTATTCCAGCCCCAACAACGTCATGAAACTTCAAGCCATCCTAAAACCATTTTCTGTCAACTTTACTTCAACCCACTCACAATCAGATACTGTGGAGGAAAAAACACTGTGCCAACAATTACAGACACAGGACTCTAACCAGTTTAGATAACACAAAAAGCGCATTAGCTATCATAGATATGTAACTCTAAGTCCTTTAGATACAGCCCTGATATGGCCCTTTGCGGTCGGCTGGGCTATAAGCAACATTATCTTAAGTCCTTTAGATGTGTTACAAAGCAGCTCTTTACTATTATAGCTCTGAGTCAACGAGATGTAACAACAACAAAAAGAAAGCACATAAACTCCAGATTTGCTATTCCTGGGGGAAAAAAATTGTCAGGAACTCAGGCGAGCCCTTATGGATCGTGGATCCCCTACAGGGACTTGCATCAAAACTGTCTCTGTCCTGCAGCCATAGTTCTTCTGTCCACCGAGGTTGGTTTGAAACGGCTTGATTCACTCATTCAAGGTGAGATAGTTGGTTTGTTTACAGTGATTGATTGTTTGTTTCAAGGGATTAAATTGGGTTGTTTCAAAGTGATGTATCTGGTTTGATTTGATTGGTTTGTTTAAAACTGATTTAGTTTGTTGGTTTAAAGTGATTTAATTGGTTTGTTTAAAAAGCAATTCATTGGTTTGTTTTAAGTGATATGATAAGTGTTTAAAGTGATATGATTGGTTTGTTTAAAGTGATCTGATTGATTCGTTTAAAAGTACTTTTAATGGTTTGTTTAAAGTGATTTGATGGATTTGTTTCAAGAAATTCATTGGTTTGTTTAAAGTGATTTGACTGGTTTGTTTAAAGTGATTTCATTGGTTTGTTTGATGCGATTTCACTGGCAGATTTAACTGGTTTGTCAGTGATTCAACTGTTTGTTTCAAGTGATTTTGCTGCTTAAGTGATTCAATGGCTATTTTAAAGTGACTTGACTAGCTTGTTCAAAGTGATTTACTCAGTGTTCAAAATGATTCAACAGGTTTTTTCAAAAAGGCTGATCTAGCTTTAAACTTGGACTCCATGTGTGGCTGCTGAAAGACAGATTTTTTTTAATGCACAATTGTGGCACCACGTAGTAATGAAAGGTAAAGAACCTCTTGCACATTCTTCTTTGATGGTCACATAATTAGCTAGGTCGTTAATGCAAGACATCAGCTTCCTTGTTGTTACTCTGACTGAGCCCTAAGTAGGAAGACCTGGTCAGGCTTGGTGGCTCCTGTCAGCATGATGCACGTTTCACACTCAGCCTCTCCCTTCACCTCTCTTCCCCCTCCTTTTCCCTCTACTCAGCCGCCTAAGTTTTCTATGTTTGTAATGTAATTCATATTACTGAAATGCTGGTTAGGGTGTTGTTACAATCATCGTTTCCATGAATGTGTATGTGTGTGATCCGAGTGACTGTGTACCTCTGTAGTGAACTACATTCTTCTTCTTCTTCTGCGTTCCATAGTCATGACTCATATTTCAGACCATTTGATGGATGAAGGCTGCTGCTGTCTTCACATCCTCCATTGTGCCCCAAAGCTGTGCCGCCAACATGGCTCCGTGTGGCCAGCGCTGTGTCCGTGCGTCCTGGTGAAGGGGGCAGGACTGAAGAATGTGCTCAGGGGGTTGTGGGCCTGTCTCACAAGGGCAGTCTGGTGTGTGCCATAGCCCAATACGATGGATATGGGCTCGCAGACGGCAGTGACCAGTTCATAGTCTGAAGATTGTGGCCTGTTGGTATCGCTGTAGTTTGGACAGCTGATCATCAGGCAGGTGTCGTGTGTTCTTCTTCCCAGAGTGTTTTGTACTGGCTTTTGATGACATTTTTTGGCCTCCCTATAGGAGATGGGCAGGTACGGTTTATCTGCTCAAGCCTGCTGCCACATTTGGCAAGCCTGTCGGGCCTTCTCATTTCCTGCCAGGCCGCAGTGGGCAGGGATCCCACTGGACAGTCACCTGCGCTCTTTGTGACAGGTCTTTAAGCTGTTGCACTGTCTCTCTGTCCAGCTTCTCACTGGGCGACTGTAAATTCTGGACAGCGGATTTACAGTCTGTCAGGAAAATGATGTGTGAAGGCGGTGTTCTGCATTTATGAGTCTGGCAGCTTCTCTTAGAGCAGTATGTTCAGCCCTGTAGTTTGCCGAGTGAACTATAGTTTCCGCTTAGGGTAATTCTAGCTGTCACTTTCACATGGTATGCTATTCTAGAATGGTTGCTGGAGGAACTCTTATCATAAATGGCAATGTGTGGGGCAATCTATTGGTCAGTGAATGAATCAAGGTCATGATGAGAGTCATATGCACATTTCCATTGGTCAGTTTAAGGAATTAAGGTCATGGACAGTCATGTGCATGAATCTATTCATCAGCTGATGAATTAAGGTCATGACAGAGTCATAGAGTTCCATGAATAGAAACTGGAACATCTCTTGTGAGCTTTTAAGTCATTAAGACGACAGACTTTAATGATGCACAGTATATTTATTTACCTTTGTTTAATTTTAATCAAGGAAAATGGGAGTACTAACTGGTAATCCTGTTCTTGGTTGGCAATATGGGAAGACTATATTACTCATTGACTAGAATGTGTGATTGGTACAAGATGAAGTCATGCAGCAATACTGTGTGCTGACCAAGTCATGTAGCAATACTGTGAAGTGACCAAGTCATGTTAGCAATACTGTGTAGTGACCAAGTCATGTAGCAATACTGTGTAGTGACCAGTCATAGAGCAATACTGTGTAGTGACCAAGTCATGTAGCAATACTGTGTAGTGACCAAGTCATGATCAATACTGTGTAGTGACCAAGTCATGCAGCATGACTGTGTAGTGACCAAGTCATGTAGCATACTGTGTAGTGACCAAGTCATGTAGCAATACTGTGAAGTGACCAAGTCATGTAGCAATACTGTGTAGTGACCAAGTCATGTAGCAATACTGTGTAGTGACCAAGTCATGTAGCAATACTGTGTAGTGACCAAGTCATGTAGCAATACTGTGTAGTGACCAAGTCATAGAGCAATACTGTGTAGCAGACCTGCCTACCTCATTTTATGCTCATCAGTACTAACCACAGAGATTTTCAGTAATTTTGCATTTTCCTTCAGTAATTCCACGGACGCGTAATACACGGCGTTTTTGAACAAATAATGTGTACAAAACCCCAACTACATTTTTAACATTTTAACAAAAAAAATAAACAGTAAAAAAGGAACAAAAACAACAAAGCAGAATTAAAATACCTTGGGATGATGGCTGATGACGGACTCAGGACAGGAGAACTTTTCAGGTCAATTCAAAGGTGATATACTTGACAGTTTGTAACTTACACAGCAGTCACCACAGATGACACCACTGATGAAGAACCTAATGTACAACCCCCCCCCCCCCCCCCCCCCCAAAAAAAAAAAAAAAAAATGTGTGTGTGTGTGTGTGTGTGTGTGTGTGTTGCACACTAAGCCTTGTATTGTGCCTGCTGCTGGAGTAGGCACTCTTGAGATGTCCAGTTCCTCTGGCTCAAGAATCTGTGTTCTCTGCAGGCCGGGATTTGAGAACAAGGGGTGCCTCATATGGTGTCCTGGTGCAGGGTAGACCTTTGGTCAGTGAGGTTCTTCTTCACACAGCTGAAGACACGCTCACATGCTGCACTGCTGTGTGGGATGGTGCAGATCCCCATCATAAACCTGGGCAAGGTTCCAAGGTCTTGGTGCTGCTGCTCAGAGATTGCCGAGTCTGGAAACATCCTTTTCATTTTCGCCACTATCTTGTCAGCACAGCTCAGGGACAAGTTGTTTTCGCAGATCAGCTCACACAACCAGTCTTTCTGCGTTGGTGATCTTCTGTGTGTGGGTTTTCGACGCTGCTCTGGCTGATTTCGTAAACATCGATGTATCTTGACTGGAGGCACTGGCAGCTGTCTCTTTGTGCATTTTCCCCGAGATATGGCGCTTGCAGTCATTTGCTCCCCATGTCCGATGGAGAAGTCTGAATTGCACACCGAGCAGTATACAAATCCAGGTCCATGTGTTTTTGGATTGCTAAAGACAAGGCCAAGTCCGCGTTATTTACTTCGGAACACTTGCTTCTTCGCCTTCTTCCGTTGTGGCACAGTGGTTTTCGAACCCTTGTCATCGGTTTCAGCAAACGTTTAGAAGATTTCTCCGCCATTTTCACAATCGCCGGCAAAAAATTTTTGAAACTTTGTTTTACAATGGCTGAAAAAGGCTTCGAATGGCCGCGCACAGATGTGATGGCGCGTCGTGTTGGCCCACAGCACCACATTGACCTTTCGCAAGTTCCGAACCATCTGTGGTTTCGGCTTGAGTCAAGGGAAGTTACTCTGTGGTCCCCGGAAAGGTCTAGCAGTCGACAATTTTTCGAGTCTGGAATTTGCGTAGTTTTTCAATTTTCTTTTCGTAATTTCGCACGGAAAATCGTACCTCCGTAATGGGGGGTTAATTTCCGTAAGATTAGGACGATTACGGAAGGGTAGGCAGGTCTGTGTGTAGTGACCAAGTCATGTAGCAATACTGTGAAGTGACCAAGTCATGTAGCATACTGTGTAGTGACCAAGTCATGTAGAAATAACTGAGTAGTGCCCAAGTCATAGGAGCAATTTACTGTGTAGTGACCAAGTCATGTAGCATACTGTGTAGTGACCAAGTCATGTAGAAATCATACTGTGTAGTGACCAAGTCATGTAGCAATCATACTGTGTAGTGACCAAGTCATGTAGCAATACTGAGTAGTGACCAAGTCATGTAGCAATACTGTGTAGTGACCAAGTCATGTAGCATACTGTGTAGTGACCAAGTCATGTATCAATACTGTGTAGTGACCAAGTCATGTAGCAATACTGTGTAGTGACCAAGTCATTGTAGCAATACTGTGTAGTGACCAAGTCATGTAGTATATTTGTGTAGTGACCAAGTCATGTAGCAATACTGTGTAGTGACCAAGTTCATGTAGCATACTGAGTAGTGACCAAGTCATGTAGTAATACTGGTAGTGAGCATGTCATGTAGCAATACTGTGTAGTGACCAAGTCATGTATCAAGACTGTGTAGTGACCAAGTCATGCAGCATACTGGTAGTGACCAAGTCATAGAGCAATACTGTGTAGTGACCAAGTCATGTAGCAAAATGAGTAGTGACCAAGTCATGTATCAATACCTGTGTAGTGACCAAGTCATGTAGCAATACTGAGTAGTGACCAAGTCATAGAGCATACTGTGTAGTGCCCCAAGTCATATAGCAATACTGTGAGTGACAAGTCATGTAGCAATACTGTGTAGTGACCAAGTCATGTAGCATACTGTGTAGTGACCAAGTCATGTAGCAATTCATATGTGTAGTGAACAAGTCATGTAGCAATACTGAGTAGTGACCAAGTCATAGAGCAATACTGTGTAGTGACCAAACCATGTAGCAATACTGTGTAGTGACCAAGTCATGTAGCAGTACTGTGTAGTGCCCAAGTCATGTAGCAATACTGAGTAGTGACCAAGTCATGTAGCAATACTGTGTAGTGACCAAGTCATGTATGCAATACTGTGTAGTGACTAAGTCATGTAGCAATACTGGTAGTGACCAAGTCATGTAGCAATCATATTGTGTAGTGACCAAGTCATGTGCAATCATATTGTGTAGTGACCAAGTCATGTAGCAATACTGAGTAGTGACCAAGTCATGTAGCAATCATATTGTGTAGTGACCAAGTCATGTAGCAATACTGAGTAGTGACCAAGTCATGTAGCAATACTGAGTAGTGACCAGTCATGTAGCAATACTGTGTAGTGACCAAGTCATGTAGCAATACTGTGTAGTGACCAAGTCATGTTGCAATACTGAGTAGTGACCAAGTCATGTAGCAATCATATTGTGTAGTGACCAAGTCATGTAGCAATCATTTTGTGTAGTGACCAAGTCATGTTGCAATACTGAGTAGTGACCAAGTCATGTAGCAATACTGTGTAGTGACCAAGTCATGTAGCAATCATACTGTGTATGACCAAGTCATGTAGCAATCATACTGTGTAGTGACCAAGTCGTGTAGCAATAGTGAGTAGTGACCAAGTCATGTAGCAGTAGTGTGTAGGGACTGCCGAAAGGAAGGCTTCTGTAGCTTTACCTTGATTCTTTGTCGTCTAATAAACCTTTTCCTTTCTTAAACTAAGGAGTATGGGTTTGCTTCTTAAACTAAGAAGTACGGTTCTGTACACTACAAACATGGACATTTTCTTTTGCTGTATCTTATCCCTGATGTTTGTAAACAAGTGCATGTGAGTATGAGTGAGGGTGTGTATGTTCTTCACTTTAATGTCTGTTTCACTACAAGTGACAAACAAAACAAAAAAAAATGTATGACTGGGGTGGTGATTCAGTTAAACTTTGGTATGGGGGAAGGGTTAAGGTGGGGGGGGGATGGGTATATATTTACATTTAATTTGATACTGTTGTTATCTCACAGCCTTTCTGTGCGTTGATTTGATGAAACTGAAGCGCACAGACTAATAGGAATGTGAGCGGTAAAGGAGCACTGGGTGTACTGTAACTGTCAAGAAACACCAAGTGTGTGTGTGTGTGTGCGCGCATGCGTGCGTGCGTGTGTGTGTCTGTGTGCGCATGCATGCTCGCGCGGTGTTGTGTGTGTGTGTTGTGTATGTGTGCGTGCGTGGTGTCTGTGTGTGCACATGTGCCCACATGCGTCTGAATCTGTGTGTGTGTGCGCATGTGTGTGTGTGTGTGTGTGTATGAGAGAGAGAGAGAGGGAGCACGCATCTGTTTCTCTGTATGTGTGTGTACCCGAGCGCACATGCGTGGACGAATATGTCAGTTTGCTGACGACATTCATATTCATAATCTGCTTATATGCCCTCAACTTCACTGACCTGAAACGCTGACAAATGTAGCCCATGTCAGGAGAATGGTGACACTCCAAGTGAGTGGTGAATGCGGTGACTGATTCCTTTCTCATTGTTGTGGAGTTTCCTTGACCAAAGGTGACTCAACCTCTGAACTGGTTCAGCTCAGATTCACACAGATCTGCAGTCCCCCAGTCCATCGCTGGCTGGGCCCTGGTTTACACACAACATTCCTGCAAATAACTTATGTAGGCAAACATCTTTCAGCAATATTGTAATTCAGTCACAAGTTCATATAACACTACAAGTTCTAGCTCTAAAACGTCTGATCTTCCCATCTTTAGTCCTCTGTACTGACAACCTTTGATCCTCAATGAACGCAACCATCTATGTTTACAACACCTCTTCCTCCTTTTCTTGTCTTCTGTCCTGACAACCTATGATCCTCAATGAACACTACCATCTATGTTTACATCTCCTCTTCCTGTTCTTGTTCTCTGTCCTGACAACCCATGATCCTCGATGAACACTACCATCTATGTCTACATCTCCTCCTCCTATTCCTGTCCTCTGTCCTGACAACCTATGATCCTCTATGAACGCTACCATCTATGTCTACATCTCTTCCTCCTGTTCTTGTCCTCTGTCCGGACAACCTATGATCCTCGATGAACACTACCATCTATGTCTACATCTCTTCCTCCTATTCCTGTCCTCTGTCCTGACAACCTATGATCCTCGATGAACACTACCATCTATGTCTACATCTCCTCCTCCTGTTCTTGTCCTCTGTCCTGACAACCTATGATCCTCGATGAACACACTAACATCTATGTCTACATCTCCTCCTCCTGTTCTTGTCCTCTGTCCTGACAACCTATGATCCTCAATGAACACTACCATGATCTATGTCTACATCTCCTCCTGTTCTTGTCTCTGTCCTGACAACCTATGATCCTCTATGAACACACCATCTATGTAAATTATTCTCCTCCTCCTGTTCTTGTGCTCTGTCCTGACAACCTATGATCCTCTATGAACACTACCAAACTATGTCTACATCTCTTCCTCCTGTTCTTGTCCTCTGTCCGGACAACCTATGATCCTCGATTTAACACTACCATCTATGTCATACATCTCTTCCTCCTATTCCTGTCCTCTGTCCTGACAACCTATGATCCTCGATGAACACTACCATCTATTGTCTACATCTCCCTCCTGTTCTTGTCCTCTGTCCTGACAACCTATGATCCTCAAAGAATACTACCATCTATCTCCTCCTCTGTTCTTGTCCTCTGTCCTGACAAACCCATGATCCTCGATGAACACTAACATCTATGTCTACATCTCCTCCTCCTGTTCTTGTCCTCTGTCCTGACAACCTATGATCCTCAATGAACACTACCATGATCTATGTCTACATCTCCTCCTGTTCTTGTCCTCTGTCCTGACAACCTATGATCCTCTATGAACACTACCATCTTGTAAATATCTCTCCTCCTGTTCTTGTGCTCTGTCCTGACAACCTATGATCCTCTATGAACACTACCATCTATGTCTACATCTCTTCCTCCTATTCTTGTCCTCTGTACTAAGAAATGATGAATGACCACGGCTGAGCACTATCATCTTGCTTTGAAACATGATCCTCCCATACTTGGCTTCTGTACTGACAAACTATACCTGAGAATATTGGCAAACATGCATGTATGTATGTGTATGAGAGTGTGTGTGTGTGCATGTGTGTCTGTGTGTGTGTCTGAGCATGCACTCAATTATTTGTGGGCAACAGCTGTTCAGAAGATGGCATAGTTATAACCAATCAAAAGTAATAATAATATATAATAAATATTGGTTACAACGATAGTAATAATAATGATGATGATGTTGATGGATGTGATGAATGTAATACTAACTGTTCAGGTTCTCCAGATCAGGCCAGCATCAATTGTGTTTTCTCAGAAATGGAGATGCTCAGGATACAGGACACACATTTTCATTATGTGAGGCCACTGGCCTGTGTAAGTGTAACCTTAAGAGGCGCAATGCGCACAGGGAAAACATTGACGTACATGTACTATTTCCTTGTTTAACAATGGACTGTTTGTCCGTTCAAGACATTTCCCACAGTGAATCTGTCTCTCCTTATAAAGCACAGATAATACACATAACTCCATCTCTGACGACAACAATATCATTTCCCTACAGTGGGCATTTCAGCTTAACAGGATGATCGTTATGGAAGATATTTCAAAATACCTTTTAAAACATCACATAGGCATGGGGCAAGACAGGGGTGCAAGGGAGGAGTGGCAGAAAATGCAGTTCTTCCTATATTGACCGCTGAAAGGACATGTCATCTGATTTTCCCTGTAGCTTTGGTTAAGCGTGAGAGAGAGAGAGAGAGAGAGAGAGGAGAGAGAGAGAGAGAGAGAGAGAGAGAGAGAGAGGGAGAGAGAGAATGTTGCTTATAGCCCAGCTGACTGCAAAGGGCCATATCAGAGCTGCAGTGTAACTGCATTGAAGTCAACTCTCCTCACATGAAAAAAAAAAAAGACACACATCCACACAACTCATTAAAACACACCTTCTAAAAACACACCAGAAATGTTTTTAAAATCTTTCTTTCATCAAATCTTAGATCAGATGTTGATATCTTTCAGAAATTAAAAAATCACATGGAAGGGAACTTCTCTGCTCAAATTTTTCAGGGAATCTGCTGTAAAGTGTTTGTGTCGGACATCATGCAAGTCCCAACATCTAAAGAACATGTTTCATTGTGAGTGGTGCATAACATGGAATGTACAACTACAACCGAGCTTCTTCATCTTTTAAAAGATAAGAATCGGTGTATAAGGAGTGCCTGTGTACAAACGGCACAAGACTGTTTCTTCTTTACCGCTGCCCTGGAACACGGTTCAACTCTTTCAGATTCAGACATATTAGGAAGAGTTTGCTATCCATCTAGAGTTCCATTCCTCTTGCCAGCAGACGTCTTTGACATATGCCTGAGCTTTGGGGTTCAGATCGGTGTGAGGGATAGGCAATCTGCTCAACTCTTTCTTTGTGGCACTCTTGGCAAGCCAATCAACCATCCAGTGCCTCGAATGCCCACTTGGCTGGGAACCAAAGCACACACTCTGTTGTATCCAGACTTCAGAGAGGTGCACAGGTTGAACAATTTCAGCAGCTGAGGTGCTCGAGGTTACATCCGACAATGGCCTCCACAGCAGAAAGGGATTCTGCCAAAATGAGGAAAGCTTTGTTTTGATTTACTGACGGTATTGCTCTTTACTGCAGTGTTATGTTCAATTAATATGTGGAAAAATCCTTTCAATTGTAGAACAGCTTTGTACAGGAACATACTGTAAGATTGCATCACGATGCTAAGACAAATAATTCAAAAACTTCTGGACCTGGACAAAACTTTTTGCCAAACTGCTGAACAAATTCATGGATTTGGAAACTGTATGATCATCAATTACATATAAATGACCTGAATAGGCAAAAATATGAGTTGCGTTTTCTTTGTTTCACTGTGACAAAATCAACAATGTCTGCCTCTAAAACTTTAAATCTGGGTGAAGCACAGCACTGACCGTCAGTCATGACTCCAGTTCTTGAAAGCATTTTCTTTAGCTGATATTCACTTCCAATATGGTATATCTCTACGTGCGTGTGTGTGGTATGTGTGTGGGTGCACACATATGCATGCATCTGATTATTTGTGGGGAAAGAATTTTCACTAGATCATTATTGCTTTATCAGTAATAACAGCAGTGATGAATTTAATTATACAACTTGGGATGAAAATGCTAATGAAAATAATGATGATAATAATAATAATAATAATAATAATAATGATGATGATGATGATGATAACAACAACAATAATCGCAATGGAAAAAAGCAAAATACAAAGTAAGTTACACTGAAATATTGGAAAGCTAACCAATGGGCAAACAGCCTCCAACTTCTTACCCCTCCTCCCCTCCACTCCTTCCACAACAGCATGTGGAACACATGACAGGCACAACCTTGCATACCATCTACTACCATCACTGGCCCCACACCACCTTAACTTGCATGCCTTTGGACTGCTCACAAGACAACCGCTTCTTTCTCTCCATCCATCAATACCTGCAAATCCAAGGCATCCAATAACTACAGTTACCAAGCTAAGGTGTCCCGTGAATCTGTGATGTACCCCAGTTAAGTTTTACTGAACTTTTAACAGATCCAAGCTCTCCATCAGAATGTTATCAATGTATGATGTGTCCAGTTCACTTGGTCACTTAGTTTGTGCATTTAAAAAAAAATTCACATGGCTTTTTTTTTAACCAACCAGGTGAGGTTGTAAGTACACATGGACAACACAGCTATCACGGCTTTGAATTATTAAAGTTCATGCAAAATCTCTAACTGTAACACCCTCGACATTTCTAACCAAGAGACTGGCTGTGCAGTCCTCCCAGCTTACCATACTTATGACTGCTCAGTTGGAATTTCGTAGCTGACTTTGCCAAACTGTTATAACTTTGGATTTCACAATAACAGGGCCAACAGCTAAAGAAATAGAATATATCCTTCGCATATTAGGCTACAATGTTTTTCCATCTTTTACTTAATAATATCAAGTGATGCATGATTCCTCAACAACTAAGGGCTAAAAAGATAATTCACAACTTCATCAATAGGCCTACTAGTCATTACAACAGGTTGCATTATCACATTTGTGATAAAATGCACATAAAGCTTAATGGTGTTATTGTCAAGGTCATTTTCTGCAAATACGTCCATCTTTCATATAATAAAAAATTATTATCCTAGTTTTTAGTTATTTCCAAACATGTCCACTGAGACTTCATGCAGCGCTTGTTTCACATGCAGCGCTTGTTTTACAGTAATGTAACTTACTGGCACATTGGAAGGAGAGAAAAAAATCTTTCAAAAGCCACCGATCGTTAAAAATTTCCACAATCGAAACAGGATGATAAAAAGAACGTATCGCTTCAAAATAATAGTATTTATTATTATTATTATTATTATATTTCCCCGTACAGTATTTATCATGGAACTGGAAGAAGGCTTTACATGTGTGATGCAAACCAAGACCGATCTACAAATCCCGGTCATGTGCAAGCTGCCGTGAGTGCCCAACGAAGTGTTGAGTGCTGGACGGAAAGACTTACACGATCTTTCAATCGTCAACACAGCCCTGACTAGACCTGTGCAAACCCTTGCAAAGAAACTTCGCACGTTAAGAGCAATGCATGCCGGTCTATGTCATATGTATATTTAGAGCGACCCGGAAGTCGAAACATGTAACAGGATCATGGATCAGATTTTGGGGCGTTGTATCGAAACAACCAGTGACGTTTCCTGTACGTCTCTGAAACAACTCTTAGCCCATTTTTGGCTTTTTACGCCCCTTCTGTATATATATATATTTTTTTTGTTGTTTGTTTGTTTGTCCAGTCGTAGACTAGCTCAGTATTATTTATCCATCAATTTCATATTCTGTTTTAGTTATTACTTCATGTTTGTCTATGTGGTTCTTTAATACATTAATACTAGGTGCACGTTTGATGTTATTTGTTAATTCATTCCAAAATTTGGTTACTCTGTTAGTAAATGTAAATTTTCTCAAATTAGTTCTGGAACATTGTTTCAATATCTTGTCTTCACTGTTTCTTGTTATATTTGTCTGTGGAGTACAGAAAAAAAACATGCTTTATCAGCATCATCAATACATTAAATTTTTTCAAGTCCCCTCTTATTCTTCTTGCTTAAGTGTTGGAAGTTCTAATATTTTAATCTTCCTGTATGAGCAATCCTTTTATTATGGTATGAGCCATATCTACTTTTATTT
>CM031628.1:39594786-39636085 GCA_018398815.1 Conus ventricosus
TTCTCCAAACTTACAAAACTTCATCCATTAATCTACATGCCATGGCACTTCACAAATGTTAGGCTACATTGCTGACAACATGTGAAAATACGGTATCTGAAAGCTTTCATGATATTGAAAACTGATTTTCTTCATTCATTTCATTTAAGCAACAACAACAAAATGGTAAATTGTTGGACCATTTGGCAAGCTGTAGGCCTATTTGCTCGGCTTATGTTGGCATGAAAGCCATGAAGTTAAAAAAAAAAAAACTTCCTATTTGTCAAACCTCGATTTAGTAGATTTGTCCGCTAAGTGAACAGACACAGACCAGGATGTCTGATGAGAAGATTTGTTTATAGTAAAGGCCTATAATTTCAGCAACATTTCAAAATGCATGAAAATTGTTCTTTGGATAATGGTTAGAGCAGGCCCAAAATGTACTTTAAAACAGAAAATAAACACTGTTTGAATCACGAATGTTATTGCAGCGATGTGTTACATGTTCGACTTCCGGGTCGCTGTAAATATACATATGACATAGACTGACATGCATTGCTCTTAACGTGCGAAGTCTCAATGTAAATAAATGGTTTGCACCTAGTCAGAGTGCTGTGCTGACAGTTGGAAGACCGTTACATGGTGACAGCCAGTGGATCGGATGCACGATGAAAACAAGTCAAGTTCCAGATGAACAGTGAATACTGGTAGGATCGTTTCTTGTACTTCTTTGATAATTTTCATTGATGATGGCTCCGTTCAAGGCACCAGACAGTTTAGATTTTTCACGTCGTCAGGCATGGCCTGAATGGAAACAACGTTTTCCCAGATTCAGACAGGCATCAAAATTTGATAAAGAAGAAGAAGTCGTTCAGGTTAGCTCTCTCGTTTATGCAATGGAAGTGAAAGTGAAAGAATTTTAACTTCGTTCAACTTGTCAGATGCAGATGCAGAGAAGTTTGACATTGCTTTAGCAAAGTTTGATGATCATTTCGTTCCAAAACGTAATGCTATTCACGAAAGAGCTCATTTCTATGCTCGTTCGCCAGTTGCTGGCGAAAGCATTGAAGCCTACTTACGTAGTTTGTATGAACTTTCAGAGCACGCAAATTTCCCTGACAAAGAAGATGCTGTTAGAGACAGACTAGTGCTGGGAGTTCTTGATGCTGAGTTGTCAGAAAAACTACAGCTACAACCTGATCTGAAACTTCAAGAGGCTGTTCAGCAAGCACGCCAGTTTGAACTTGTCAAACTACAACTGAATGAGCAAAGACAGTCTCAAAGTATGATGCAGTAGCAAAAAGAGGAGCTGCTAGAAGCAGGACCCAAAGCTACAGAGGATCACAGAGGTCGTGGTAACCAAAGAACTACCAGAGGCAACAAAAGTAGTGGATCACGTTCTACCAGTGCAACTGTAGGATTTCTCTATTGTTCCAAATGTGGACGTTCACACAATAAACATGAGTTTTGTCCAGCTAGAGGAAAACGCTGTAGAGTTTGCTCAAGGATGAATCATTTTGCAGCATGCTGTCGTAGTAATACTGTCAGTTCAATTGGAGAAGGAATAGAAGAATTCTGTTTAGGCTCTGCTGGAAGAGGTGACTCTCCATGGCTTATTACTCTAAAAATTGAAAACAGAGATGTACTGTTCAAAACTGACACTGGAGTAGATGTGTCAGTGATGTCAGCGCAAGAGTTCAGAAAATTCCAGCCTCAACCAGAATTATGTCCAACGAAAGCTGTTCTCCGTAGCTCTGGTGGTCCCATCGAGTGTGAAGGAATGTTGAAACTGTAACACGGGTTCACGATAAGCCATGCTGGTTGAAAATCTATGTTGTCAATTCAGAGACAGACAACCTGCTGAGCCGAGAAGCTGTGTCAAGAATGGGACTTGTGGAGAACATCGACACAGTCTGTGATTCTTTTGGCGACCTAAATGAATCACCGGTGAAATGTCCCCCCCCCCCCCCCCCCCCCCCCATCAAAATTGTTCTCAGTGATAATGCTGAGCCATATAGTATCCACATTGCAAGGAGAATTTCAATACCTTCAGTAAAAAAGGTCAAACAGGAGGTAGAAAGAATGAAAGAAAAAGACATAATTGAAGAAATAACAAGCTGCTGACTGGTGCAGTCCTACGGTTCCAGTTCTGAAGAATAATAATTCAGTGATGATTTGTACTGATTTCAAGAAACTGAATAGGTCCATCAAGAGAAAACGTCATGTGATTCCCTCCTTTGATGACATACTTCACAAACTGGAAGGGTCAGTCATCTTCAGTCGTCTGGACGCAAAATCAGGATTTTACCAAATTCCATTGGATCTATCAACTGCCAGACTCACAACCTTCATCACACCAGCAGGTAGATTCTTTTATAAAAGACTACCTTTTTGGCATCAGTTCAGCTCCAGAATATTTCAAAGAACAAAGGAGAACATTCTCAACAATGATGAGAGCAGCATTTGTTGTTGTTTTTGACGATATTCTCATCCATAGAAAAAAAAACAAAAAAAACGAGGATCATGCTGCAGATTTGGAAAGAGTCATGAAGAAATTGGCAGAAGCTAACCTGAAACTCAATCAAGAAAAATGTGAGTTTAGAGAGAAAGAAATTGAGTTCCTGGGCCACATAATCACAAAAGATGGAATGAAGCCCGACCCATCAAACACCGCAGCAGTCTTGAACATGCAAGACCCTAGCAACTTCACTGAACTTCAACGGGCACTGGGAATGATTGATTATCTTGGACGATACATCCCCAATCTGTCAATCATTCTGACAACCATTCTGAGGCCAATCACTGAGTTGCTAGAAAAAGATCGGCAGTTGAAATGGGCAACTCCACAGATTGAGGCGTTCAAAACAGTCAAGCAGCTTCTGATAAAACACCAACACTCGCCTACTACAGCCCCCAAAAACCAACAATAGTCAGTGCTGATGCAAGTTCGTATGGCTTGGGTGGTGTACTCCTGCAACAACAGCAGTCACTGCTGATGCAAGTTCGTATGGCTTGGGTGGTGTACACCTGCAGCAACATGAAGATGGATTGATGCCTGTTGCCTACTGTTCAAGAACCCTGACACCAACAGAAAACAGGTACGCCCAGATAGAACAAGAATGTCTGGCAGCTGTTTGGGCTGGTGAAAAGTTACAGCGATATTTGGTAGGTCTGCCAAAGTTCAGACTTCAAACAGACCATAAGCCACTGGTTCCCCGAATGAACAAGAAAGATCTTCAGGACACTCCCATCAGATGTCAACGTACGTTCATGCGGTTCAGTGCTGAAGCAGTCTGCTCTCCAGGAAAACCACTTGTCGTGGCTGATGCACTCTCAAGAAGTCCCCAAGAGGAATCTGAAAACACAGAAGTCAGCCAGCTGATTGAGGACACAGAAGCGCATTTCAGCTCTGTGAGAATATCTTGGGAAGCCACAGACAGATGCCTGAAGGAAATTGCTGCTGAAACCAACAAAGATCCTTTCTTCAAGAAAGCACTACAGTATACAAGAGAAGGATGGCCAAAGCACCTTGCTGATGTGGAAGAAGGTCTTCATGACCTGCACCCACTGCGCAATGAACTCAGTGAGCGTGAAGGACTACTTATTTGAGGAAGTTGCATTGTGATTCCACAAGCTTTGCGAGACAATGTTTTGGCAAGAATTCACCAAGGGCATCAAGGCATTACAGAATGCAGGGAAAGAGCAAATTCTTCAGTTTGGTGGCCCAACATCAACAAAAGCATCAAGCAAATGATATAGAACTGCAAATATTGTGAAGAACACAAGCCAGCTCAAAGAAAAAAACATCTGATTTCAACAAAACTGCCGGAGCGTCCATTTCAACAAGTCGCTGCTGATATTTGCACTTTTAAAGGAGAGAACTACATAGTTCTAGTGGACTATTTTTCAAGATACCTTGAAATTGGACATCTTCCACGTATTACCACAGAAGCGGTAGTTGGAAGACTGAAAAACATGTTTCCACACCACAGAATATCTTAAATCCTTGTCACGGACAACGGAAGACATTTTGTGTTGGCGGGATTCCAGAAGTTTGCTGCCAACTGGGGATTTGATCATATCACGTCAAGCCCTCATTATCCTCAGTCAAATGAAGAGGCAGAGCGTGCAGTACAGACAGCAAAGAACATCCTGAGCCAGAGTGATCCATTTCTCGCATTTCTGACATACTGTGCAACACCACCGTCGGCAACAGGAAAAAGCCCAGCAGAACTCCTTTTAGGAAGGAACATTAGAACAACACTTCCAACTCTTCCTTCCAATCTTGAGTTCCAGTACCCTGACAGTGCCTCAGCTGAGTCCGGAGACAGCAGACAGAAAAAGTGAAGACAACGCAACTACAACAGAAGAAATGGTGTTCGTCAGCTTCCAGAACTACAACCAGGTGACATTGTTTTTACAGAAACTTGATAATGAGAGAGAGTGGAAGAACCCAGCAGTCGTTTTTGAAAAGATCGCTCCAAGATCCTACATGATCAAGACATCCATGGGACAAAATTAAAGAAACCGACATCACTGAAGCTTACTAAAAATCAACACTCAGATCTGAGACGGTTTCCGTCAGGGTCCAAAACCTGTGTTAGGACCCCAGTACCCAATTTGCCCAATGTTTGGTCACAAATGACCAATCCCATGACCTCACAATTCCATCTCCAAAACCTATCACTGGATCCAGCCGCAAAACATTGGACTTCTCTACAAAAATCCTGTGGCAGTCAGATCCAGTGACGACAAACCAGCTGGTGTTGGCACGAGCCCTCCTCGCAGGGACCGGGTGGCCTATGATGTCTACACACAGCCCTGCAACGCCACACCCAGAACCGTGACATCTACAACCAGCCCTAGTGAAGACGACACCTGGACAAGCTCCAGTGAACCAGCCAGGACTTCAGTTCCAGGCAACCTGTCCAAGGTCTGTTGAACCAGGATCACACTACACGCATGGCCGAATTGTCGTAAACCAGCACGTTTTTTCAAGACTCAGAAGAAATGTTTTTTTACAGCATTTGTTACTCCAGAAGAGGATAGTGGAAGATGAAGCGAAGAGTAGTTAGGTTTGATTTTACAGTACAATGTTAAGTGCTTGTTTGAGAAAATACTTGAAGCAAGACAGCAAGACAGCCACACCCACCCGAGTTAGGACTATTTCGACTCGACACGCTCAAGCCACGCAAAATTTACAAAGTGCTTCTACTGTTCCTTCCCCCCCCCCCCCCCCCCCCCCCCCCCCCCCCCCCCCCCCCCCCCCCCCCTGGACATTAATGTATAGCTTAACTGTATTCGATTTTGTCAAATCTCAAAGAATGGGAGATGTAGCGATGCGTTGTAGGCTTTAGAAAAATTATTCGATTCAGTACCACATGAAAGACTCTTAAAGGAACGGGTCTTATGGAATAGTAGGAAATTATTGGTTGGGTTAGAGACTTTCTATCAAAAAGAACTCAAAAGTAAGATTGGTATTCCTTCAATAGTGCTGATGTTGCTAGTGGATACAAGGCAGTATAAGTTTTGGGACAATATTATTCACGGTGTTTATAAATGATCTCCCTGTTGAATTAAACAGTACATGTAAATTTTTTTGCAGACGACACAAAACTTTGTAACTCTCTTAAATTGTATAAGGAATTACAAAAGGATATTGAAATATTAGTACAGTGGTCTGATACTTGGAACCAGTATTTTAATGCAGAAAAATGTAAAGTACTTCATATTGGAAAATCAAACCCACAAAATGATTATATAATGAAAATTGGGGACAAGAAAGTAAAAATATCTAAATGTGAGGAAGAGAAAGACTTAGGTGTGACTTTCGACGAAAATTTGCTTTTTGACAAACATATTGCGAATAGTATTAACAAGGCCAACAGAATGATTGGGAAAAAAAACACAAAAAAGCTTTACATTTAAAGAAAATGACACTTTTTTACAATTGTATAAAACATTAGTTAGATCTGTTCTCGAATATGGCAATACTGTATGGTATCCAATGCTAAAGAGACCATAAGTAGCTCTAGAACAGGTTCAAGGAAGAGCAATTAAGATGATCCATAATATAAAGGATTGCTCATACCAGGAAAGATTAAAATATTTAGAACTTCCAACACTTAAAGCAAGAAGAATAAGAGGGGACTTGAAAAAAATTTAATGGTATTGATGATGCTGATAAAGCATGTTTTTTTCTGTACTCCACAGACAAATATAACAAGAAACAGTGAAGACAAGATATTGAAACAATGTTCCAGAACAAATTTGAGAAAATTTACATTTACTAACAGAGTAACCAAATTTTGGAATGAATTAACAAATAACATCAAACGTGCACCTAGTATTAATGTATTAAAGAACCACATAGACAAACATGAAGTAATAACTAAAACAGAATATGAAATTGATGGATAAATAATACTGAGCTAGTCTACGACTGGACAAACAAACAAACAAACAAAAAATATATATATATACAGAAGGGGCGTAAAAAGCCTAAATGGGCTAAGAGTTGTTTCAGAGACGTACAGGAAACGTCACTGGTTGTTTCGATACAACGCCCCAAAATCTGATCCTGATCCTGTTACATGTTCGACTTCCGGGTCGCTCTAAATATACATATGACATAGACCGGCATGCATTGCTCTTAACGTGCGAAGTTTCTTTGCAAGGGTTTGCACAGGTCTAGTCAGGGCTGTGTTGACGATTGAAAGATCGTGTAAGTCTTTCCGTCCAGCACTCACGGCAGCTTGCACATGACCGGGATTTGTAGATCGGTCTTGGTTTGCATCACACATGTAAAGCCTTCTTCCAGTTCCATGATAAATACTGTACGGGGAGAATAATAATAATAATAATAATAAATACTATTATTTTGAAGCGATACGTTCTTTTTATCATCCTGTTTCGATTGTGGAAATTTTTAACGATCGGTGGCTTTTGAAAGATTTTTTTCTCTCCTTCCAATGTGCCAGTAAGTTACATTACTGTAAAACAAGCGCTGCATGTGAAACAAGCGCTGCATGAAGTCTCAGTGGACATGTTTGGAAATAACTAAAAACTAGGATAATAATTTTTTATTATATGAAAGATGGACGTATTTGCAGAAAATGACCTTGACAATAACACCATTAAGCTTTATGTGCATTTTATCACAAATGTGATAACGCAACCTGTTGTAATGACTAGTATTGATGAAGTTGTGAATTATCTTTTTAGCCCTTAGTTGTTGAGGAATCATGCATCACTTGATATTATTAAGTAAAAGATGGAAAAACATTGTAGCCTAATATGCGAAGGATATATTCTATTTCTTTAGCTGTTGGCCCTGTTATTGTGAAATCCAAAGTTATAACAGTTTGGCAAAGTCAGCTACGAAATTCCAACTGAGCAGTCATAAGTATGGTAAGCTGGGAGGACTGCACAGCCAGTCTCTTGGTTAGAAATGTCGAGGGTGTTACTGTTAGAGATTTTGCATGAACTTTAATAATTCAAAGCCGTGATAGCTGTGTTGTCCATGTGTACTTACAACCTCACCTGGTTGGTTAAAAAAAAAAGCCATGTGAATTTTTTTTTTAAATGCACAAACTAAGTGACCAAGTGAACTGGACACATCATACATTGATAACATTCTGATGGAGAGCTTGGATCCGTTAAAAGTTCAGTAAACTTAACTGGGGTACATCACAGATTCACGGGGACACCTTAGCTTGGTAACTGTAGTTATTGGATGCCTTGGGATTTGCAGGTATTGATGGATGGAGAGAAAGAAGCGGTTGTCTTGTGAGCAGTCCAAAGGCATGCAAGTTAAGGTGGTGTGGGGCCAGTGATGGTAGTAGATGGTATGCAAGGTTGTGCCTGTCATGTGTTCCACATGCTGTAGTGGAAGGAGTGGAGGGGAGGAGGGGTAAGAAGTTGGAGGCTGTTTGCCCATTGGTTAGCTTTCCAATATTTCAGTGTAACTTACTTTGTATTTTGCTTTTTTCCATTGCGATTATTGTTGTTGTTATCATCATCATCATCATCATCTTATTATTATTATTATTATTATATTATTATTATCATCATTATTTTCATTAGCATTTTCATCCCAAGTTGTATATATTAAATTCATCACTGCTGTTATTACTGATAAAGCAATAATGATCTAGTGAAAATTCTTTCCCCACAAATAATCAGATGCATGCATATGTGCGCACCCACACACATACCACACACACGCACGTAGAGATATACCGTATTGGAAGTGAATATCAGCTAAAGAAAATGCTTTCAAGAACTGGAGTCATGACTGACGGTCAGTGCTGTGCTTCACCCAGATTTAAAGTTTTAGAGGCAGACATTGTTGATTTTTGTCACAGTGAAACAAAGAAAACGCAACTCATATTGTTGCCTATTCAGGTCATTTATATGTAATTGATGATCATACAGTTTCCAAATCCATGAATTTGTTCAGCAGTTTGGCAAAAAGTTTTTGTCCAGGTCCAGAAGTTTTTGAATTATTTGTCTTAGCATCGTGATGCAATCTTACAGTATGTTCCTGTACAAAGCTGTTCTACAATTGAAAGGATTTTTCCACATATTAATTGAACATAACACTGCAGTAAAGAGCAATACCGTCAGTAAATCAAAACAAAGCTTTCCTCATTTTGGCAGAATCCCTTTCTGCTGTGGAGGCCATTGTCGGATGTAACCTCGAGCACCTCAGCTGCTGAAATTGTTCAACCTGTGCACCTCTCTGAAGTCTGGATACAACAGAGTGTGTGCTTTGGTTCCCAGCCAAGTGGGCATTCGAGGCACTGGGATGGTTGATTGGCTTGCCAAGAGTGCCACAAAGAAAGAGTTGAGCAGATTGCCTATCCCTCACACCGATCTGAACCCCAAAGCTCAGGCATATGTCAAAGACGTCTGCTGGCAAGAGGAATGGAACTCTTAGATGGATAGCAAACTCTTCCTAATATGTCTGAATCTGAAAGAGTTGAACCGTGTTCCAGGGGCAGCGGTAAAGAAGAAACAGTCTTGTGCCGTTTGTACACAGGCCACTCCTTATACACCGATTCTTATCTTTTAAAAGATGAAGAAGCTCGGTTGTAGTTGTACATTCCATGTTATGCACCACTCACAATGAAACATGTTCTTTTAGATGTTGGGACTTGCATGATGTCCGACACAAACACTTTACAGCAGATTCCCTGAAAAATTTGAGCAGAGAAGTTCCCTTCCATGTGATTTTTTAATTTCTGAAAGATATCAACATCTGATCTAAGATTTGATGAAAGAAAGATTTTAAAAACATTTCTGGTGTGTTTTTAGAAGGTGTGTTTTAATGAGTTGTGTGGATGTGTGTCTTTTTTTTTTTTTCATGTGAGGAGAGTTGACTTCAATGCAGTTACACTGCAGCTCTGATATGGCCCTTTGCAGTCAGCTGGCTATAAGCAACATTCTCTCTCTCTCTCTCTCTCTCTCTCTCTCTCTCTCTCTCTCTCTCTCTCTCTCTCTCTCTCTCTCTCTCTCTCTCACGCTTAACCAAAGCTACAGGAAAATCAGATGACATGTCCTTTCAGCGGTCAATATAGGAAGAACTGCATTTTCTGCCACTCCTCCCTTGCACCCCTGTCTTGCCCCATGCCTATGTGATGTTTTAAAAGGTATTTTGAAATATCTTCCATAACGATCATCCTGTTAAGCTGAAATGCCCACTGTAGGGAAATGATATTGTTGTCGTCAGAGATGGAGTTATGTGTATTATCTGTGCTTTATAAAGGAGAGACAGATTCACTGTGGGAAATGTCTTGAACGGACAAACAGTCCATTGTTAAACAAGGAAATAGTACATGTACGTCAATGTTTTCCCTGTGCGCATTGCGCCTCTTAAGGTTACACTTACACAGGCCAGTGGCCTCACATAATGAAATGTGTGTCCTGTATCCTGAGCATCTCCATTTCTGAGAAAACACAATTGATGCTGGCCTGATCTGGAGAACCTGAACAGTTAGTATTACATTCATCACATCCATCAACATCATCATCATTATTATTACTATCGTTGTAACCAATATTTATTATTATTATTATTACTTTTGATTGGTTATAACTATGCCATCTTCTGAACAGCTGTTGCCCACAAATAATTGAGTGCATGCTCAGACACACACACAGACACACATGCACACACACACACACTCTCATACACATACATACATGCATGTTTGCCAATATTCTCAGGTATAGTTTGTCAGTACAGAAGCCAAGTATGGGAGGATCATGTTTCAAAGCAAGATGATAGTGCTCAGCCGTGGTCATTCATCATTTCTTAGTACAGAGGACAAGAATAGGAGGAAGAGATGTAGACATAGATGGTAGTGTTCATAGAGGATCATAGGTTGTCAGGACAGAGCACAAGAACAGGAGGAGATATTTACATAGATGGTAGTGTTCATAGAGGATCATAGGTTGTCAGGACAGAGGACAAGAACAGGAGGAGATGTAGACATAGATCATGGTAGTGTTCATTGAGGATCATAGGTTGTCAGGACAGAGGACAAGAACAGGAGGAGGAGATGTAGACATAGATGTTAGTGTTCATCGAGGATCATAGGTTGTCAGGACAGAGGACAAGAACAGGAGGAGGATGTAGACATAGATGGTAGTATTCTTTGAGGATCATAGGTTGTCAGGACAGAGGACAAGAACAGGAGGAGGAGATGTAGACATAGATGGTAGTGTTCATCGAGGATCATAGGTTGTCAGGACAGAGGACAGGAATAGGAGGAAGAGATGTAGACATAGATGGTAGTGTTCATCGAGGATCATAGGTTGTCCGGACAGAGGACAAGAACAGGAGGAAGAGATGTAGACATAGATGGTAGTGTTCATAGAGGATCATAGGTTGTCAGGACAGAGGACAGGAATAGGAGGAGGAGTATGTAGACATAGATGGTAGTGTTCATCGAGGATCATAGGTTGTCAGGACAGAGAACAAGAACAGGAAGAGGAGATGTAAACATAGATGGTAGTGTTCATTGAGGATCATAGGTTGTCAGGACAGAAGACAAGAAAAGGAGGAAGAGGTGTTGTAAACATAGATGGTTGCGTTCATTGAGGATCAAAGGTTGTCAGTACAGAGGACTAAGATGGGAAGATCAGACGTTTTAGAGCTAGAACTTGTAGTGTTATATGAACTTGTGACTGAATTACAATATTGCTGAAAGATGTTTGCCTACATAAGTATTTGCAGGAATGTTGTGTGTAAACCAGGGCCCAGCCAGCGATGGACTGGGGGACTGCAGATCTGTGTGAATCTGAGCTGAACCAGTTCAGAGGTTTGAGTCACCTTTGGTCAAGGAAACTCCACAACAATGAGAAGGAATCAGTCACCGCATTCACCACTCACTTGGAGTGTCACCAATTCTCCTGACATGGGCTACATTTGTCAGCGTTTCAGGTCAGTGAAGTTGAGGGCATATAAGCAGATTAGAATATGAATGTCGTCAGCAAACTGAATATCTCGTCCACGCATGTGCGCTCGGGTACACACACATACGTACAGAGAAACAGATGCGTGCTCCCTCTCTCTCTCTCTCATACACACACACACACACACATGCGCACACACACACAGATTCAGACGCATGTGGGCACATGTGCACACACAGACACGCACGCACGCACACACACACAACACCGCGCGCGCATGCATGCGCACAACAGACACACACACGCACGCACGCATGCGCGCACACACACACACACACTTGGTGTTTCCTTGACAGTTACAGTACACACAGTGCTCCTTTACCGCTCACATTCCTATTAGTCTGTGCGCTTCAGTTTCATCAAATCAACGCACAGAAAGGCTGTGAGATAACAACAGTATCAATTAAATGTAAATATATACCCATCCCCCCCCCACCTTAACCCCTTCCCCCATACCAAAGGTTTAACTGAATCACCA
Organism: Conus ventricosus; assembly: GCA_018398815.1. Lineage (NCBI taxonomy): Eukaryota > Metazoa > Mollusca > Gastropoda > Neogastropoda > Conidae > Conus > Conus ventricosus. Next base: position 39,606,725 of record CM031628.1, read on the forward strand.
CCCCAGTCATACATTTTTTTTTGTTTTGTTTGTCACTTGTAGTGAACAGACATTAAAGTGAAGAACATACACACCCTCACTCATACTCACATGCACTTGTTTACAAACATCAGGGATAAGATACAGCAAAAAGAAAATGTCCATGTAGTAGTGTACAGAACCGTACTTCTTAGTTTAAGAAGCAAACCCATACTCCTTAGTTTAAGAAAGGAAAAGGTTTATTAGACGACAAAGAATCAAGGTAAAGCTACAGAAGCCTTCCTTCGGCAGTCCCTACACACTACTGCTACATGACTTGGTCACTACTCACTATTGCTACACGACTTGGTCACTACACAGTATGATTGCTACATGACTTGGTCACTACACAGTATGATTGCTACATGACTTGGTCACTACACAGTATTGCTACATGACTTGGTCACTACTCAGTATTGCTACATGACTTGGTCACTACACAATATGATTGCTACATGACTTGGTCACTACACAATATGATTGCTACATGACTTGGTCACTACTCAGTATTGCTACATGACTTAGTCACTACACAGTATTGCTACATGACTTGGTCACTACACAGTATTGCTACATGACTTGGTCACTACTCAGTATTGCTACATGACTTGGTCACTACTCAGTATTGCTACATGACTTGGTCACTACACAATATGATTGCTACATGACTTGGTCACTACTCAGTATTGCTACATGACTTGGTCACTACACAATATGATTGCTACATGACTTGGTCACTACACAATATGATTGCTACATGACTTGGTCACTACTCAGTATTGCTACATGACTTAGTCACTACACAGTATTGCTACATGACTTGGTCACTACACAGTATTGCTACATGACTTGGTCACTACTCAGTATTGCTACATGACTTGGTCACTACACAGTATTGCTACATGACTTGGTCACTACACAGTATTGCTACATGGTTTGGTCACTACACAGTATTGCTCTATGACTTGGTCACTACTCAGTATTGCTACATGACTTGGTCACTACACAATATGATTGCTACATGACTTGGTCACTACACAGTATGCTACATGACTTGGTCACTACACAGTATTGCTACATGACTTGGTCACTCACAGTATTGCTATATGACTTGGTCACTACACAGTATTGCTCTATGACTTGGTCACTACTCAGTATTGCTACATGACTTGGTCACTACACAGGGTATTGATACATGACTTGGTCACTACTCAGTATTGCTACATGACTTGGTCACTACACAGTATTGCTCTATGACTTGGTCACTACTCAGTATGCTGCATGACTTGGTCACTACACAGTCTTGATACATGACTTGGTCACTACACAGTATTGCTACATGACATGCTCACTACACAGTATTACTACATGACTTGGTCACTACACAGTATGCTACATGACTTGGTCACTACACAGTATTGCTACATGACTTGGTCACTACACAGTATACTACATGACTTGGTCACTACACAGTATTGCTACATGACTTGGTCACTACACAGTATTGCTACATGACTTGGTCACTACACAGTATTGATACATGACTTGGTCACTACACAGTATGCTACATGACTTGGTCACTACACAGTATTGCTACATGACTTGGTCACTACTAGTATTGCTACATGACTTGGTCACTACACAGTATGATTGCTACATGACTTGGTCACTACACAGTATGATTGCTACATGACTTGGTCACTACACAGTATGCTACATGACTTGGTCACTACACAGTATTGCTCTATGACTTGGTCACTACTCAGTATTGCTACATGACTTGTCACTACACAGTATGCTACATGACTTGGTCACTTCACAGTATTGCTACATGACTTGGTCACTACACAGTATTGCTCTATGACTTGGTCACTACACAGTATTGCTACATGACTTGGTCACTACACAGTATTGCTACATGACTTGGTCACTACAAAAGTATTGCTACATGACTTGGTCACTTCACAGTATTGCTACATGACTTGGTCACTACACAGTATTGCTACATGACTTGGTCACTACACAGTATGCTACATGACTTGGTCACTACACAGTATGGCTACATGACTTGGTCACTACACAGTCACTGCTGCATGACTTGGTCACTACACAGTATTGATACATGACTTGGTCACTACACAGTATTGCTACATGACTTGGTCACTACACAGTATTGCTCTATGACTTGGTCACTACACAGTATTGCTACATGACTTGGTCACTACACAGTATTGCTACATGACTTGGTCACTTCACAGTATTGCTACGTGACTTGGTCAGCACACAGTATTGCTGCATGACTTCATCTTGTACACAATCACACATTCTAGTCAATGAGTAATATAGTCTTTCCCATATTGCCAACCAAGAACAAGGATTACCAGTTAGTACTCCATTTTCCTTGCATTAATTAAACAAAGGTAAATAAATATACTGCATCATTAAAGTCTGTCGTCTTAATGACTTAAAGCTCACAAGAGATGTTCCAGTTTCTATTCATGGAACTCTATGACTCTGTCATGACCTTAATTCATCAGCTGATGAATAGATTCATGCACATGACTGTCATGACCTTAATTCCTTAACTGACCAATGGAAATGTGCATATGACTCTCATCATGACCTTGATTCATTCACTGACCAATAGATATGTCCACACATTGCCATTTATGATAAGAGTTCCTCCAGCAACCATTCTAGAATAGCATACCATGTGAAAGTGACAGCTAGAATTACCACTAAGCGGAAACTATAGTTCACTCGGCAAACTACAGGGCTGAACATACTGCTCTAAGAGAAGCTGCCAGACTCATAAATGCAGAACACCCGCCTTCACACATCATTTTCCTGACAGACTGTAAATCCGCTGTCCAGAATTTACAGTCGCCCAGTGAGAAGCTGGACAGAGAGACAATGCAACAGCTTAAAGACCTGTCACAAAGAGCGCAGGTGACTGTCCAGTGGATCCCTGCCCACTGCGGCCTGGCAGGAAATGAGAAGGCAGACAGGCTTGCCAAATGTGGCAGCAGGCTTGAGCAGATAAACCGTACCTGCCCATCTCCTATAGGGAGGCCAAAACTGTCATCAAAAGCCAGTACAAAACACTCTGGGAAGAAGAACACACGACACCTGCCTGATGATCAGCTGCCCAAACTACAGCGATACCAACAGGCCACAATCTTCAGACTATGAACTGGTCACTGCCGTCTGCGAGCCCATATCCATCGTATTGGGCTATGGCACACACCAGACTGCCCTTGTGAGACAGGCCCACAACCCCCTGAGCACATTCTTCAGATGAAGTTCAGTCCTGCCCCCTTCACCAGGACGCACGGACACAGCGCTGGCCACACGGAGCCACGTTGGCGGCACAGCTTTGGGGCACAATGGAGGATGTGAAGACAGCAGCAGCCTTCATCCATCAAACTGGTCTGGAAATATGAGTCATGACTATGGAACGCAGAAGAAGAAGAAGAATGTAGTTCACTACAGAGGTACACAGTCACTCGGATCACACACATACACATTCATGAAACGATGATTGTAACAACACCCTAACCAGCATTTCAGTAATATGAATTACATTACAAACAATAGAAAACTTAGGCGGCTGAGTAGAGGGAAAAGGAGGGGGAAGAGAGGTGAAGGGAGAGGCTGAGTGTGAAACGTGCATCATGCTGACAGGAGCCACCAAGCCTGACCCAGGTCTTCCTACTTAGGGCTCAGTCAGAGTAAACAACAAGGAAGCTGATGTCTTGCATTAACGACCTAGCTAATTATGTGACATCATAAGAAGAATGTGCAAGAGGTTCTTTACCTTTCATCTACTACGTGGTGCCACAATTGTGCATTAAAAAAAATCTGTCTTTCAGCAGCCACACATGGAGTCCAAGTTTAAAGCTAGATCAGCCTTTTTGAAAAAACCTGTTGAATCATTTTGAACACTGAGTAAATCACTTTGAACAAGCTAGTCAAGTCACTTTAAACATAGCCATTGAATCACTTAAGCAGCAAAATCACTTGAAACAAACCAGTTGAATCACTCTGACAAACCAGTTAAATCTGCCAGTGAAATCGCATCAAACAAACCAATGAAATCACTTTAAACAAACCAGTCAAATCACTTTAAACAAACCAATGAATTCTCTTGAAACAAATCCATCAAATCACTTTAAACAAACCATTAAAAGTACTTTTAAACGAATCAATCAGATCACTTTAAACAAACCAATCATATCACTTTAAACACTTATCATATCACTTAAAACAAACCAATGAATTGCTTTTAAACAAACCAATTAAATCACTTTAAACCAACAAACTAAATCAGTTTTAAACAAACCAATCAAATCAAACCAGATACATCACTTTGAAACAACCCAATTTAATCCCTTGAAACAAACAAATCAATCACTGTAAACAAACCAACTATCTCACCTTGAATGAGTGAATCAAGCTGTTTCAAACCAACCTCGGTGGACAGAAGAACTATGGCTGCAGGACAGAGACAGTTTTGATGCAAGTCCCTGTAGGGGATCCACGATCCATAAGGGCTCGCCTGAGTTCCTGACAATTTTTTCCCCCAGGAATAGCAAATCTGGAGTTTATGTGCTTTCTTTTTGTTGTTGGTACATCTCGTTGACTCAGAGCTTTAATAGTAAGAGCTGCTTTGTAACACATCTAAAGGACTTAGAGTTACATATCTATGATAGTTAATGCGCTTTTTGTGTTATCTAAACTGGTTAGAGTCCTGTGTCTGTAATTGTTGGCACAGTGTTTTTTCCTCCACAGTATCTGATTGTGAGTGGGTTGAAGTAAAGTTGACAGAAAATGGTTTTAGGATGGCTTGAAGTTTCATGACCGTTGTTGGGGCTGGAATAGCTCAGTGGTAGAGCGCTGGACCCATAATCTTGGTGATCCTGGGGTTGCGGTTTTGAATCGCCGCAGGGCCATTTCGGTACAGGGGGATTTTTCCCTCGGAGTTAACATTGATTCTGACTCTATTTCCCATACAGTCCTTTGAATGAGACCATAAACCGAGGTTCCGTGTGTGAACGCACGCATAACATCTTGCACACACGTAAAATCCCATCACCAACTTTCAGAAGAGATGGCCAGTTTGGCCATTGGTATGGATGACACGTTGCACTTAGCTTGCATTTTCCCTGAAGTTGGAGTATGGCTGCCTTAATCGCGGATAAAAAAATGGTCATATACACAAAACTCCTCTCCCTTTGTTGGGTAGATGGGATTAATCCTTGCCTGTCTACACAGGGAGTGTCCGCAGGTGTATCAGCCTGCATAAGCAGAAAAAAAAAGATGGTGGTTGTCAGGATTGCTGGGATTGCCACAGATCAGTGTCAGGATTGGTCACTCTTCCATGTGTGCTCTCCTGCACACATACACACAAACACATACAGACACACAGATAGATACAGACAGACACACACACAAACACATACAGACACACAGATAGACACAGACATACAGACACACACACATACATACACACAAACACATACAGACGCACCACACACACACACACACACACACACACACACACACACACACACACACACACACACACACACACTGATACAGACACACAGATAGACACAGACATACAGACACACACACACAAACACATACAGACACACACACACACACACACACACACACACACACACACGCACACACACACACACACATACACACGCGCGCGCGCACACACACACACACACACACACACACACACACACACACACACACACACACACACACACAGAAATAGACTCACATAGATCCTTACATCATTATAGTTACTAATGCATGCACACATACACACTTGAAAATACACACACACGCACACACACACGCATGCGCGCGCGCGCACAGGCGCGCGCACACACCACACACACACACACACACACACACACACACACACACACACACACACACACACACACAGAGGGAAATAGACCCACATAGATCCTTACATCATTACAGTAAATACCTAACATCAGGCTTTTGACAAGTGGTGAGATTACCATTCAAAAGAACAAAAGAAAAAATAGAGAATGAAACCTTCTAAAAGATGATGATAGATGTTACTGATATCACTATTTTCCAAGCCATTAAAAAGACTCCAGCATATTGTTCTTACAGAAAATCAAAATTTAGCATATAATTATAGCTGAAATGTGAAGTGGGTTGCTACCTGAGTTTGCACAGAACAAAATGGATCATCTGTTTTTGACGTGGACATCGAAGTGTGATTCTACATCATGGGCAGATCTACAAGCTGACCTTCAGCGTATTTGGGTGCCCACATAAAAAATGTTGAATCAAGTACCAAAGTTGGGGGATAAGTAAGAAATTGCCTTATGCTGAAGGCTACAGCTGTGTAACTTGTTTCTAAACAACCAGGTGTGTGTGTGTGTGTGTCTGTCTGTGTGTGTGCGTGTGTGTGCGTGTGGTGTGTGTGTGTGTGTGTGTGTGTGTGTGTGTGTGTGTGTGTGTGTTTCTTACTTTGACTTCCGTCAGAAATGAAATTACTACTCTGTCAGTGGTGTGAAATTTTCCCAAATTTGAATCAGTTTGGGTGCTGTCAGACTGAAAAAGATTTGTTTTTTTACACCTGACAATGTTTCAGACTCAAAAACGATAACCTGCCAAGTACCCTCTGTGCTGGAAGGTCAACAGGCGATCTTGACCTGTGACTACGGGGAAAAAATGGCTACAGGGAGTTCTGGAAAGGAAATCATTATAGAGCATCACCCTGTCAATGGAACTCTAGGTTTGTAAACACATGTACATGTGGAGTCATTACAGGGAACTCTGGGTTTGTAAATACATGTACATGTGGAGTCATTTCAGGGAACTCCAGGTTTGTAAATACATGTACATGTGGAGTCATTACAGGGAACTCTAGGTTTGTAAATACATGTACATGTGGAGTCATTTCATTGGGGACACATCATTGTAGAGCATCACTCTGTCAATGGAACTCCAGGTTTGTAAACACATGTACATGTGGAGTCATTACAGGGAACTCCAAGTTTGTAAATTTATACATGTACATGTGGAGTCATTACAGGGAACTCCAGGTTTGTAAACACATGTACATGTGGAGTCATCACAGGGAACTCTAGGTTTGTAAATTTATACATGTACATGTGGAGTCATTACAGGGAACTCCAGGTTTGTAAACACATGTACATGTGGAGTCATTACAGGAACTCCAGGTTTGTAAACACATGTACATGTGGAGTCATTTCAGTGGGGACACATGTAGAGCATCACCCTGTCAATGGAACTCCAGGTTTGTAAACACATGTACATGTGGAGTCATTACAGGAACTTCAGTTTGTAAATACATGTACATGTGGAGTCATTACAGGAACTTCAGGTTTGTAAATACATGTGCATGTGGAGTCATTACAGGGAACTCCAGTTTGTAAACACATGTACATGTGGAGTCATTACAGGGAACTCTAGGTTTGTAAATTTATACATGTACATGTGGAGTCATTACAGGGAACTCCAGGTTTGTAAACACATGTACAGTGGAGTCATTACAGGGAACTCCAGGTTTGTAAACACATGTACATGTGGAGTCATTACAGGGAACTCCAGGTTTGTAAATTTATACATGTACATGTGGAGTCATTACAGGGAACTCCAGGTTTGTAAACACATGTACATGTGGAGTCATTACAGGGAACTCTAGGTTTGTAAATACATGTACATGTGGAGTCATTTCAGTGGGGACACATCATTGTAGAGCATCACCCTGTCAATGGAACTCCAGGTTTGTAAATACATGTACATGTGGAGTCATTACAGTGGGGACACATCATTGTAGAGCATCACCCTGTCAATGGAACTCCAGGTTTGTAAACACATGTACATGTGGAGTCATTACAGGGAACTCCAGGTTTGTAAATTTATACATGTACATGTGGAGTCATTACAGGAACTCTAGGTTTGTAAATACATGTACATGTGGAGTCATTTCAGTGGGGACACATCATTGTAGAGCATCACCCTGTCAATGGAACTCTAGGTTTGTAAACACATGTACATGTGGAGTCATTACAGGGAACTCCAGGTTTGTAAATACATGTGCATGTGGAGTCATTACAGGGAACTCCAGGTTTGTAAATACATGTGCATGTGGAGTCATTACAGGGAACTCCAGGTTTGTAAATACATGTACATGTGGAGTCATTTCAGTGGGGGACAAAGTTTCACATGAATGTCTACCGATAGAGGAGAAAAGCGTGAGGATGATTGGCCATGGAGTGGTGATGAGGGTGGTGGGCTGCAGACAGGGGTTTGTGGGTTCAAGTCCTGTCAGAAGCGTCTGATGGTAGCGTTTGTTGGCCCTGGCCACCTTTTACCCTGAGTTGACTGTACAAAGTTTGAAACTGGGAGACTGTCAGGGTCACTGACATTGCTACTTGAGCCCGTACATGTATGTTACAGATAGATCTAGTGGGGGCGACTCATGTTTGAACTTCTGCATGTGCGGACTGATCATGTTCCATGTCAGCGTATCTTGCGTGGTTCGCATCAGAGTCAATATTTCCTCTATATGTGCTAGGTTGAGCCGGCGAACATTTCCGCTCACGTCGCATGCGTGTGTGTGCGTCGGTGGATATCTGTGTGACAGCACAGCTGGGAGAGGGTAGGGAGGTATCTTGAACTTTTTAGTGTTTTGTCCGTGGAAGTGGGGAAATTGGGTCATGCATCATCCTCACTGTGAGTTGCCCAATCATAGTTAACCTTACGTTGAATTATCCAATCACAGCCAAGTTTACTGTAAAGCAGGCTGGGGGTTAGGTGAACTGTCGCTCAGTGTTTTTTGCAGCTGTTTTTCAGAGTGGAAGTCTCTGACGTTGTGTGTGTTGATTCTATGTTGGAAGTCCTGGTGAATCCTTTTAGGAACCTTGTGTTCAGGGTTCGGGCTTAAGGATTAGCAGAGCTGCCTTGAGTCTGGAGGGGACTGATTCTGTGTTTCTGTGTAATTGTATTCTTCTCGCTGTTGGAGGTACAGTAGAAGGACTGTCGTTACTGTAATTTGTGAAGACGTGGTTGCTGCATTTTGTGTTGAACTGTAAACCGGTGTTCCCGAGACCCTGGTGGGGTGAAGACTTGGTTGCTGCATTCTTGTTGAACTGTAACCGGTGTTTCCCGAGACCCTGGTGGGGTGAAGACTTGGTTGCTGCGTTCTTGTTGAACTGTAACCTGTGTTCCTGAAACCTTGGTGGGTGAAGACTTGGTTGCTGTGGTTGGGTGCTGTGGACGTGCCGGTCTGGGGATGGCCTTGGTGGCACTGGACAACCCATCTCGGAGTTGGGCCGGACACGTGTTGGTTCAAGATATCTCCCTGTAATCCTGCCTTAGCTGGTGCCTGTAATCCTGCCTTAGCTGGTGCCTGTAATCCTGCCTTAGCTGGTGACGGGATCCCTGTGCGAGGAGTGACACAGCGTGGGCTACTCTTCCTGTTGCTGTGACAGTCCGAGTGGTACATGTGAATGTTGACGACAAACAGGGGCTGTTTTGAGGTAACAGCATTGAACATTATTTCCAGGATCAAGGAAATGAGCCGTCGTTCATCGGTCGTGGAGTGGACTACCCAGTGTGTGAAAGACACTAGCAGAAATCCTTAGTGACTTTAAATTTATTTAGTAATATTATCATTGCATAGCTGGTTTAGTTGTTGGCTAATTAGTCATTACTTGTGTGTGTCGCAGGCTGCACAGGTTTTCAAGACAAATTGTCTTTTGTGTGGTGGCAAGAAACATTTATATCAACAATTTTTTACATTTTGGACAACTTGGTTGGGCCATTCTCTGCGAGTATTTTATAGCAACCCAGTTACTGGATTATTAATTGGTCATGCGTGCTTTAAGTGCCCAGTTGTTGGGATGTGACCCGGTTTAATTAATCTTGAAAGTGTGTGAGCATTAAGAATTGTTGTAGTTTTGTGCATTCTATATCAGTGATTGGTCTGTCACTGTGTTATAAAATTGTAGTTTTGGGCATTCTATATTGGTGTTTGGTCTGTCATTGTGTTGGAATTCATTCCCTGGTTGCTGGCTTGTGTATGAGCCAGTAAGTGAATTTGTTGAGTAAGTCTCGGATTCACAGTGTCCTGTTGGGCCAATAGCCAAGGTGTTATCGGTCGTGTGGGTTGTATTGCATGGTAGCGATGCATCGCACCAGGCTGGGCACATTGGGATTTGACCCGAATTAAGGTTAGTCATTAATTAATTTCATGACCTTGTGTTAGTTTGGTTGTGCAGGGGGTGTGTGTGACTAGAAATCTGTGTGCGAATTGGGTTAAGTGGTTGAATGTTTGAGTTTGAGAGAAAGTGATTGTGTGGGTAGTAAGTGGAATATTCAGTGTTATGGACCCCGGTGTCGTGGTTTGAATGAAATTATACATGTGTGAACTGTTCATCTGTTTCTGGACTGCTTATTTGAGTTGGGGCGTTAGGTATTGTAGGTCTGTAAGTCTGTCTGTCCCTCCCAAGTTAGTTCAGGTCTTAGCGAGCCTGACAGAGACTAACCAGGCAGTCCAGTTTTATCTGCATGTTGAAGCATTCTGACAGTGTTGCTCTAATTTCTTGTCAAGCATTGCAGGCTTTTGTATGTCTCAGGCTTGGTGAACACTGGGTGTACATGTGCAAGGAAGTCCACAGAACAGCCTTTCATGATGTAGTGTCAGACCAGAATAGAACTCCTTCACATCATTTTGATATGATCTATCTATATTGATCATAAACGTTCATCTCACCATCTCAGGTTTGGTGTTCTGTATGTCCTGCTCATGTGGTAGTCTTGATTCTAATTTCATGTCCATATGGAGTTTTTTTTGGGGGGTGGGAGTGGGGGGGGGGGGGGGGGGGGGGGGCAGAATGCTGGGGACTGTCACTGAATCATGGACAGGGTGGTGCCTTCCGGAGAAGGGCCCTCACTCAGGCTGGTTCCACACCAAAACAGTTCTGTGGCCAGTAGAGCCACTGGAGGGTTCGGTAGACCAGGATGTGCTCACATGTTGGATCAGAACGGGCAACTCTGAACATCACCAAATTGACTCCAATCAGGAGCAGCACAGTGCTGACATGCCTACAGTCCTGGAATAGCCATATTGGATCCTGAAATCTGACCATTTCAGACATTACGGCTGTGGATAGCATGTTACTTGGGGGCGAGGGAGGGGGGGGGGGGGGGGGGGGGTTGTGGACCCAAAACATTTGAGAGTACCATTGCTTTGACAGCTGGACACACCAGACTGATTATGGGAAGTTTTAACTTACACTGCCTGGATGGGCACAAGTCCATAACAGGCTGTGGAAGAAATGGAACGGAGCCGAAGTTTACAGAGAGCACTGAAAATTGCTAGCTGTAGCAAGCAAATCAGAATCTGTGAGTCTGATTACGAAGACAGACAGCGCTGCCAGACCTCAGATAGAGAATTGTGCTGAAAACAAACAAAGAGACAGCACTGCCAGACCTCAGATAGAGAATTGTGCTGAAAACAAAACAAAGAGACAGCACTGCCAGACCTCAGATAGAGAATTGTGCTGAAAACAAACAAAGAGACAGCACTGCCAGACCTCAGATAGAGAATTGTGCTGAAAACAAAGAAAGAGACAGCACTGCCAGACCTTCAGGAAATGGTACAATTAATATGGTAGCCATATTTACAATCACAGAAAGGGGAAAGGTTTGATCTGTGCATGATCTGCAAGTGTCCATTCTCCAACTGTCATGGTGTGTGTGATGATGTGTGTGTACGTGTGAACATGTATTTTTACACATCATCACATTTGTTGAAGTATAGCGCTTTCTTGAAAATTCTTAGAAATTGCAGTTTGTTCCGATTTTCACATCATCTGTTCCTGGTTGGAATATTTTGGAGCAGACATGTGTGGCAGAGTGTCCTCTGATGGGTGACCACATGACATACTGATGTTGAATGCTGCCTGTGGAGTGTCAGCACTGGGGCAGTAGCAGGTGAACCTTGGTGTGGGTTGGTTTGAGGCAGCCATAATGAGTGGTGTGGGAGTAAGGCCTGTGGGGAAGTGGGATCATGAGATGTCCAAGGAACATGTCTTTGTGAGTTGTGTCTCACAGGATCTGGCTACACAGCACAGGTGGAGGTACGTTGACATTGGGCAACAAGACATGCAAGTTCTGCAATGGAAAACACTGAAACAAAGAAGAAAGGACTAAAAGCTCCCATTTAACACACACATATACACTGTGGCTGTCTGTCTGTCTGTTTGTCTGTCTCTGTTTCTCTCTCTCTCTCTCTCTCTCTCTCTCTCTCCTCTCTCTCTCTCTGAAGGTGGTGTTGTTGACTAGTCTGCACACATGAGATATCTCTGAAAATGTGCCCTGCTTTAAGTTCTGGTGTACCACTCCCGTGTGACTGGACATGAAAGGACTCAGGAGCTATCATGAAATGTGATACATGTTGATGTGTGTGAGTGCAGAGTTGATCCTGGACTGTTACTGGAAGAACGGGGCAAGCAGCTACACATGTCCGACAGAGAAAGAGAAAGGCCTGACAAGTATTTCAGACATGTGGCAGCATGTGACTGTGCCATTTCGTGCAGAGAAGAACAAGGAAGGGTTGTACTACTGTAAGACTACTGGGTCTGGAATCACTTCAACTCCGTGCAATTTTACCATTAAGGGTGAGTGGTCACTTGGCTGTGGACTGCTGTGACAGTTCTTCCTTTCTCTCTGTTGTGTTGTTTGCTATTTGTGTGTTTAAAAAACAAAACAAAACAAAAAACCTAAATTTTTTTCAATTTTTGGTTTTTGTTTTCTATGAGGATTGTTTTGTTCTGTTTTCATGTTTATCATATAGTGTGTGTGTGTGTGTGTGTGTGTGTGTGTGTGTGTGTGTGTATACTTGCATGTGTAGGTCAGTATGTGCATGTGTGTATATATGTTTCTGTATGTTTCTACATGTGTACAACTTTTGTTTTGGGAAATTGTTATTCACATAAAAACTGCTGGACAAGATCAGTGTTCTTGACCAGCTGCCGTGGGGAAGTGGTTAGCGTCACGGACTCCGGCTAGGAGGTCGTGGGTTCGAATCCCATCAGAGTCATGTGGGTTTTTCTGCCCCGACCGGCTCCTACCCAGAGTTGAGTTTGCTGCGGACTCAGTTAGGAAGACTGGGACCACACAGTCGAGTTTCATCCACTTAAAGGATGCGTTTCTGTGAGTGTTGCTCAAGTTTCCTGACCAACACTGCAGGTGCCTGTATCTCTTGGGCCTGGTTGATGCCGGGATATATTATGAAAGGATCGTAGAGTACAGTCCTGTCATGTAGTCTCAGAAATGGAAATGCATAGCATCATCTTAATCATCCTCATTCTCATCGATCAGCATTAAAAAAAAAAGTCTCAAATTCTGTGGCCCTTCATTCCCTGCTCTCATGGTGACCTCAATTTCGATGTCCTCTCCACGTCTGTGGCCTTGGTTTGGTTCTGTCGGGATCACTTGTATCGGTGGGTCCATGGGGGCTGTCGTTGGACGGACGTGGTGGCACCATCGGAGGGAAAGCTCTCTCACGCCGGCTCCGTGACTAAGCAATTATTGTCGTCAGTAGGGGGCTTAGTAGGTGGTGTTCTGCGTATGTTAGATCAGAACAGGCGCCACTGAACACCACCGAAGTGACTCGGCAGCAGTACAGTGTCTCCTCCAGTGGGTTGCCTCTTGACGACTTGACATTGACTGCTCCCTGTGGATTGCCGGTGCTGGGGCTGCGGCGGGGCTGACCGGGCTGTGGCTGTGGACGGGGTGTCAGAATGAGCAGCGTGGGTGCACTGCCTCTGAGGTGGCGCAGAGGTTGGAACAGCAAAAAAAAAAAAAAAAGATCTGTGTTCTTAATGAAACTTTGGACCATCTGGAAGCTGCCCGTGTCCATGCGTCTGCTCAGCCTAAAGTTGTAATCACAGGGTCATATTTGAAAAGTCAGGGACATGTTTCTTACACTGTCCAGTGATAAAGCAGTAGTTCAGCCAATCAGATTGGATGTTTACATGATCTAAGCACAGGCTTTGGAGGGGAGTGGAGGGTGTGTGTGTGTATGTGTGTGTGGTGTGTGGTTGATGTGCATGTTATCATCAGGTGTGTGTGTTGATGTGCATGTTATCATCATTACCTTCATATCTGCTATATGAAACAAACAAACGCCAGCTTTTGTTGATGTGAAGTGTACATAATACCATGGATAAGAGCTTTGCATTTTCAGAAAGGGCGTGTAACTGGTGCATGGGAATCGAACCCATGACCTCCCAGCTGGGAGTCCGCGACGCTAACCACTTTGCCATGGCAGCTGGTGCCTATCTTGATCTTTGTCATTGTGAAACAGAGGTTCTGCAATAATTTCACCAGCTCTTTCAAAACACATCTTTCGAGAAAATTCTTTATACGCTTCAGATGTATGTTTCCAGACGCAATTTACATTGATGGTCATTGCAAAAGATGCCCCATATATGCCTATGTTATCTATGACAGGGAACACAGCAGATATAATACCTTTCCACTTCTGTGTGTTCTGTATCAGTTTGCGTATCCAAATCACTTTTAGACCACTTATAAACTTTTTTATATCAGGTAGGCCTAATCCTCCTTTTTTTTTTACACTCTTCATTACCATTTTTTCTACTGATTTTGTCCTGTTTCCTTTTATAGAAGAATTTTTGAGGCACATACTTTGCGAACAGTTTATGAAGTCGTCTGGCGGACTTGGCAAGAATAACCATAGTTGGGTTATTTTTGAAAGCATAAAAATTTTCAATACAGCAATTCTGCCCTATAAAGTTATAGACCTCTTAACCCAGAAGTTAGATAGCCTTTTTATTTCTAAAGGATTTTTCATTATATTTCATTTCCTCACAGTCATTTAGGTCTGCTGAAAACCATATGCCCAAAATTTTTAATTTGGTGGATTCTCAATCGATCTTCAAATGTGGTGTGTGTAGTGTGTTTCTTACTTTGTTCTACGTCAGAAGTGAAATTGCTACTCTGTCAGTGGTGTAAAATTTTCTCAAGTTTGAATTGGTTTGGACGCTTTCAGACTGAAAAAGTTTGTATTTTACACCTGACAATGTTTCAGAGTCGATAACCTGCCAAGTACCCTCTGTGGAGGAAGGTCAACAGACGATCTTGACCTGTGACTATGGGGAAAAAATGGCTACAGGGAGCTCTGGGAAGGAATCATTGTAGAGCATTCCATGTCAGCGGAACTTCAGGTTTGTAAACACATGTACATGTGAAGTCATTACAGGGAACTCCAGGTTTGTAAATACATGTACATGTGGAGTCCATTACCAGGGAACTCCAGGTTTGTAAATACATGTACATGTGGAGTCATTACAGTGGGAACACATCATTATAGAGCATCACCCTGTCAATGGAACTCCAGGTTTGTAAATACATGTACATGTGGAGTTTTCTTCTGTGTACGCAGGCTGAGTGATACTCCTGTAGACATCCCCAGTATAGGAAGTGGAATTTTGTGTGTATGACCGTTTTTTATCCCGCCATTTAGGCAGCCATACTCCAACTTCGGGGAAAATGTGGAGTCATTTCAGTGGGGGACAAAGTTTCACATGTATGTCTACCGATAGAGGGAAAAGCGTGAGGATGATTGGCCATGGAGTGGTGATGAGGGTGGTGGGTGCAGACTGGGAGTTGTGGGTTCAAGTTCCGTCAGAAGCGTCTACTGGTAGCGTTTGTTGGCCCTGGCCACCTTCTACCCTGAGTTGAACGTACAAAGTTTGAAACTGGGAGGCTAACCAGGCAGTCCAGTTTTAGCATGTTGAAGCACTCTTAAATCTGTGGCCATTTCAGACATGGCTGTGGATAGCATGTTACAAGAGAGGGGGGGGGGGGGGGGGGGGTGGACCTAAAACATTTGAGAGTACCTTTGTTTTTGACAGCTGGACACACCTGACTGAATGCGGGAAGTTCTAACTTACACTGTCTGGATGGGCACAAGTCCATACGCTGTGACTGCCTGCCTGTCTGTCTGTCAGTTCATCTGTCTCTGTTTCTCTCTCTCTCCTCTCTCTCTCTCTCTCTCTCTCTCTCTCTCTCTCTCTCTCTCTCTCTCTCTCTCTGTGGTGGTGTCGTTGACTAGTCTGCACGCATGAGATATCTGTGAAAATGTGTGTAGCTTTAAGCTCTGGTGTACCACTGCCGTGTGACTGTACATGAAAGGATCCGTCATGAAATGTGATACATGTTGATGTGTGTGAGTGCAGAGTTGATCCTGGACTGTTACTGGGAGAAGGGGGCAAGCAACTACACATGTCCGACATCGGAGGTCCAGGCAAATATTACCCCAGACATGGGGCAATATGTGACTGTGACGTTTCCTGCAAAGGAGAACAAGGAAGGGTGGTACTCCTGTAGGACTCTTGGGGATAGAACCCCTTCAACTCTGTGCAGTTTTACCATTAAGGGTGAGTGGTCACTTGGCTGTGGATTGCTGTAACAGTGCTTCCTTTCTCTCTGTTGTGTTGTTAGCTATTTGTGTGTTTTATTTTTAGAAAAAAAATCAACCCTAAGCTTTTATCAATTTTTGGTTTTTGTTTTCTATGAGGATTGGTTTTTTTTCTGTGTCCTTGTTTATCATGCAATGTGTGTGGTGTGTGTGTGTGTGTGTGTGTGTGTGTGTGTGTGTGTGTGTTGTGAATACTTGCATGTGTATGTCAGTGTGTGTATATATGTTTGTGTATGTTTCTGCCTGTGCACAACTTTTGTTTGGGGACATTGTTATTCACATAAAAACTGCTGGACAAGATCAGTGTTCTTAACCTTTGGACCATCTTAAGCTGCCGGTGTGCATGCGTCTCCCCAGCCTAAAGTTGTAATCACAGGGCCATATTTGAAAAGTCAGGGTCATGTTTCTTACACTGTCCAGTGATAAAGCAGTAGTTCAGCCAATCAGATTGGATGTTTACATGATCTAAGCACAGGCTTTGGAGGGGAGTGGAGGGTGTGTGGTTGATGTGCATGTTATCATCAGGGTTGAGACGCCTTCATATCTGCTGTACGAAACAAACAAATAAACGCCAACTTTTGTTGAAGTGAACTGTATATAATACCATGGATAAGAGCTTTGCATTTTCAGAAAGGGTGTGTAGGTAACTGGTGCAGAAAACTACATCTCAATAGATGTAGGTATGTTTGTATGAACTCAGGGACTTGGATTATCTTCATCGCCTATTACCCCTCCTGGGATACAGGCCACCAACCAAGGCTCCAGGCATCTCTCTCCTGGGCTCTTTCTCTCAGCTGGTTCCAAGTCATCCCCATGTTCCTGATGTCTGCTTCCAGGTCCCTTCGCCAGGTGTTTCTTGGCCGACCTCTTTTTTGTTTTCCTTGGGGGTTCCATTTTAGGGCTTGTTGGTGATGTTGCTTGCAGGCTTCTGCAGCGTATGTCCAACCCAGCCCCAACGTCGTTCCTTGATTTCCTGTTCTTCAGGCAGCTGGTTTGTTCTCTCCCAGAGCTCGTTGTTGTTGATGGTGTCTGGCCATCGGATGTGGAGAATCTTGCACAGGCAGTTGTTGATGAACACCTGCACTTTCTTGGTGGTGGCAACTGTAGTTCTCCAGGTTTCCCATCCGTACAATAGAACTGCTTTGATGTTGGTGTTGAAGAGCCTGACTGTGGTATTGACTGACAGTTCTTTGGAACTCCAGATGTTCTGTAGCTGTACGAACACTGCCCTGGCTTTCCGATCCTTGTTCTGACGTTGACCCCTGCTTGTCGATGACACTGCCCAGGTAGGTACAGGCTTGTACTTCCTCTAGCGTCTCGCTGTCCAGCATGATCAAGTTGGTGCTGACAGTGTTGGCCTTGAGAATCTTGCTCTTGCCTTTATGGATGTTGAGCCCTACTTGTGCTGATGGGTGACACGACAATTGAGCGCCAACAATTGAGCGCCAACAATTGAGCGCCAACAATTGAGCGCGCCGACAATTGAGCGCCGTACAATTGAGCGCCGGACAATTGAGCGCCACATGCACGCACACACGCACACACACACACACACACACACACACACACACACACACACACACACACAAACACACTGACAGAACAGTGAAGCTGTGTCCCAGTCTACTCCCGTCTGATCGATGATCTCATCAAAATAAACGCCGTAGCGAAGCTATGGGGTTGATGCCGAAGGCTGAAGAAACGTAAGCCCGAAGGGCTGAGAGAGTGCTCACACATCACTACGAGGCGTCTTTTTGGGGTGTGATGTCGGCCGGCGCTCAATTGTACGGCGCTCAATTGTACGGCGCTCAATTGTCGGCGCGCTCAATTGTTGGCGCTCAATTGTTGGCGCTCAATTGTTGGCGCTCAATTGTCATGGAACCAGTTGCTAAGGTCGCCTTTCTTGGGAATCTTGATAACGTATCACTCTTTCCAGTCTGCTGGCACTTGCTCCTCTTCCAGATCTTCTTGAAGAGAAGCCAAAGCATCTCTACTGTGGTCTCTGTGTTTGCCTTCAGTGCCTCTGTGGAGATGTTGTCAGGTCCTGCTGCCTTTCCGTTCAACTGTTTGATGGCCTTCCCAATTTCTTCTTTGGTTGGTGCCCCGCAGTCTATGGGCAGGTCTGAGTCAGCCTCTTCGATGTCTGGAGGGTTCTCTGGTGAGGGTCTGTTCAAGAGCTCCTTGAAGTGTTCAACCCATTTGTTCTTCTGCTGCTCTTCTCCTGTGAGTTGCCTTGCCTCTCTGTCTTTTATTGGTCGTTCTGGCCTCCTGTACTTTCCTGCCAGCTTTTTGGTGGTGTCATACAGTCCTTTCATGTTGCCCTGTTTTGCTGCTTGTTCGGCTTCTATTGCTAGGTCATCTCATATTTCCTCTTGTCTGTTCTGATGCTCTTCTTTGCTTGTTTGTTTGCTTCAGTGTGTTCTGCTTGTGCTTTGGCCTTCTCTGCTCTTGTTTGGCTGATGTTGATTGCCGCTTTCTTCTGTTTCCTCTGTTGGATCTTGCATAGGCTGTCTGCCGAGATCCATTCTTGTGTTGGTGCTTATTGTGGCCAAGCACTTCCCGGCAAGTTGATGTTACTGCCTCCTTGATCTCCTTCCACTTGTCCTCAGGTGTACTGTCTTCCTCTTCCAGTAGTTCTTGCAGTACTTGAAACTTGTTGCCTAGAGTTGTTCTTATTCTTGGATCTTGTTAGTATCCTCAGGAGAGCTGTGTCGTACTGCATGTGCCGTCATCCAATTCTTCTTTAACTTCAACTTAAGCCTGGCCACAACGAGGTGGTGGTCTGAAGCTACGTCTGCTTCTGTCTTTGCCCTCACATCCTGCATGGATCTTCTGAATTTCTTGATGCAGATGTGGTCAATCTGGTTTTCTGTTGTGTGGTCTGGTGAACCCCAGGTGGCCTTGTGGATGTTCTTGTGGGGAGAAAACGCTGCCACCGATGACAAAGTTGTTGAGTGCACATAGGTCTGCCAGTCATTCACCGTTCTCGTTCTTGTCCCCCAGTCCATGGCTTCCCATGATGGTCTTGTACCCAGTGTTGTCCTTTCCAATCTTGGCATTAAAGTCCCCCATCAGGATTGTGATATCTCTCACTGGGTACTTTTCTATGATGGACTGCAGTCTATTGTAGAACTGGTCCTTGTCAGTTTTCTCACTGTCATTTGTAGGAGCATAGCACTGTATAACATTCATGTTGATCATCTCTTGGTTCTGAAGGATGCCATGATGAATCTTGGGCCATGAGCTTCCCACCCAATAAACGCTCTCTGAGCTGTTGTAGACAACATCAATGCAACTCCTTGAGTATGGGGGCATGTCCTGATACAGCAGCATCTCTCCCGAGGTCAGTCGTTTCTGTCTGGACTGTGTCCAGCGGGTTTCACTGACTCCAAGCAGGGTTAGGCAGTAGTTCTTCATCTCTGACACCACTTGGAATGTCTTTCCTGCCTCATACATGGTCCTGACATTCCATGTTCCGATGTTGGCTGCCCTGGTTGAAAGAAAGGTGGTCGCCCTTGTGGCTTCCTGAGATTTCAGGCTTTCACCACATGGCATCATACATATTGTCGAAGACCCATCCCTTCCCAGGGCTGAGGTGTCGATTTGATCCGTTGTTGGCGTTTTTGTTGCTGTGGTTTGTTTTACGGGGTAGGGTAGCTGGCCCCACGCACAACCCTCCTTTATCCAGGCTTGGGCCCGGCATGATTCCAAAAAATGGTCTCCTGGTGGAGTTAGGGACTTGGATACTACACTTTATTTTGCTCGTGGTGTCACGTCAGCCACATCCAATGGGGAAAAGTGGTACGTTGGATAGAATGTTGAGAAAAAGAGAGAAAAAAAAGAAAAGCAGCAGGACGGAACGCTGTTGGATGATGTGCCTTTGGAGCATTTTTCTGCAAGTCATTTTCTACAAGAAATTACGGAGGAAGCAAATTGTTACACAGCTTATAAGAATTTAACCTGACTGAAGAAAAGAACTCAAGGCCTCAGACTTCTGGTGTTTTTTGATACTATTTTACCAACAATGTACTTTCATGCCAGGTGTTGTCACAAGTCATGAGAAATACGGTTCAGGCTTGTTTTTGGGTGTTGAATTTTTAGGTTTTCACTGAGAATCAGAAAGCTTGATTGCTTTCAGTAAACATATAAAGCAAAAAATATAATCATCACTGTTATACAGTAGTGGCTAATTGTGACCATGCTGAAATGCAATGTTGGTACTAAACCTGTCAGCTTAAATGACAAGTTCTGTGCAGACTGGTTTCCCAAATACAGCCTTCTAAAAACAAAGGGTAAACTTTGACAAGAAATTGCCAAACATCAACATTCTAAAAACAAAGGGTAAACTTTGACAAGAAATTGTCAAACATCAACATTCTAAAAGCAAAGGGTAATCTTTGACAAGAAATTGCCAAACATCAAACATTCTAAAAAGAAAGTAATCTTTAAAAGAAGTTGCAAACATCAACATTCTAAAAATAAAGGGTAAACTTTGACAAGAAATTGCCAAACATCAACATTGTAAAAACAAAGGGTAATCTTTGACAAGAAGTTGCCAAACATCAACATTTAAAAACAAAGGGTAATCTTTGACAAGAAATTGCCAAACAACATTCTAAAAACAAAGGGTAATCTTTGACAAGAAATTGCCAAACAACAGTCTAAAAACAAAGGGTAATCTTTGACAAGAAATTGCCAAACATCAACATTCTAAAAACAAAGGGTAATCTTTGACAAGAAATTGCCAAACATCAACATTCTAAAAACAAAGGGTGATCTTTGACAAGAAATTGCCAAACATCAACATTCTAAAAACAAAGGGTAATCTTTGACAAGAAATTGCCAAGCATCAACATTCTAAAAACAAAGGGTAATCTTTGACAAGAAATTGCCAAACATCAACATTCTAAAAACAAAGGGTAATCTTTGACAAGAAATTGCCAAGCATCAACATTCTAAAAACAAAGGGTGATCTTTGACAAGAAATTGCCAAGCATCAAAGTGTGGGTGTGCAGATCAGCTGTGCCTGTACAGAAATGAAAGCATTGTTGTGAAGGTATGTTGACATTGGCTTGATTCAACATCAGAGTTGACGACTGTTAATTAGAAAGAAAGTCAACAAGTCAGCTGCTGATGTGCCCCACGTCAGACAGCTGGTTCATTCTTACACAACATTAACATCAAACCATAACTTGCAGAAAACAAATGTAAATTTGGGCAGGTTGAGCAATAGGTGAAACACTTTTAAAACTCTCTACAACACTTTTAAAACTCTGTCAGACAAAAACACATATTCAGCATGCAGTACATTGCTGGTCTATACTCACAACAACAGCAAGATAAGATAAGATAATGTTGCTTATAGCCCAGCCGACCGCAAAGGGCCACATCAGTGCTGTCACCACGTAACAACAACAGCAACAACAACAACAAAAGAGTCATGGTAGTGCTATTGACTCCTGGCTGGGAGGTCATGGGTTCAATTCCCATCAGAGCCATGTGAGATTTTCTGCCCGACTGGCTCCTACCAGAGCTGAGTTTGCTATGGGCTCAGTTGGGAAGACTGGGACCACACAGTCAAGTTTTATTCACTTAATGGATGTGACTCTGAGAGGTTGCTTAAATTTGTTGACCAGCACTGCAGTTGTCTGTATCTTTCAGGCCTGGTTTACGCAGATACATTATGGAAGAGTACAGCCCTGACATACAGTCTCCGACCGGAACGACTTTTGCTCATTCTACAGTGGTATATAAAGAGCATGGCAAGCAAGATAATGAAGTAAAAAATCTCATCTGTTTTGTGATTTTGTGAATATCCAAGCAAAACAGTTGACTTATCTACTTTTTCCTCTTGTGCACATTTACACTTTAGATTAATGCTGGTTTCTAGGCCTTTCCAAAGTTTTTGTACGATGTCACACTGCCAAAATAAATGGGGAATGGTCTCATTTTCTGTTTCGCAAAAACTGCATTTTTCAACATTGGTGACCTCCAGTCTTTTTACTCACCCTCTATTGGCCAATATGAAATTCAACATTCCTCTGTACACTGGGCGTTTGTACATATTTTTCTCAAAATCATTAAAACATTACACTACGACAAAAACAACTAAAATTTGGGTACCTGATTGTTGTGTGATTGAACAAGGTCAGTACAAAGTTTCAAAGCTGTAGTATATACCATGCCCTTTTTGTAGCAGGATGAAGAAGAGGTTATTTTTTTCATATTTTGTGAAACTCAAGGTAGTGATACAGGCATATAACAGAACTTTTCTCTGTTCTTGAAACAATGCCCATTTTCATCATAAATCACTTTGAGAAACCCAGTAGAGTGTAAAAAATAGCTACTTGCCAGTTTCTTTACTAAGCAAAAGAACTAAAATCAATAAAATATGACAGAGTACTTTGTAGTTTGTCATTCGGCATTCTTCACGAGACTGGGTAGTTGTTTCGTATTGGGAAAAAAAACAACAGAAAAAATGATGGCTACACACACACTCTTGAAATTTTGACACATAATAATTCTTTTATGGGATACATTTGATGCAGTGATTTGGTGGATTATCCTTATTTGAAACCATTTAAGTTTTGCTTCTTGTATTTTATGTGTTCTATGAAAAAATAGTGTTCCAGCTTAAATTCTTTGTTAATGCTTAATTCCATTTTTGACAGCATTAAGGTACGCATTCATCATCATTGAGAATGTCATCATATCTTTTTGTTCCTTTTGGTATGGACAGGATTATATCGAGTGCTTTTATGTTCTCTTTGGCTTTACTGGACTGAACAGTAATGCCATGTTCCTTAATACTGCAAAGCCATGTTCCTTAATATAGTTCCTCACCACATTTACACATCCTGTGTAAGTCAGAAAGTTGGTTTTCACATTCTGTTTTGAGTCTGAATTCTTCGAAGGTAAGAAAGTTACCATTCTCATGCAACAGATGATGTACACAGTGCACACCTCTGTCGATCCAGTGTTTATAAGAAATGGCTAGGTTTCCTGTCTTGATCTTATCATTGTCAAACAGAGGTTCTGCAATAATTTCATCAGCTCTTCCAAAACACATCTTTCGAAAACATCCTTTGTACGCTTGAAATGTATGTTTCCAGAAGCGATTTACATTCACAGTCATTGCGAAAGATGCCCCAGATATGCCTATGTTATCTCCGACAGGGAATAAAGCGATATATTACCTTTCCACTTTTGTGTATTCTGTATTAGTTTGCATATCCAAATAACTTTTAGACCACTTATAAACCTTTTTGATATCAATTAGGCCTAATCCTACTTTTTTACACTCTTCATTAGCATTTTTCTACTGATTTTGTCCTGTTTCCTTTTCCAGGTGAATTTGAAGCACATACTTTGCAAACAGTTTATGAAATCTTCTAGCGGACTTGGCAAGAATAACCATAGTTGGGTTATTTTTGAAAGGATTAAAATTTTCGATACAGCGATTCTGCCCAATAAAGTTATAGACCTCTTAATCCAGAAGTTAAATAGCCTTTTTATTTTTGAAAATTTTTCATTATAATTCATTTTCTCACAGTCATTTAGGTCTGTCAAAAACTGTTCATCTAAGATTTTATATTTTGGTGGATTCCAATTGATCGTCAAATGTGGTGAATGTTTGTGTGTGTGTTTTGTGTGTGTGTGTGTGTTGTGTGTGTGTGTGTGTTTTGTGGTGTGTATTTCTTACTTTGTTATTACGTCAGAAGTGAAATTACTACTCCGTCAGTGGCGTAAAATTTTCTCAAGTTTGAATTGGTTTGGGCACTCTCAGACTGAAAAAGTTTATATTTTACACCTGACAATGTTTCAGAGTCGATAACCTGCCAGGTACCCTCAGTGGAGAAAGATCAACAGGCGATCTTGACCTGTGACTACGGGAAAAAAATGTCAACAGGGGATTCTGGGAAGAACATCAGTATAGAGCATTACTTTCTGAATGGAACTTCAGGTTTGTAAATACATGTACATGTGGAGTCATTTCAGTGGGGACACATCATTGTAGGGCATCACCCTGTGAATGGAGGGGGGGGGGAGGGGGTGGAGACCCAAAACATTTGAGAGTACCTTTTTTCTTAATTGCTGGACACACCAGACTGATTATGGGAAGTTTTAACTTTCACTGCTTGGATGGGCACAAGTCCGTAACAGGCTGTGGAAGAAACTGAACAGAGCCGAAGTTTACAGAGAGCACTGAAAAATTGCTAGCTGTTACAAGCAAATCAGAATCTGTGAGTCTGATTACAAAGACAGACAGCGAATTGTGCTGCAAAAACAAACGAATGAAGAAACAGCACTGCCAGACCTCAGATAGAGAATTGTGCTGAAAACAAACAAACAAATAAGTGACAGCACTGCCAGACCTTCAGGAAATAGTACGATTAATGGTGGACATATTTACAAGTGCAGAAAGGGGAAAGGTTTGGTCTGTGCATGATCTGCAAGTGTGCATTCTCCAACCGTCATGGTGTGTGTGATGATGTGTGTGTATGTGCGAACATGCGCTTTTACACATCATCACATTTGTTGAAGTATAGCGCTTTCTTGAAAATTCTTAGAAATTGCAGTTCGTTCCGATTTTCACATCTGTTCCTGGTTGGAATATTTTGGAGCAGACATGTGTGGCAGGCAGAGTGTCCTCTGATGGGTGACAACATGACATACTGATGTTGAATGCTGCCTGTGGAGTGTCAGCACTGGGGCAGTGGCAGGTGAACCTTGGTGTGGGTTGGTTTGAGGCAGCCATAATGAGTGGTGTGGGAGTAAGGCCTGTGGGGAAGTGGGATCACGAGATGTCCAAGGAACATGTCTTTGTGAGTTGTGTCCCACAGGATCTGGCTACACAGCACAGGTGGAGGTACGTTGACATTGGGCAACAAGACATGCAAGTTCTGACTAAAAGCTCCCATTTAACACACACATATACACTGTGACTGCCTGCCTGTCTTTGTTACTCTCTCTCTCTCTCTCTCTCTCTCTCTCTCTCTCTCTGATGGTGGTGTTGTTGACTAGTCTGCGCATATGAAATATCTCTGAAAATGTGTCCTGCTTTAAGTTCTGGTGTACCACTCCCATGTGACTGTACATAAAAGGAGCAATCATGAAATGTGATACGTGTTGATGTGTGTGAGTGCAGAGTTGGTTCTGGACTGTTACTGGAACGACACGGCAAGTGACTACACATGTCCGACATCGAAGGTCCAGGCAAATATTACCGCAAACATGGGGCAGAATGTGACTGTGGAATTTCGTGCAGAGAAGAACAAGGAAGGGATGTACTACTGTAAGACTTCTGGGCCTAGAATCGATTCAACTCCGTGCAATTTTACCATTAAGGGTGAGTGGTCACTTGGCTGTGGACTGCTGTAACAGTGCTTCCTTTCCCTCTGTTGTGTTGTTTGCTATTTGTGTGATTTATTTTTAGAAAAAAAATCAACCCTAAACTTTTTTCAGTTTCTGGTTTTTGTTTTCCATGAGGATTGTTTTGTTCTGTTTCCTTGTTTATTATTCAGTGTGTGTGTCATGGCACTCGAGACCCCGCTGTTTTTTCTTCCCTTAGCTTGAGCTAGACTTGGTCATTTTACAGGACGGCGGGTAAATATGGCGCCCTGCTCCTGGCCAATCCCTGCAAGCACGCATGCTCAAGTCTTCCTCCAGGGCTATGACCCCTCACTCCCACCTCTTCGCCCCTTCCAGCCCTCCAAAGTGACTTGGAGTATGAAAACAGAGTCATGGATTTAGATGTGAAGCCTTGCGTTGTGGCGTGGCCATGTGGACGTCAGATTGAGGTCCTACAGGAAGGAAGTTAGCTGTGCATTTCAGCATACGGATGGAATGATGGAACACTTCTGTTTTTCGTGTTGGTTACTGAGTCAAGAGATGACAACAAGATCACCGGAAGCATCACAGAATTGGAGCACAGCTACCCCTGAGGGTCGTGGCGCCAAAACAAAGCTGTGTGTTGGACAAGACGGTGGAGTTCTGTCAGCATCATTGTTGTTGGACTGCCGTGTCGGGTGTGGAGGGACAGTTGGCCAGTAAGGAACACCACTGTCCCCTGGCATCCGTCAGGCACATCAGGGTAGAGGATTGTGCATGTTGGTCTACCTCTGTCTCTTCTTTTGCATTTTCTTTTCTGTCTTTTAAAGTGGATTTCTGCTTTGTCCCATTGTCATCAAGTGTATTTTCATGGAAGACTTAACACCTTTTTTTTGTTGCTCAGTTGTGTAGCTTATGAGTCAGCTCTGTAAAATCCTGGTGTGGTTAGCTGGGCTACAGACCGATTTAAAGGCACACTTCAATGTAACTAACCCTGGATTCTGACCATTGACTTCATTGTTACACTCAGACAGTTAACCTGAGTGAA
This sequence comes from Conus ventricosus, assembly GCA_018398815.1. Taxonomy (NCBI): domain Eukaryota; kingdom Metazoa; phylum Mollusca; class Gastropoda; order Neogastropoda; family Conidae; genus Conus; species Conus ventricosus. Next base: position 39,633,664 of record CM031628.1, read on the forward strand.
GGAAGAAATGTATGAATAAAGAAGTAGATGATGATGCCATGCCTGTGCCATAATGGTTATGATGACATCACAGGAGGGAGTAGATGTCTACAACAGCGTGGCCTTGTGGATGTCAGATTGAGGTCCTACAGGAAGGAGTAGATGTCTACAACAGCATGGCCGTGTGGATGTCAGATTGAGGTCCTACAGGAAGGAGTAGATGTCTACAACAGCGTGGCCATGTGGATGTCAGATTGAGGCCCTACTGGAAGGAGTACATGTCTACAACAGTGTGGCCGTGTGGATGTCAGATTGAGGCCCTACTGGAAGGAGTACATGTCTACAACAGCGTGGCCGTGTGGATGTCAGATTGAGGTCCTACAGGAAGGAGTAGATGTCTACAACAGCGTGGCCATGTGGATGTCAGATTGAGGTCCTTGCCTCACAGTGATTGGTCCTTCTTTCTGGTCATCAATCCAGATTCAATTTCCTGTCCGCTTGTGATTTAAACCTCAAGTCATAGCTTTTTTTGTACAAAAACAACTGCAGACATAATTTTTTTTAAATTGTAAGACGGGGCTGCAAGTTTCTTGAATGTCACTTGTCAGAAATCGAGATACAACTTTTTTTGGGTGTAGTCTCTGGATTGGCTTGATTGTGTTTGGTATTGTCCATTTCAACCAAATTATGTCGAGGCAATTTTCAGTTTATAAATATTACAACAAAATGATAGTCCGTTTGTTTTTCATCAACATATCTGATTTGTACAACATGATGATCAGTTTTGATTGGTCACTTTCTGCTCATTTGCACTCTCCATTATTAAGGCGTTCCTAGAGCAGCTTTATCTTGGTTCCAGAGCTGCTATGAAACCTGTAGGCAGTTGGTCATTATTGGTGATTTTTATTCTGATGCAGAACCTTGATCCATGTGGGTCCCTCAGCATGTTGCTTAAGTAAAATCTTGGATGACTGTACATAAGTTGAAGCCAAAAAATGACTGAGTGGAAGCCCATCTCATTCACTCAAACAGATCCTTTTCCAACTCTTCCAAACCATCCAAATGCATGTTCCAAGCTTTGAGAACGCGGTTTTCCCCTCTGCATGCAACTTAGGATTCTTTATCTCTGATGACACATCACTTGCCAAGCGCATAGCTCACATCTGCAATTCTGCTCATGCAGATCCCCGCTAAATAAGTTCCCTTCCTCAATGCTTCTCAACTGCAGTAACAAGAACACTTGTCTTCACATTTGTTCTGACCAGACTAGACTGGCCATGCTGCTCTTGCTGAAGGTGTACAGACAAGCGCCAAAAGAGGCATAATTCAACTGCCAGGCATGTAATAAAGGCAAAAAGAAAGAAAAGAAAAGCCCCCCCCCCAACCCTCCGAGACCATGTTACACCTCTATTATGAACCCTGAATTGGCTACCTAGTGGAGCACACATTTTGTACCTACTATCCCTCTCAGAGTTTTCTCCAGCTTACATTTCCAATCTTCTGTCAGCCTCCTTCCATCTTGACCTCTCCATTCATCCACAGATCCCCTGACTTTGTGCATTCCAACAACCCACTCAAAGACATTTGAAGATCATGCCTTTCATTCACAATGCATTCCAACAACCCACTCAAAGACACTTGGAGAACATGCCTTTCAATCACAATGTATTCCAACGACCCACTCAAAGACATTTGAAGATCATGCCTTTCATTCACAATGCATTCCAACAACCCACTCAAAGACACTTGGAGAACATGCCTTTCAATCACAATGTATTCCAACGACCCACTCAAAGACATTTGAAGATCATGCCTTTCATTCACAATGCATTCCAACAACCCACTCAAAGACACTTGGAGAACATGCCTTTCAATCACAATGTATTCCAACGACCCACTCAAAGACATTTTGGAGATCATGCCTTTCATTCACAATGTATTCCAACGACCCACTCAAAGACATTTGGAGAACATGCCTTTCAATCACAATGTATTCCAACGACCCACTCAAAGACACTTGGAGATCATGCCTTTCATTCACAATGCTTTCCAACGATCCACTCAAAGACACTTGGAGATCATGCCTTTCATTCACAATGTATTCCAACGACCCACTCAAAGACATTTGGAGATCATGCCTTTCATTCACAATGCTTTCCAATCACCAATGCAGAAACAGGACTTCTGCTCTGTGATGGAGGCAGTTCGTGAATGGTGGTTTAGGATGAGTACGACTGATCACAGCATGGAAAGGCAAAACCTGATGTTTCACTTTTATCCAGTGTCTGGACCCTGAAAGGAAACAAGGACAAACAACAGCAGATGCAAGAAGGATGGAACATACAGCCACATGATGTCAGGACAGTACAGATCGTCACCTGATGTCAGGACAGTACAGATCGTCACCTGATGTCAGGACAGCACAGATTGTCTCCTGATATCA
>CM031628.1:39636185-39646185 GCA_018398815.1 Conus ventricosus
GCAAACCCAAGGGGGGGGGGGGGCCCCCCCCCCCCCCCCCCCCCCCCCCCCCCCCCCCCCCCCGCTGCTTGGGGAAAAGCAAGCCTTCCCAAAACCTGGGGATGTTCGAAACCTCCCCGGGGCCCCCAGGTTTTTAAATTAGGGGGTTTCCTCCGACCCCGGGTCGCAATTTTTTCAGATCGCAACCACCCAGCTACCAGCCTCTTACCACGTTTCCCCCATTGACCAAACTAACCAGCGGTTGGTCAACATTGGGGGTTTTTTTTTTTTGTTTGTGTTTTTCTTGTTTGTTTGTTTTTTTTTTTTTTAATGAATTTAATGATGAAAATAAAGGGTGGCTAAATTGCATTCTTTCTGCTCGTTGGGGTTTTCACACGTTATTATTATTATATTTTTTTTGTTAGTATAGTAGTATAGAGTAAGTAGTGGGTAGTAGTATAAAAACAACAATAATAATGAAAAAATGTAATAGATAATAGTGATGATGATGAATGATGATGAAATTTTTATTTTTATTATAATGATGATAATTACAGCAGAAGGTAGCCCTTTCTCACCAGTTGCTGAGGGATCTAGCCGAAGGGAGTGGCACCCGGGATCTGTCTTTGGACTCCCCCCCGCCCGGGGGTGCGGAAACACCACTTGAACATTCCCCCTGGGCCCCAAATGCTTTTCACCCCCGGCCCTCGGGAAAGTCACTCACTCTCGCCGTTGTGTCGGCGGTTGGGGGAATGCTCGATCTTTCTCCCAGTATACTGTTTTACCCGTGTTGTGTGTTGGGTTGGTGTGTGTGTGGTGTGTGTGTGTTTTGTGTGGGTTTTGTGGGTTTTTGTTGTTTTTTGTTTTGTTGTTGTTTTGTCTTCAAATTTTAACGTCTTTCCACAAAAATGATTGTGAGGTCTCCGACGCCCCCCTCGTTTTTTTAAAATATGATTTTTAATCGGGGTGCAGGGGGTTATAACAAATATTACGCTTTCAAACCAAAATGCGCTTCGCATAGGACCACTCTGTCACTCACATCGGGCCCGCACAAAGTGACGGGGAAACCCAATAACATCTTTATAGAAAAAAATCAACTTTTATTCAACTTGACCCGAAACCCCCCCCCCGTCACTACACAAAAACAACATTTTACATCAACAATGTAACAGCATACAAAATTTCATAAATCGCATCCCCTGTTCTCAGTATTGTTACTTAGCCAGAAGACAAAAGAAAAAAGAAAAAACACCCGAAGTGCGGGAGACCCAAGAACACGTCTTCACTGCCTTAGAGAGCCCGTACCACCCTTGGAGCCTGCGCTGTGTGAGATGGACAGGCGGCCTCCAGGGTGGTACAGGCTTCATTATTGTTATAGCAGAAAGACAATATCCACTTTCTTTTGCCACATACCTAAGAGCAAAAAACGTCCATAATCAGCATTCCTGGTATTCTTTCTCTCATCCACGTACGACCCGAGCTGAAGCGGCCACACTTGTGTCCTCCCGATTGCCAAATCCCAGTTGGGGGACACTGCAACGTAGCTTGAGTCGCACCCCACACCGGTCTCCGATCCACCTACTTCGCCCTCTCATGAAAGGCTCTGTCGGCCCTCCACAGGTTTTCTGCTCAAACACCCCCCCGTTGGGCAGCTCCCTGTCAGGCCCAACGCTGACACGTTTTGCGTCGACCGCCCACAGGGGAAAAAACAATTCCTCCGTGTCGCTCCGAGGCTACAGCAACCCACTGTCTTACGTCCCCACCCAGGAGACAACGAGCCGACAGCTAACCCTGTTCCGCGTATTTTCTTGAGCCCTCAGAAAGGGACGGGCGAGTTCATTTTCCCTTAAGTGAGTCACACCCTCCCTGTTTTTCCAAGCAGCTTATATTCATTCTAAACAAGAGAGAACCCGATTTAACTGGCTCAACCAATGGAATCATGGGCACACACACATCACACGATTTGTCCCAATAAAATTCCCAAGTTATTTTTATTCCACCAAGGGAATCACTATTCACCTACACATACACACACACACAACAGCTGCTAGCACTAACCAAGATTTTGGGTACCAAGTGGTTAATGCATAACCTCCTATTCAAACTCATGTTCGATTCCCCGAAGCTACCCATTGTACTAACAGCCTGGACTTCTCTACCAGCCAGGACTGTCACCTGACACGATCGCTTCCCTTCAGGCCCACTGGAGAACCCAGTGAATAGCCAGCCAGTGGTCGGATGGACATTCCTCTACCCAGGACCGGCAGGTCGGCAACTCCTTGCCCACTATCCCTCGGACATGCGAAAACACTTCCCAACTCCCCCCCTTTCGTATACGACTGGGGTATTCCCTCTGGTGATGCCTGAGTTCGCACACTTGAACAACCCAACGAACTTGCTCTCAACAACAGCAAACTACCCTTAATTTGCCTGAATGCCTCGAGAAACATTCGGCCGACTCATGACACCCCCCTCCCTAAGAATGTTTTCCAAATTTCAACATTTCCTCAAGGACGAATGTTCTCAAATTGGATAAAACAACTCAGGGGCATGGATCAGTATAACAGTACTACCTCTATGCTTTAAGACATTATTTCCCCATCAACATCTCCTACATGGATAATGTATCCAATTAAAAATAATAAAATCGTCAGATAGTCCATTAAAACACTCAGTCAAAAAACTGGCTCACATATAATCAAGAACTCTCTCATAACGTTAGCTATCAGCATGTCCATACATTTAATTAATCATTCATTCACTTCTAATACAGCCAACTGATTAACACAAGATTCAAATTCAGGTGTTTTGGCCCAGCCTACTTAAAACATCAAAATCATTCTGGCGTGTGGCCAAAACCACAAGGACAAAATTCAAAATTCACTGCGGTGGCCTCACACACGCCCACACCCAATATGCAAAATCAACCACTTATCATGAGTAAACAAAATAAGACATTTTCACACTTACCGATCATGAACAGACAAACATAACAAAAGATATCAACCAGAAAAATCATAAATGAGCATGTACTCAACCCCGCCCCATAATGGGCAATGAACAAGCACTATTGACAGATAAACATCAATGAAAAAGACGAAAAATGAACATGAACATAGACTCGACCCCGCCCTATACTGGGCAATCAAAATCAAAAAACCCCAACTGGCCAGCTACATTATTTACACAGTAGCTGTCCGTAACAAAAGATGCTCACACCACCACCACAATCACGCAGCCCGTAGGCATTGCTCCTACATTGTCCTGCTTCTGTTGTTCAACTACAAGGGGAACACCCAGGAGGCATTACCCCAAACCCCTTGACCTACTCCTGCCCCTCTCAATCTTGACCGCCGTTTGTGGGCTCGCCAATAGTAACCTTGGGCAGATAGTTTGCGCATTCCGGGCTTTACAAGAGAGTCAGAGCACCTTTCACACAGTTTAGCCCCTTAAAGGAGCGCGTGAAAATCTGCGCGATCCTTTCTAGCCTGTCGCACCCATGCACTGCGACACGATCATCCCCCTTTTTCAAAATGTTATGAGATGATCCCTCACTCATCTTATCCGAACCGATTTTCCTTTTCTCTGAGGAAATTCCTTGGTTCGAATCCCACTCAGTGCCTATGGCCCATTACTTGATGAGCCTTATTTACTTTACCCTTTCCTGACACTGGAATCGTCTGCTCCTGTGAGATGACTATTTTGGCATTTCCTAACGATAGCAGGTCTCCTTGACCTTCTTGCCCATCGTTATTACAGCCCCCCCCTTGGTTCCAGTTACTCTGTGGTCCCTCTTGGCCCGACCCTGGGGTCCGCCACCGTGGCTCCTACATTTCTGACTGCCCGGCAACGCCAACAACTTTTTGATCCACCACTGCGGCCACCATGGCCCACGGCACCGCCACGACGGCCACCTCCATGGCCTACGGCACTGTCACTACGGCCAACCTCCATGGCCTAGGGCACCGTCACTAGGGCCCAACTCCAGGCCAACGGCACCACCACTACGACCTATTTTCATGGTCCATGCACCCCCAACCACGGCCACCCTTCAGGGCCCTACACTAGCTCACTGCTAGCGGGCGCCTGTGCACTCCACCTCTTTTGTTTACTTTCCTACCCTGCACGGGCCCTTGCCTTCCCTATTTGACTGGCAGCCTGGTTAGGCTTCGGGAGGATATACCTACCCCCTAACAAAGCGGATAGGGAAGATTGTTTTGCACTGCTGCAGTGAGAGTACTCCTGACAAACCTGACTCTACTTTGACACGGGCCAAAGGTAGCCGATTAATTCTTCCATCTGCATATCGCACGCAGGTGGTTTCCCCGGTATAGTCTGTCCTCTCACAAAACCGGGGCTCTCCCATTGCCGCTAGAGTCAGTCCTGGTCTAATAAGCAGGTCACCGGTTTTCCCATTTACTACTGCCCCCAGTAGTTGGTGTGGTACTCTGCCTTCCTGTTGAATTGTATCAACGGCAACAACGGAATGTATTCGCAGTCCGCTACATTCCTGGCGATTTGACCCTCTCGCCCACATTTAAAACATGTGCGTTTCACTCTAACATTCTCTTGAGTCCCACTGTTGCCACGGGGCTTTTGAATCTGCTTCTTTAACTGCGGTCTCGCCTCCTGTTTGTAGGGAGTCGGCGAATCACTCCCTGACTGTGTGGTCTGGGCATTACGGGTCGACTGGTTCGATCCCTACATCCCATTACACTGATCATGGGGAGATTCATACCTGTCGGCAAAATTTCACTAACTCCTCTGAACTTCCTAATTCTCTTTCTGCCAAGAATACTGTGAGACTTCTTCCGACAAGTGGAGAGGAATTTGCTCCTTAACGATCTCCTCCCCAAAAATTTAAAAGTTTGTTCGATGTTTCCTAACCTTATCCATTTTTCAAAGAGAGCCTAAGCCGATAAAGAAAAGTACGTGCGTCTCACCGATTACGAACGGTTTCTCTAACAATTTCCTGTAAACTATCGGCGGTTTCTTGATACCTCTGAAACAAAGCATCGCGCAAACCCACTCATAATCTGTCTGTTTTTCCAGTGGTAAGCAGAAAAAAAGCATCCCTAGCTTTTGGGTGTCAGCAGCGCAGACAAATTTGTGGGCCCACCGTTCTTCGGGTAAGCCCTGATCTTTTGGGAAACCTTCAAATTGCGAAATGGAAATCCCCTAAATGGTCCGGATTATCATCGAACCTGGCATATGATCAAGGGACTGACATGTGGTGCAAAGTTCACTTGAGGTTTTTTCGTCACGTCCCCTTCTTTCTCCAATTTTTTAAATTTTTTTAACTCAAAATGCCTTATCTTCTTTTCCCTTTTTCTTTCCTCTCTTTCCCGTTCCCTTTTTTTCTCTCTTCTCTTCCCTCCTCCTCTCTTTCCCATTCTCTTTCTCTCTCCTCTTTTCCCGTTCTCTTTCTCTCCCTCTTTCTCCCGTCTCTTCTCTCTCCTCTTTCTCCCGTTCTCTTTCTCTCTCCTCTTTTTCACCTTTTTTCTTTTCTCTCTGTTCTTTCCCGCTCCCTTTGTATTTTCTGAGCCTCGATTACACGGGGCCAGTTCTCATTAACATATGCCTTCAGTTTCCCGGGCCCTTTAGTCCTAAAGCTTTTCCTTCTTTTATTGGTCCATCTTTTCAGCGGACCCATTGTTTCGCACCCTCTTCAGTCGACATTCTGAAAGTTATCTAACCCCCGATCACTAGTTAATACAACCACAGTAACAAGCGAGATATCCACACGATCACTTGTAAATAAGCGATCAAATAGTTGTGCTACACACAATCAACCTCAACAGCAATCAAATCAAGCAAGTTCAAATACAAGGCCATCATGAAAAAAAAAAGATCAAAACAATCAACACATGACTAAACGTCTTTCCAGGTAAGAAAAAAAAATCTAGGTTTCCACAATTACGACAAATTTCAAATCCCTTGCAATTGAACAAAACCCAGATCAAAATCACTTATGGCTCATTTATGTTCATCCCGGACGAGCCCCCAATTTGTGACGGGTCTCCGACGCTCCCCCTCGTTATTAAGATATGATTTTCATATTCAGGGATGCAGGGGGTTATAGACAGAAGTATTACGCTTTCACAACCAAAATGCGCTCTCGCATAAGCACACGCACTCTGTCACTCACATCGGGGCCCCCACAAAGGTGACGGAAACCAATAACATCTCATAGAAAATAATCAACTTTATTCAACTTGACTCCGAACCCCCACCCGTCACTACACAACACAACATCGTATCATACAACAATGTAAACAGCATACAGACAATTTCATAAATCGCATCCCTGTTCTTCAGTTATTCTTACCTTAGCCAGGAAGACAATATTCCACTATTCTGTTTTCACACTTAAACCTTAAGAGCAAATAAACGTCCATTAACTTGCCAGCATTCCTTGGTTGATCGTCAGTTTCTCTCACCACTGTACGACCAACGAGCTGAAGCTGCCACACTGTTTTTGTCCTCCCGATTGGCCAATCCAGTTGGGGGACACTGGCAACGTAGCTTGAGTCCACCCTCACACCGAGTCTCCCGGACTCCACCGTACTTTGCCCTCTCCACTGAAAGGGCTTTTCCCGTCGGGCCCCTCCCACAGGTCTTCTCTGGCTGCAAACACACCCACCGTTGTCTGGCGCTCCCTGTCTAGGCTCCAACAGCTGACACGTCTTGCTGTCGACCGTCCCCACACGGGAGACAATTCTTCTCGTCTCAGCCCCCGAGGCTACAGCAACCTCCACTGTCTTACGTCCCCACCCAGGAGACAACGAGGCGACAGCTAACCTCTGCTTCACGCTGTATTTTCTTGAGCCCTCAGCAAGACGGGCGAGTTCACTTTCCCTTAAGTGAGCACACCCTCCCTGGTTTTCCAAGCAGCTTATATTCATTCTCAAACAAGAGAGAACCCGAGTTTAACTGGCTCAACCAATGGAATCATGGGCACACACACCATCACACGATTTGTACCAATAAATTCCCAATTTTTTTTTATTCCACCAATGGAATCATAGTCACCTACACATTCACACACACACAACAGCTGCTAGCACAAAACCAAAACTTTGGGGACCAAGTGGTTAATGCATAACCTCCTATCAAACTCATGTTCGATTCCCCCAAGCTACCCATTGTACTACACAGCCTGGACCTCTCTACCAGCCAGGACTGATGCTTCAAGTAGTTACTAACCTCTATAGACAACAAGGCCAAACCAAATCCCAAAAGGCCGAAGCCTTCCATTCATCCTCAGAACAGGGACGACTGGATGGTCGGCTGTACTCTGCCTTTCAGGCTGACGGTCACCTACCCGTGACGGTCACCTGACACGTCGCCTTCCCTTCAGGCCCACTGGAAACCCGTGAATAGCCAGCCAGTGGTCGGACTGGACATTCCTCTACCCAGGACCGGCAGGTCGGCAACTCCTTGTCACTATCCCTCGGACATGCAAAACACTTCCCCAGTAACTCCCCCTCCTTCAGTATACGACTCGGGATTCCCTCTGGTGATGCCTGAGTTCGCACACTTTAACAACCCAACGAACTTGTCTCAACAACAGCAAACTACCCTTTAAATTTTCCTGAATGCTCGAGAAAAATTCGGCCGACTCATGACAGTGATATTAGACGAAGGGAAAGGATCTGGAGAGGGGGAGCCATGAGGAGGAGTGTGGGTGGATTATCTTCCCCATATACACACACCAAAAAAAGGAAAAAAAGAAAAAAAAAAAAAATCTGCATATTTACAATCTTTACAATAAATAAAAAAAAAGAGCAAAGAAAGGTATGAAAAAGCCAACTTGAAATAACTATTTTGAATGATAACACAAACTAAAACAAATGTCCCCATAGGACTGCGTAGTAAACAGTTCGCAAATCAACCAAACTAAAATTCTCAGAATTTCTGTCAAGAGAACTTTCAGAGATAGCCGGTAAAATAGGTCTCAATCTCTGGCATTCCAGAAGAATGTGTTGGTTTGAAATTTGTTCACCGCACAGACATTTAACATTCTTGCTGAATTTTGTGTGTGTGTGTTGTTGTTGTCTTCAATTTAACGTCATCCACATAGTAAATATAGACGGGGGAGGGAGGGAATCGGAGGAAGAGGAGGTGATGGGGACCGTATTGTGTGTTTATGTCTCTTTGATAAGGGGGAGAAAAAAAAAGTCAGAAAAATGAGCATTAACAAAAATCACAATCAACTAGTCTATAACAAATGTCCTACAGGACTATGAAGTAACATTTCGCAATATTAAACAAGCTAGTAGCATTTTCGAAAACGCCTTCAATACAATTTTCAGAAATCACTGGTAAGATAGGTCTTGACCTCTGACATTCAAAAATGATGTGCTTGCTAGAAATTTGTTCACCACATAAACATCTAACATTTTGCTGTATTTTGTAATGAACGCATTAAGTTTTATCCTGTAAGATAGCGAACTAATCTGTCTGAATTTGATTACGCCAGTAATGATTCAAGTATGATTTGTTATCCAAACCACGAGAATCAGTATACTTATTCTTGGAGAGTCTATTTTTTTCTCAGGGTATAGCCTTTAATCTACTCCAAACTGCTTGTTCCAGCAAGTGATAACCCTCCTGAATGGATAAGGGAACATGAATTTCAGTCGATTCTGTGCCTTGCCTTGCGCCCTTTTTAGCTACTTTGTCAGCCCACTCATTTTGAAGAGAATCCAAGATGTGAAGGAACCCAGCAGAAGGAAACGTTGGTCCCTTTTAAAGTTATGATATGAATTAACTGACTGATTTCTAAGATAATTTTGGTCTTTTTCTTGTAATCTGATGACCTTAAAGCATAGAGAAACCGATTGAGAATCTACACAAAATAAGATTTGAAATAACTGTAATGGAAAATCAACTATGTAATTGAGAGCCATAAGAATAGCAATAAGTTCAGCAGTAAAGATGGATCGATTTTGCCAATGTAGTATGACTTTTTCCTTTTTTAAACGCTGGTATTACAAAAGCTGAACCTGCCAGGTGATCTTCTAGGAGTGAACCATCTGTATAGATCTTTAAATGATTTGGATAAGTGTTCTGTATATGTAATTGGACTTCAGTTTTCATAATGTTTGGATTCTCATTTTTCTTCATGTCAGTATAATTAATATCAAACTGCGCTTTAATCATCTCCCAAGCAGGACAAGGGAGGCCGCTTGATTTGTGTCGATATTACTTGGATTTATATCAGATCTTTTGAGTTGATCTGATACGTAAGTGGCAATTGGTTTCAATGATGATATCTGTTTAGTTCGATTAGGAAAACAATTTTCAGATGTAATTTTCAGTTCCTCAGATGCAAGGTTGTTACTTTGTCGAACTTCTAAGAACGATTTAGCGCATGCAAGACTTCGGTACTCGTCCAAAGGCAGTTTCTCCAATTTCTTTATAAGTTCCAAGCGTTGATGCGTGAAAAGGCACACCAAGAGCAAGCCTATAACCCTTGCAATCTATGCTTTGAAGTTTCTTAAGTAAATAATTGGGGGCACCAAAAATAACTCTTGTCCATAGGACAATTTTGATCTAATCACGACGTAGAGAGATGTTTCAAAACTTTGCAATCTTGTCCCCAGGCTTGTTTGCTTATAATCTTTAATATATTTAAACATTTCCTTGCCTTAGTAACGATGTAGTTGATATGAGCATTCCAGGACAACTTTGGTGTAAGATAGATACCTAAAATTTCACGATATCTTTATACTGAAATAGTCGTATTTTCAATTTTAAAAACGACAGCTCTGATGGATTGCTGCCATTATTAAAGAGAATCATATGTGTTTTCTCTGTACATAATGTCAGACCATTTTCGTCCATATAAGTAAATATATGATCGAGCTCTCTTTGATAGATCTTCTTGATGTAGTTCAATTCCCGTTTTGATGTTTTTCTTTTCATTGTAACATTCATCCAGATGCATAAATCATCAGCATATTGTACTAAACAACATGCTTTGATAACAGCAAGGCAAATCGTACATTAAGATGTT
>CM031628.1:39658685-39668685 GCA_018398815.1 Conus ventricosus
ACACGTGCATTTAGGTTTGTTTTCACTTGACTTCTCACACTGGACACCTCTACACACGTGCATTTAGGTTTGTTTTCACTGGACTTCTCACACTGGACACCTCTACACACGTGCATTTAGGTTTGTTTTCACTGGACTTCTCACACTGGACACCTCTACACACGTGCATTTAGGTTTGTTTTCACTGGACTTCTCACACTGGACACCTCTACACACGTGCATTTAGGTTTGTTTTCACTGGACTTCTCACACTGGACACCTCTACACACGTGCATTTAGGTTTGTTTTCACTGGACTTCTCACACTGGACACCTCTACACACGTGCATTTAGGTTTGTTTTCACTGGACTTCTCACACTGGACACCTCTACACACGTGCATTTAGGTTTGTTTTCACTGGACTTCTCACACTGGACACCTCTACACACGTGCATTTAGGTTTGTTTTCACTGGACTTCTCACACTGGACACCTCTACACACGTGCATTTAGGTTTGTTTTCACTTGACTTCTCACACTGGACACCTCTACACACGTGCATTTAGGTTTGTTTTCACTGGACTTCTCACACTGGACACCTCTACACACGTGCATTTAGGTTTGTTTTCACTGGACTTCTCACACTGGACACCTCTACACACGTGCATTTAGGTTTGTTTTCACTGGACTTCTCACACTGGACACCTCTACACACGTGCATTTAGGTTTGTTTTCACTGGACTTCTCACACTGGACACCTCTACACACGTGCATTTAGGTTTGTTTTCACTGGACTTCTCACACTGGACACCTCTACACACGTGCATTTAGGTTTGTTTTCACTGGACTTCTCACACTGGACACCTCTACACACGTGCATTTAGGTTTGTTTTCACTGGACTTCTCACACTGGACACCTCTACACACGTGCATTTAGGTTTGTTTTCACTGGACTTCTCACACTGGACACCTCTACACACGTGCATTTAGGTTTGTTTTCACTGGACTTCTCACACTGGACACCTCTACACACGTGCATTTAGGTTTGTTTTCACTGGACTTCTCACACTGGACACCTCTACACACGTGCATTTAGGTTTGTTTTCACTTGACTTCTCACACTGGACACCTCTACACACGTGCATTTAGGTTTGTTTTCACTGGACTTCTCACACTGGACACCTCTACACACGTGCATTTAGGTTTGTTTTCACTGGACTTCTCACACTGGACACCTCTACACACGTGCATTTAGGTTTGTTTTCACTGGACTTCTCACACTGGACACCTCTACACACGTGCATTTAGGTTTGTTTTCACTGGACTTCTCACACTGGACACCTCTACACACGTGCATTTAGGTTTGTTTTCACTGGACTTCTCACACTGGACACCTCTACACACGTGCATTTAGGTTTGTTTTCACTTGACTTCTCACACTGGACACCTCTACACACGTGCATTTAGGTTTGTTTTCACTTGACTTCTCACACTGGACACCTCTACACACGTGCATTTAGGTTTGTTTTCACTGGACTTCTCACACTGGACACCTCTACACACGTGCATTTAGGTTTGTTTTCACTGGACTTCTCACACTGGACACCTCTACACACGTGCATTTAGGTTTGTTTTCACTTGACTTCTCACACTGGACACAAGATGAGCGATCGTTTAATGTCCATCTGACGCCCATTTGAGGAGATCAGTAACTGCTCGTTCTTCGTTTTGCATTGTCCTGAATGTTGTTATCTTGTCTGAAGAAGACCAAAGAGGTCACAACTCGCCGTCTTGCTTTGTCTTGTCATTAATTTGTTCGTTCTGTAATTATGATTTCTTTTTAAAATTTGAATTTCCACTTTAACCGTGTTGATTTTTGTGAAATAGTCGTTCCTAGCTTTCATGCAGTTGTTTTGATGCCATTTTGGTTTCGGTTTCAGTTAATGTTCAATTCTGTCTCCGGATTGTGTGTGTGTGTGTGTGTGTGTGTGTGTGTGTGTGTGTGGTGTGTGTGTGTGTGTGTGTGTGTGTGTGTGTGTGTGTGTGTGTGTGTTGTGTGTGTGTGTGTGTCTGTGTGTGTGTGTGTGTGTGTGTGTGTTGTGTGTCTGTGTGTGTGTGTGTGTGGCGCGTGCGCGCGCACGCGCTCACGCGCGTAAGCTCGTGTTCCTTTGTTTCCCTTCAATTTGTGAGGAACAATGCATCTGTATTATAATGTGACTGACAGTCGAGTCATATCATTGAGGATGTAATTATCTTTCCTTGGGATTTCCGCTGATAAGTCGTGTGAGCGAGTGACCTGTTTTCCTCGCCTGTTCATGCAGCTCTGCTTTTCGTGTGACATGCTACCACACCACACGAAACTGAAGACCGGCGATTTTTGCTTGACTATTCAGCGGGCCTGTCTGTCTGTCTGTCTGTCTGTCTGTCTTCTCTCTCTCTCTCTCCTCTCTCTCTTCTCTCCTCTCTCTCTCTCTCTCTCTCTCTCTCCTCTCTCTTCTCTCTCTCTCTCGTTTCTACGCTCCTTTGGCTTCAGACTCGATTTGATTTTAGTATTTTTCATCCCCACGGCGCTGTGTGTGTGTGTGTGTGTGTGTGTGTGTGTGTGTGTGTGTGTGTGTGTGTGTGTGTGTGTGATGTGTGAATGTATGTATGTATGTATGTATGTATAGTATGTTGTAGTGTGTGTTGTGTGTGTGTGTGTGTGTGTGTGTGTGTGTGCGTGCGTGCGTGCGTGCGTGCGTGCGTGCGTGCGTGCCGTGCGTGGTGTGTGTGTGTGTGTGTGTGTGTGTGTGTGTGCGCGCGAAAGCCTTCACTGGGATCCCTGAAGGTAAGCAACACAACACCCTTTCTCCGCACGCCAATGCTTGACTGAATAACTGGAAGATGATACATCCGGAACAGAACCGATCAGCCAAACTATTCCGCAAAGAAAACTGAACCATTAGCAGATCGCGTGGGAAAACAAACAACAACAAAAAACCTTGGGAGGCGAGGTGGAAGGGGAGGTGGGGAAGGGTGGGTGGGGTGGCAGGGAGGGAGGGGGGAGGGAGGGGAGGGGGGAGGAAGTAACGCTGCCAAATAGTCATATCTATCGTCGATTTTGTACTTACACAAATTTCCTTTTTTTTCCTCTCTCTCTCTCGTCAGTAGGCGCACCAACATGGTTAATTATCCCGAACTTGAATGACAAATACTCCTCTTCCACTTCCACTCCCCCCCCTCCCTCCCCCCCCCCCCCCCCCCCCCCGCGTTTCCCTGTCCCCTACCCCTACTGTTCTCTCCCAAACACCTGCATAAATAAAAATAATTATCACATGGGCCCTGGATGGACAAATCTGAAGAGGGATCATTTTTGAGAGGAGGTGTGTGTGTGTGTGTGTGTGTGTGTGTGTGTGTGTTTGTTGTAGTCTGTGTGGAGTACGACAGCATCATCATTGTGCACATTGCACACTGCCATCGCAATGAGTTACACAAAGACGCCTGTCCCTCATCTGGTGAGATCCTGTTTCGTTCACTGGACACAATCCGTGTGCTGTTAATTTAACGTGCAGAGATATTGCTCTCGCCTTTTGGGGAAAAATCGTTTTCGTAAGTATCATGTGTGCTAAGTAAACCACCCAGTTTGTGCTAGTTGGCTTCTAATGTTATTACCTAATGTCTTTAGCAAGCTGAAAACCTTGTTCAGAGATAGGAATATAGGTTTCTGGATTCTGGATTCGACAATAGAAAAGTGTTAGACTCAGAATCAAAAACTTACTTTGAGAATATTTCGACAGGGTCTTCAGCTCACTGTTGCTGTTGTGGCAGCGAGGCTTGGTGGGGGCGACTGTTGTGTGGGTGAATAGTTGCCAGGATCTGATTGTAGATAGGGGAAGTTCGAAACCTTGATCTCTGTTCAGGCTGGGGCGTCTAGTCTTGATTTCGATGGCTTCTTTAACTTTTCTTTTTGTGAGGAAGGGCTCTGTAGATAAGATCTTGGTTTCTTGGGGGCTGGAACTGTGGCCAGTGGCTTGTAGGTGTTCAGTGTTGGCAGAAGTAGATCGATTTTGGTGTTCCTGTAGACGGGTGGTGAGTGGTCTTGCTGTCTCGCCAATGTAGGTATTGGCACAGTCTTGACACCCTACCTGGTACAGAATGTTCCACCTGATGCGATCTTTGAATTCTTGAAAGAGATTTAACATTTTTCATCGGATCTGAGATTTTAGAGTGGAAAGATTTTCAAGAAAATTTCAGATTTTTTTTTATTTTTTTTTTTATTTAGATGTATTTGAGAGAGTTGTGTTAATGAATGACTTGTGAGTTGATTTTAACGTGGTGACAGCCCTGAGATGGCCCCTTGCGGTCGGCTGGGCTAGAAGCAACATCACCTTACTTTACCATAGCAAGCTGTTTCTTCTGTTACTTTTTTTTTCTCTTTACTTTGCTAGCTTGGTTTGAAAGTTAAAAAAGAGATGGGTCCAGTTGGTTGATGAATTTGTTCGTTGTTATTAAGTATCTATTGGTTTGGGTTGTTTAAACTGTTGATATGTTTGTTTGGGTTCGGCTGTTAGTTGGTCAGTTTGCTGATAATGTTCCCATTGGTTGCATTCAGGTTTTAGTATGTCAGTGTATTCGTTTTGCGATTAAAATCGCAGCTCTTTCTGTGGTTTTACATTCATTTAGATTGCCGGTTTGTTTGTGTTGCCATTGGAATCACAGGTCTTTTCTCCCTGTTTTTATATTGACATTGGTGTGTTTTACATTTCCCCTCTTTTCATTTTAAATTTTCCAAAAATTCGCCGTTTTGCAAAATTTTATATTCGTAAATTATATGCTTTACTGTTTCTGACTGTGAAGTTGCTTCTTGTTTGTTTGTTTATTAAAAAAAATTTTTTTTTGACTCCATTTTGTTTCGTGTTCATGTTGTTTTATTCCATTTTATTTCATTCCATTTTCTGTTATGATTCTGCTATATTTACTGTTAGTATTGTTTCATTTCATTTCATTTCGTTTCATTTTATTTCATTTTTATTTTACTCTTCGCGGCCCTGATGCGACAGCGACTATATCGCTCTCTCTCTCTCTGTCTCTCTGTCTGTCTGTCTCTCTGTCTCTGTCTGTCTGTCTGTCTCTCTCTCTCTCTCTCTCTCTCCTCTCTCTCTCTCTCTCTCTCTCTTTCTCTTTCTCTCTCTCAACCCTACTGCATTACTCCTGTGCATGAGGTTATAAGGAAATGTTACAAATTTATCTGTTTTTGTTAACCTTTGATTTGGTACACACTAGGAATGAATGTGTACTATTCGTTCGCAAGAAAAGAAGAGGGAAATGTTATTGTGCTGTCCCCCCCCCCCCCCTCCCCCCCCCCTTGTCAAAAGACCTCATGGGTAATGACATTGAAATATCAAAGTCTCTCTCTCTCTCTCTCTCTCTCTCTCTCTCTCTCTCTCTCTCTCTCTCTCTCTCTCTCTCTCTCTCTCTTCACATTATCGATTGATTTCTCACCCCACCCCCCACCCCCAAAAAAGGATTTCTCTCTTTGTCTATCTGTCACTGTTTCTATCTCCTTCCACGCATTCTACGCAATTGGAATTCAACAAGGCATCATTTATGTTTACAATCTTGACAGATACTATGCCATGTTATATCAATGCCCTTTTTACAAGATCGAACAGCTTTTCTGGCTCGACGAAATTCCTTCTTCCCTACCCACGCATTGATCTATACAAAACAAGCCTAGCTTACTCTGGACCATATGTCTGGAACTCACTTCCACCGAATCTACAAAACATGAATACTTTAAAACCTTTCAAGGAACATTTGCATAAACATTTTATGTCTCAGTAGTTAAATTATTCGATTACAATGATTAGCGTCCATTCGCTAAGTCTTCTGTGAACCATACTTTGGATAAATCGTCTCAACATAAAACCTACTCCGTTAAAATCGCTCATCCCCACTCCCACTCTGTCTACCATCCCTTTTCTCCTCCCCCTACCTACCATTCTCTCTTCCCACCCTCCTCTGACCTCTCTCTCTCTGTAGTGTTTGTATGTTTGTTTGCTTGTAAGTTTCCTTTTGTTTTACCATCCCCCATCTCATTAGTGCTTTTATGAGCAGTTTGCTTATCATTGTAGAATTAGATTATCCTGTTGCTATGTTGAATTGTCTGTATGAATGATATGTGCTGAAATAATGTATGCATGACAAGGACAGATTGTAAGACTAGGCTTTGGCCTAAAATCTTCATCCTTGGGTATTAAAGATCAATCAATCAATCAATCAATCAATCAATCACGTCTCTTTGTCATGCTGTTGTCATTTTGACAGGGTGGAAGAAAAAAAAAGGAATTCCCAGCATGGCAGTTGGTCGCTTCCTGCGAATCGTCATTCTCTGGGCAATATTGCTTCGTTCAGGTATTTAGAACATCGCTGTTGTATGCGTGTGTGTGCGATCTGTTCTCTCTGTCTCTGTCTCTGTCTCTGTCTCTTCTCTCTCTCTCTCTCTCTCTCTCTCTCTCTCTCTCTGTCATTCCCTCAGATTCTTTGTATCTATCTGTGTGTGTGTGTGTGTGTGCGTGTGTGTGTGTGTGTGTGTGTGTGTGTGTGTGTGTGTGTGTGTGTGTGTGTGTGTGTGTGTGTGTCTGTCTGTCTGTCTGTCTGTCTCTGTCACTCCCTCAGATTCTCTGTATCTCTGTCTGTCTCTCTCTCTCTCTCTCATCTTGTAATTCTGGTATTCTCCTCAACCACTGGTACTTTCTCTTTCCTTTCAATCATGACGGTGTGCTGGAGAGGTTACTTGCTTCATTCGTTTCTTTATTCCTTCATTTATCCATTCAATCTTTAGTCAATTAGTCGGTCTTATTCTTTCATTCATTTACTTATTGTTTTAATCCCCTCTATATTCCTGAAACATGCACACATAATACTCACATGTAAGTACAGTCAGTCTATCTATCTATCTATCTATCTATCTCTCTCTTCCTCCCCCCCTCTCTCTCTCTCTCTCTCTCTCTCTCTCTCTCTCTCTCTCTCTCCTCTCTATATATATATATATATATATATATAATATATATATATATATATATATATATATATATATATATATATATAGAGAGAGAGAGAGAGAGAGAGAGAGAGAGAGAGAGAGAGAGAGAGAGAGAGAGACGACGAGGAACTCTAATCTAAAACCACCTGAGTTTTATCTCGTTAATTTTGATGATTTTTTAAAAATTCAAATTAACTTTTCCAATCGATCTCTCTTTTAAAAAAACCCAATAACAACACTTCCCCATTTACCACAACCGTGGTCTTTTCACTCCATTCTATGAGTCATGTCACGGTGCGCCCTATTTTCTTGACCCCTTCACATTTGCTGTCGCGTATGAATTGACTGACTTTCAGACTGTCTTTTACAATCTCTACGTTTCATTCTGGTCGTTTTCACGTCTTTCTGAATGGAGGTCAGGCCACTCAAATATATCGGTGGGTTTAATAAGGCAATCTCGTTCTTGGAGCAGAAGCTTTGTTTTGAAATGTTTACGTTACCATACTTATCGATCCAGTCACCAATACATTTCTTTGGTTGCAAGTTCTCATATACATGGCGTGTAACCGCCAATTTTCATATTATTCTTATTGTAGAATACAGGTCCCGCTAGAAGTTTCTCTTGTTTTATTTTATTTTATAAAAATTCATTTTTTATTTTTTTTTATTTTTTATTTTTTTTATTATTTCTTTTTCTATGTGTGTGTGGGGGGGTCGATTTCTTTTTTTTTTTTTTTTTTTTTTTGCTGTCCCAACCTCTGCACCACCTCAGAGGCAGTGCACCCACGCCGCTCATTCCGACACCCAGTCCACAGCTACAGCTCGGTCGGCCCCGCCGCAGCCCCGGCTCCAGCAATCCACAGGGAGCAGTCAATGTCAAGTCGTTAAGAGGCAACCCACCGGAGAAGACACTGCACTGCCGCCGAGTCACTTCGGTGGTGTTCAGTGGCGCCTGTTCTGATCTAACATACGCAGGACACCACCTACTAAGCCCCCTACTGGCGACAATAATTGCTTAGTCGCGGAGCCGGCGTGAGTGAGCTCTCCCTCCGGGGGGGGGGGGGGGGGGGGGGGGGGTCGATTTTATATCTAAGTATTCCAAATGTATGTCAAATATGCCCTGCCAAAAACTGTTGGTGTGCTAGTATTGGAGAAAAATCCAGGAGCTGACAGCACCCAGTTTCCTGCATCTGTAAGCAATTAAAAAAGAGGTGTGTCCACGTGTGATACTGTAAGCAATTAAAAAAGAGGTGTGTCCACGTGTGATTTCTGCTATGTGATTTTCTGCACCACGTGTATTTCAATGCTTTCATCTAACTAGCAGCGAATACCAGGAACTCCCATTCCACCGTACTTATATTTTCAACTGACGTGTTTCTGTTCATTATATTATGTTTATCGTTCTATACAAACCTAAAGCACATTCTTTTTTTTTAGGTTTTCGATACAGTTGTTGGGAGAGTTTGGAAGTAATAACCGTAGATGAACTGGTTTTGACAGAGCCATTGACTGAAGTACAGCAATACCCCCCTCCCCCCCCCCCCCCCCACCAAGGGGAGTTATTAATCGCTGCATCCGGGTATTTCATAACGATTGTATCTCTTGAAAACTTTCATCAAAAGTTGGCTATGTGGATCCTTCCAGATCATTAGTGATATACATACCAGGTCTGTTAGATTTGGGGGGATTCCAGATCGATTTGAGGTGTGGCATGAATTTGATGTCACTATTTTCACATTTCCTACCGAGCCAAACAACAAACGTAATTTTCTTAACATTAAACTTGAAATTTCATTCGAATGTTTTTTTTTTTTTGTTTTTGTTTTTTTGTCGCTGTGTTGGATTAATTCGGTGTCATCGGCAAATTGGGATGTTTTATGTTTTGTTCGTCTTATTCGAACTCATATATCATGTTGATAATATTGTATTATTACCCAAATATCTCTAACACATAAAGCCTGATTGATCTTCGCCGATAAGCTTTGGGAGAACCTTCAATCTCATTAAAAAAAAAACCACGTTGTCGGGATTTTGTATATCACATTTAAAGGAGAAAAAAGGTCTCCAATTTCATTCTTTTTTTTTTCTTTTTGTTTTGTTTTGGGGGGATGGTTGTTGGATGAAATAAACGGTATATTAGTTTTCACCCAACAGCCATTTTGCGCCGAAGAGAAGAGAAGATAAGTGGTTGCTCGTTCTTCGAGTTCATTGTCCTATATTATGTTTTTGATTTTTTGCCGGATGAAGACTCAAGAGGTGGAAATGCATTGTGTTTTGTCCTGTGACCTGTGTGTCTGTACCGTGTGCTGGAACTTGATACGGTTTCTTTTCACACTTTGCTTCATGTTTCGCCCTCAGTCACCTCGTTGGGAAACAGACTGTTCTCTACTCGTTAACTCATTGCTCATTCTTTTTTTTCTTTTTTTTTTTATCTCACCGCTCTCCTGTTACATACCTGTATATACACTTAGATAACACATGATGAATCTGCAAGGCTTCGAAGTTACACAGGGTGGATGAGGAGAGAGAGGGGTGGAGGTGTTGGGGTGGGGGGGAGGGGGTCATTTAAGGGTGTGAACCGGAGAGTAATTACTGATGCACCTTATTTTGGGGTATTTGTAACCTGGGAAGGAGGGGGGGGGGGGGGGGGAGGGGGAATGTTTTTCCTCTGCTATAGTCAGGAGGAAAAGGGTGACTCATTTTTCTGTTTATCATATCGGGGACGAATCTAGCCCCCCACCCCCCCCCCACCCCCCACTCCCACCTCTACCCACCCCCTCCCCTCCCCCCACTCCCACCTCTACCCACCCCCCTCCCCTACCCTCCCCCCACCCCTCCCCTCACTTCTTCCCGTTCAACCACTTCCTGCTGTTCCCCACCCAAAACCTGAAACCCTCATGACTCGTCCCTCAGAGGTCGTCATCTCAGAGGTCAAAATAAGCGTCACCCCGGCGGATCTGACCGTGACCCCTGACCAGGCCGACAGGGTGAAGGTCAC
>CM031628.1:39671185-39676185 GCA_018398815.1 Conus ventricosus
GCATCCTTAGTCTAAATTTACCTCTGTTCAGGAGCAGTTATGTCCCTTGATATCTTAATGGAGTGTCCTGCGCGTGCCTGTACCCATCGTCAACACAGCGCAGCCTCCAAGGGTGGTACAGGACTGCTCAAAAGGCAGGTGAAGACGGTGCTTCTCTGGTCCTCCCCAGCCCCTTTCGGGTGTTTCTTTTCTTCTTTGCCTTAACTAGGCTGACCCTGGAGAAAGGTCCAGTGACGGTGAGGAAAGACCCACAGAACACAGGGAAAGTCCTGTTGACAGGGGGAAAGACTACAACTTTGGATTCTCTCTTGGGGGCACATAAGACCGTATGGCGAAAGCTTGGCTGTGTCTGGAGTGGCACCGTCTTCATCTGTCCGTGGGCAGGGGTGGTTGGGTCTGTGGGGTGTGCTCGGCAGCTGGAGGGTGGTTTTTTTTCGCCGGGTGGGCTCTGCAGTCATGAAATAACGGGCTGGTACACCCATGGGATGCTACTTTAAGGCTGTTATGAGCTGCATCCTGTAGTCAAATTTTAACCTCTGTTCAGGAGCAGTTATGTCCCTTGATATCTTAATGAGTGTCCTGCGCGTGCCTGTACCCATCGTCAACACAGCCAGGCCTCCAAGGGTGGACAGGACTGCTCTAAAGGCGGGTGAAGACGGTGCTTCTCTGGGTCCTCCCCAGCACCTTCGGGTGTTTCTTTTTCTTCTTTGCCTTAACTAGGCTGACCCTGGAGAAAGGTCCAGTGCCCGGTGAGGAAAGACCCACAAACACGGGGAAAGTCCTGTTGACAGTGGGAAAGACTACAACTTTGGATTCTCTCTTGAGGGCACAAAAGACCGTATGGCGAAAGCTTGGCTGTGTCTGGATGGCACCGTCTTCATCTGTCCGTGGCAGGGGGGTTTTGGGTCTGTGGGTGTGCTGGGCAGCGGGAGGTGGTGTTTTTTCGCCGGGGGGCTCTGCAGTCATGAAATACGGGCTGGTACCCCCCATGGGATGCTACTTTAAAGGCTGTTATGAGCTGCATCCTGTAGTCAATTTACCTCTGTTCAGGAGCATTTATGTCCCTTGATATCTTAAAAGGGAGTGTCCTGCGCGTGCCTGTACCCATCGTCAACCAGCGCAGGCCTCCAAGGGGGGGTACAGGACTGCTCTAAAGGCGGGTGAAGCGGTGCTTCTCTGGGTCCTCCCCAGCCCCTTTTCCGGTGTTTCTTTTTTTTTTCATATATTATTGTGACGGACCGTTTTTCATTGGTCACAAAGGGTAAGCACGGTCACACAAAATTTTGTGACCCAATGAAAACGGTCCGTCACAATTATCATCATTATTATTATCATTATGATTATTATTAATACTTACATTGCGCGTATCCTCGGCTAGAGACCAAGCTTTGAGCGCTTTACAAATTCACACTCGTTTACACAACGGCCTACCTACCTGGGTAGTGCCGACTGAAGAGCTGCCAGCTGGCGCTTCATTCAATCGTTTCCCCGTGTCATCCAGTCAGTATCGTTCACTCAGTTTCCTTACTTCCTTCATTCTTTCCATGTCTCACGCAGGTGCATGCTATGTGTAACAAGTCATCCATGGTCAATGCCAAACTGGCCTACTCTTTCGAAGGTTGGTAATGGGATTTAGAAAGAGAGAGGGGGTTAGCTACCACCAAGGACATAGACGAACAAAGCACAGGACAAGATGGGATTTAACGTGTGTGCAAGATGTTAAGCGTGCGTTCACACACGGAACCTCGGTTTAGAGTCTCATTGGAAGGACTGTACGGGAACATTACAGACACACGTTGCTGTGTCCTTGAAGCGTGGCGCTGTCCTTTGCACTCTCCACACCGCAAGGGGGACATCAACACGCTGGAAGGAATGCAGAGGTGAGCAGCGCGTTTCAGCACCTGTGGCAACAAACGCTGTGTGTCAAGAGAAGCTCCTGGGACACTTGACCCTCCTGCCCTCGAGGAATGGAAGCAACAACTGTGACGGGTCGTTCTTTCTCCAACGGGTCGAAGGGCTGATGCAACAATCCTGTTATCAATAGAAACTCCGCCTTGGCTTAAGGCTGTGTCAGGCCGATTGACATGGGCTGCGCTAGAACGCCTAGGCTACAATCAAAATATTGTTATGCTCTGCATAGTTATGCGGGATTGTCTTCAGTCGTGACAAGCTCCTAGCATAACACCATCAGTCCTCCGAAATCCCCCGAAGTCGGAGTGTGGCTGCGCATGTGGTGGGTAATCAAAAAACGGTCACACACGTAATGTACTCATCCCCAGCTGATGCATTTGTACCATAGTGTTCAAGTACTTTGGCTGTTCAGATGATCTCTGGGGTCTTTTAGCCAGGGTACAACAACAAACAAAACAAACAACAACAACAACGATAGAAACTCATGAGGACACTAAACCTTCCTGCCTTTGAAGAACAGAAGCAACAACTGTGACGGGTCTTTCTTTTTTCAATGGGTCGAAGGGCTGGTGCCGTCTAGGCCTCTGGAGAAATGTCGTAAGCTTTGGTGAGCTGCTTTGGTTCATGTTCAGTCATTCCAAGCGACATTATCAGCGTCTACGTTCCCAGCAGCGGCCGACTCACAGAAGCATTGTTATTCAGCTCAGCTGGAACAGGTGAGCGTGAAAAATTCCTTCGTTCCTTGTAGACCAACAGGCTGTAGCCTGGAACCGTCATGACATGGGCGTGGTCAAAGCCTACAGTATCAGCCCTCTTCAGCCTCTCCTATCAAGACAGCTGACCCCCAACCTTCAGCAGAGCAGCGGCGTCCTTCTACATGTGCACGTGTCAACCGCATGCTGTGACGTCAACTTAGAGACACAGGTGTCAGCGCAGGCATGAGACTGCAGAAAAGAAGTGGCCAGCTTTTTACGCACTTCCAGTTTGAACACTGTCCACATTCACCTCAGTTTCGGCTTTGCTCAAGACACATATGACACGTGTCGATAGAAGGAACGTGGACTTTGTCGGTGAGAAGACACGTGTCGATAGAAGAAACGTGGACTTTGTCGGTGAGAAGACACGTGTCGATAGAAGGAACGTGGACCTTGTCGGTGAGAAGACACGTGTCGATAGAAGGAACGTGAACGTTGTCGGTGAGAAGACGCGTGTCGATAGAAGGACTGTGGACCTTGTCGGTGAGAAGACACGTGTTGATAGAAGGAACGTGGACCTTGTCGGTGAGAAGACACGTGTCGATAGAAGGACTGTGGACCTTGTCGGTGAGAAGACACGTGTTGATAGAAGGAACGTGGACCTTGTCGGTGAGAAGACACGTGTCGATAGAAGGACTGTGGACCTTGTCGGTGATATGACACGTGTCGATAGAAGGAATGTGGACCTTGTCGGTTGTCTTTCTTTACATGCTTGCAACCTAAAATTTATTGTGACATGAATTCACTGTGTGGAGCTCACGCACATATGCTCATACCCAAACACACGCACGCACACGCACGCACACACACACACACATACACACACACACACACACACACACACACACACACACACACACACACGCACGCGCGCGCGCGCGCGCGCGCGCGCGCGCACAGAGGAGTTAAAATAAACCCTACTCGGCATTTTACATAAAACATCTGGGCAGGAATGACGAGAGCGAGGTGGTGTGATTTTACAGTAAGCCCTGGCCCGTTGAGTCTGACCGTGTCTCCCAATGGAAAATCTCGCTGGGAGGAAGGTGACGTGTTGACCATGACGTGCCAGGGACCCATAGGCACTGTGGGTAACGAATCGAAGGTAACTCCGTTTCTGTCGTGAGTTCTTGCCCTTGGGGGCTTTATTTTGGTGTGTGTGTGTGTGTGTGTGTGTGTGTGTGTGTGTGTGTGTGTGTGTGTGTGTGTGTGTGTGTGCGCGTGCGTGCGTGCATGCGTGTGTTTCTTGCGGATTCTTTCTCTGGGTCCTTTGTTGTTTGCGTTTCATTTTTTTCTCGTGGATTCTTTCATTGCGTCACATGATTTTTTTTTTTTGTTGCCAGTGTTTCTGTCTATCTTGTGGATGTTTTTTGTCGAGTCTTTTTATGATCTTGTTTGTGTTTCTTTCTTGTGGATTCTTTCTTAGCGTCCTTCGATGTTTGTGTTTGTTGTTTCTTGTTTATGATGGATCAGCACAAGCACCAACAAACGACTCCACAGGCATTGGGCGGGCTGCAGTGCCTTCTGTTGTGGGTCACCTCAGGGAGACCAGATAGTGACAGCTTCCTGAGAACAGTGACAGGATGTAATAATAATAATAATTATAATAATAATGAATACTTATGTAGCGCCTATTCTCGGTTAGAGACCAAGCTCTAAGCACTTTACAATCCACACTCGTTTACACAACGGGCTGCCTACCTGGGTAGTGCCGACTGAAGAGCTGCCAGCTGTCGCTTCATTCAGTCTTTCCCGTGTCATCCAGTGGATATCGTTCACTCAATTTCCTTACTTCCTTCATTCTTTCTACTTCTCACGCAGGGTGCACGCTATGTGTCACGCGTCATCCATACCAACGGCCAAACTGGCCTACTCTTCTGAAAGTTGGTGATGGATGTTACGTGTGTGTAAGATGTTATGCGTGCGTTCACACACGGAACCTCGGTTTATAGTCTCATTCGAAGGACTGTATGGGAAATGGAGTCAGAACCAATGTTAACTCCGAGGGAAAAATCCCCCTGTACCGAAACGGCCCGGCGGAGATTCGAACCAGCAACCCCAGGATCATGAGTCTGGCACCCTACCAACTGGGCTATTCCGGCTCCACATGTTCATAATGCAAAGGAATGCCAGAAGCATGCGCTTTTGTGTTCCTTACTTTGGATGCAGTTTTTTGTTTCCATCGTTTTTGGTTCGGTAGGCTGCCATGGGGAGTTTCTGACTGATGATGATGATGATAGATGATAACGATGTTGATAATAATGAAGGCGATGATGATGGTTGGGCGTTCTTGTTGTTGTTGTCGTTCATTGTCGTTGTTATCTTACACGTGACTTC
>CM031628.1:39696185-39702843 GCA_018398815.1 Conus ventricosus
AAGAGGAAAAAGGGGGGAAAAAGGAGGGCAAAAGGGAGGGGAAAAGGGAACGGGAAAAAGAAGGAAAAAAGGAACAAAAAAAAAGGGAAGAAAAGCGGGAAAAAGGGGGGAAAAAAGAGAACGGAAAAAGGGGAGGAAAGAGAAGGGGAAAAAGAGGAGGAAAAAGGGGGAACGGAAAAAGAGGAGGAAAAAGGGAAAACGGAAAAAGGGGAGGGAAAAGAACGGGAAAAGGGGGGAAAAGGAACGGGAAAAAAGAGGGAGAGAACGGAAAGGGGGGAAAGGGAGAACGGAAAGGAGGAGAGAAAAAGGGGAGGGAAAAAGAAGGAAAAGGGAAAAAAGGGAGAAAAGGCAGTTTGAGTTAAAAAATTTTTAAAATTTGGGAGAAAGCCCGGGGGGGCGCAAAACCCGTAAACTTTGCCCACATGTCGCCCCTGATCAATACCCAATTTTCAGGATAATCCGGCCCTTTTAAAGGGATTTCTTTCGAAATTTAAAAGGTTCCCAAAGTCAGGGCTTCCGAAAAAGGGTGGGCCCCCTTTGTCCCCGCTGCTAAAAACCCAAAGTGGGATGCTTTTTTCGCTTACCACCGGAAAAAAAAACGTTTGGTCGGTGCGCGGCTTTGTTTGGGTACCCAAGTAACCGCCGATAAAATGGAAAAATTGTCAGAGAAACCGTTCGAAATGGTGAGCGCCCGAAAATTTTCTTTTTTGGCTTGGGCCTCTTTGCAAATGGATGGGTTGGGAAAAACATTGACAAACTTTTGAATCTTGAGGGGGGTGTTGGAGCAAATTCTTCCCTGTGGGAAAGGTCTCACAGTTTTGGCAAAAAGAAAATTGGAAGTTTGGGGGTTTAGGAAATTTGCAGACAGGTATAAATTTTTGCCCTGATCAGCGTAAGGGGCGGGGGGTCAAACCCATCGCCCGTAAGCCAACCCCAGTCGGGATGATCCCCGACCCCCTACAACAGGGGCGAGACCCCGTTGAAACGCTTCAAAGTCCCGGCAACAGTGGGAACCAAAAAATGTTAGGTAAAACGCCTGTTTTAATGTGGCGAGGGGGTCATTCCCCCGGAAATGTGCGGGTGCAAACACCATTTTGTTCCCGTTAAAACAATCCCAAAAGGCGAGCCCCGCCACCAACTACAGGGCATAGTAAAGGGGCCCCCCCGGGTACCGTTTTAAAACGGACTGCTCTGCGGCAAGGTAGACCCCGGTTTTTTGTGAGAGAGCAACTACCGGGAAAACCCCCACCTGCTGGTTGCAGGGGTTTGTCCCTTTTTCCCCGGCGGTAGAGTCAGGTTTGTCAGGAGTATCTCCTGCGAGTGCCAATTTCCCCAAACCCCTTTTTGGGGTAGTTTCCCCCCCAGCCTCCGGCCCCTAAGGGGGAAAAAAGGGCATGCGGGGTGGAAGGAAAAACGAAAGCGGTGGAGGCCGGCCCGCTGAAATGAGCTGTGTAGGCCCCATGAAGGTGGCCTGGGGGGTGCAATGGACCGAATGGGTCGAGGGGGGCGGTGCCGGGCCAGGGGTGGCCGTATGGCGGTCCGTGGGCCCATGGAGGTGGCCGTAGTGGCTGCCGTGGCCAGGGGGCCAAGTGGTGGTTCAAAAATTTTGTTGGCGTTGCCAGGTACCCAAAATGGGGCCAGGGGGGCCCTGGGGGCGGGGCCCAGGCCCCACAGGAAGGGACCCAGGGTTGGGCCGGGGGCAGTTAAGCGGGCAAGGGTCAGGAGCCAGATCGTTGGGAAAATGCCAAAAATACCTCACGGAGCAGACGAGCCGTGTCGGAAAAAGGAAAAAAAAAGGTCACAAAGTAGGGGCATAGGCCTGCGGGTTGAACCAAGGAATTTCCCAGAAAAGGGAAAATCGGTTGGGAAAGGATGGGGGGATACCAAAAAATTTTTTAAAAAGGGGGATCGGTCGCAGTGCATGGGGGGACAGGCTAGAAGGGATCGCGCGTTTCCGCGCTCCTTTGGGCCAAAAACTGTGAAAAGGTCCACTCTTTGAAAGCCGGAAGGGCGCAAACTACTGCCAAGGACTAGGGCGGCCCAAAACGGCAGTCAAGTTTGGGGGGCAGGGGGGTAAAGGGGTTGGAGTAATCCCTCCGGGGTGTTGCCTTGAGTGTAAACCCCCAAACAGGCAAGGGGGGAGAAATGCCTACGGCGCTGGATTGGGGTGGTGTGGCTCTCTGTTACGGACAGCTACTGGTAAATAGTGCGGCCAGTTGTGTTATTGTTTTGTTTTGCCCGTATAGGCGGGGTTGGGGTTAGCATGGAAATTTTTCATTTTTTGATTATGTTTTTTGTTGCTTTTTTTGTTCATTCCCCCTTATGGGGGGGGTTTGAGACATGTCACGTTTATTTTTTATGATTTTTCTGATTGTTCTTTTTGCTCATGTTGTTTTGTACGCTCTGTAAAGGTGTGCCTTTATTTGTAAATCGGATTAATGTTTGATTTGCATTTTGTGTTGGCCCGTGTGAGCAGTTTGGGCCCACCCCTGTTTTTGATTTTGATGAATGTGGTTGGGGCCCGCCAAATTTGAATGTTGTCTTTGGGGGATTGGGGCTACACGCCTGAATTTTTTTTTGATGTTAAGTGGCTGGGCCACCCCTAATTTGTCTTGTTGCAGAAAGGCCCCCCTGTTTAAAAATCTTTGTTGATCAGGGTTTTGGCTGTATTAGAGTGGGAAAAGAAAAAATTTAAACTGTAGGGCATGCGATGCTAACGAAGGACGGTTCTTGATTATATGCGAGCCAGTTAAGAAAATGTATTGAAAGTCTTTAGACTGACCAAAGGTGTGTTTGGATTCCCTATTGATCTAGGGTTTTAAATTTGGGGGTACTACCTTTTAGAAAATTGATGGAATGAGTTTTAAAGCTGGGTAGTCTTTAAAAATGATCCATGCCACGGGTTTTTTTATCCTTTGAAACTCGCCGGGAAAATTTTTGTTTGGAACAACACTTAGGCGGGGGTGTCATGGTGGGGCCGAATGTTCTCGAGCTTTGGAAATTTAAAGGGGTATTTTGTGTTGTTGAGAGCATTTCCCTTTGGGGCTTCAAGTGTGCAATTCAGGCATCCACCGGGGGGTACCCCAGCGTATACTAAGGAGGGGGGTACGGGAGTGTTTCACTGTCCGGGGGGATGGAAAAGGATTTGGCGACCTCCAGCCGGGTTTAGGAAGAGTGTCCATTTTGGCAGGGGCAAATCATGGGCTCTCCCGTGGGCCTGAAAGGAAGGCGACGTGTCAGGGACCGCCGGGAGGTACCGTCGCCGCCGGCAGAGTACAGCACCTTTCAGTCGTCCCTTTTCTGAGGAAGAAGGAAGGTGCGGCCTATCGAGTGGTTTTTCGCCTTGTTGTCTAAGGTGTTAAATACTTGAAAGCATCAGTCATGGCTGGAGAGAGGGCCCGCTGTTAGTCAATGGGTTTGCTTGGGGGGAAACGAAAGGTTTGAATAGGGGTTAGCATTAAAAACTGGGGGCCCAAGTCTTTGTTGGGGGCAGCAGCTGTGGGGGTGTGTGTTTGTAGGGATAGTGTTCCATTGGGGAATAAAAATAACTTGGGGATTTATTTGGGACAAATGGTGATGGTGGTCCTGATTCCTTGGTTGACCCGTTTAAAATCGGGTTCCTCTTCTTGGAACGAATAAAGGTGCTTGGAAAACCAGGAAGTGTGTGACTCACTTAAGGTGAAGGAACCGCCCGTCTTGCTGAGGCTCAAGAAAACAGCGTGAAGAGAGGGTTTGTGTCGCCCCTTGTCCCTGGGTGGGGGCGAAAAAAAAGGGAGGTTGTGTACCTCGGGGCCGCGACGGAAAATTTTTTCCCCTGTGGGGACGGCGACAGCAAACTTCTGCCTGTTGGGGCCTGACGGGGGCGCAACAACGGTGGGGTGTTTTCAGCCAAGAAGCCTGGGGAGGCCCACAGGACCTTTTCCGTGGGGAGGGGAAACGGTGGGGTCCCGGGGACTCGGTGTGAGGGTGCGACCAACTACGTTGCCAGTGCCCCCAACTGGGATTTTGGCCCAAAGGGGACACAAAGGTGTGGCAGCTTCAGCTCGTGGTCGTACGTGGATGAGAGAAACTGACGATCAAACCCAAGGATGCTGCAAGTTATGGACGTTTATTGGGTCTTAAAGGTTTTAAAATTTGGGAAACAAAAATTGGAATATTGTCTTTTCCTGGAAGTAAGAATAAAGGAAAAACGGGGATGCGTTTTTGTTTTTTTAATTGCTGTTTACCTTGTGTGATACAAAAGTTTTTGTTGTGTGTGACGGGTGGGGGGGTCGGGGCAAGTTGAAAAAAATTATTTTTTTCATAAAAGTTTTGGTTTTCCCCTCCCTTTGTGCGGGCCCCGGGGAGTGACAGAGGCGTGTCCCATGGAGGCGCATTTTGGGTTTTGAAAGCGCAATATTCTGTCTAAAACCCCCCCATCCCTGAAATAAAAATCATATTTTTAATAACGGGGGGCGTCGGGACCCCCCCACCCCCTCAATTTTGAGTCTTCATTGTGACAATTTCCCACATAAAACCACTTCCAAAATCCCGAAGTCGGTGTGTGGCTGCCCCAAAGGGGGGGTAATCAAAAAAACGGTCACACAGAAAAAGTTTCTCCCCACAGCTTTGCCTAGTGTTCAAGTAACGGCTGTTCCCCATGACCCGAGTCTTTAGCCAGGGGACGACGAACGCGACCAAAGACGCGACGCGACGACAACACAGCAACAACAAAAAAAACAACAACAACTGAAAATTTGAGTAATCTCAAACGCCCCGAAGAAAAACCAAAAACAAAAAACTGTGAAAACGGGGAAAAAAACCGGGGTGTTTAAACCCTAGTTTTTTTCTTTTTTTTTTTTTTCCGAGGACAAACACAAAGTGTCCTGTCGCAAACAGGATAATAGGGAAAACGGCTTTTAAAAATTTTTTTGGGTTTTGTGTTGTGTGGTTGTGTGTGTGTTGTGTGGTGTGTGTTGGGGTGGTGTGCGTGTGTGTGTTTGTGTGGGTGGTGTGTGTGTTGGTGTGGTGTTTGTGTGTTGTGTTACGTGTTGGTTGGTTTCTGGTTGTGGTGTGTGGTGTTTACTGTTTTGTGTTTTGTGGGGTGTTACTGTTTGGGGGGTGACGTGTTTTTGGTGTGTTACTGTTTGTGGTGTTATGTGTTTTGGTGGTTCTGTGCTTGGGGGGCGTTATGTGTTGTGGGTTTTTTGTGGTCGTTACGGTTGTGGGGTTGTGGTTGTTGTGGGGTTACTGTGTTGGGGTGGTTTTCGTGTTGTGGTTTTACTGTGTTGTGTTGTGTGGTTGTGGGGTGTTTCTGTGTTGTGGGGTGTTTTGGTGCTTCGTGTTGTAGTGCGTACTGTGTTTTGGGGTTACTGTGTTGTGGTGTGTTACTATGTTTTGGGTTTGCTGTGTTTGGTGTGTTTCTGTGTTTGGTTCGTTACTGGTTTGTTGGGGGTTACTGGTTGTGGTGTGTTACTGTGTTGTGGTGTGTTACTATGTTTGGTGGTTGCTGTGTTGTGGGGTTTTCTGTGTTGTGGTGTGTTACTGTGTTTGGTGGTTACGTGTTTTGGTGTGTTCTGTGTTGTGGTGTGTTTCGTGTTTTTTGGGTGTTCTGTGTTTGGGTGTTTACTGTTTTTGGTGTGTTGCGTTTGTGGGTGTTGTGGGGGTTCTGTGTTGTGGTGTTTGGATTGTTTCTGGTTGTGGGGGTTAGTTTGGGTGTGTTTACTGTGTTGTGGGTGTTTGGTTGTTACTGGTTTTTTGGGGTGGTTACGTGTTGTGGTGTTTACTGTATTGGTGGTTTTCGTGTTGTGGGTGTTGTGGTGGTTCTGTTTGTGGTGGTTTTCGTGTTGTGGGGTGTTACTGGTTTTTGGTTACTGTTTGTGTGGTTTTGGGGTGTTACGTGTGTGGTGTTTACTTGTTTGGGGGTGTTTACGTATTGGTGGTTACTGTGTTTTGTGACGGGGTTGGTTGTTTTGGTTGGCATGTTATTTCGTCCAGACGTGTCCTGTGCCTTTTTGGGTCCTTTAGGTCGCCAGGCTGAAAACACATGGTGTCCCATGCAGCCACTCAATTACTCCCTGTGGGGAAAGGGGGAAAAATTTTTAAGTCCCTTGATGCAGTCAAACCAAGATTGTTCGCCCCCGTAGGGGTAAGCTTTGGTCAAACTGACGTCAGCGTGAGTCATGAACGACAACTCTCCGAGAGCTCGAGTCTTAGCTGTCCCACGGTTCTCTCCCTTCCATCTCTGCCTCGGTGTCCCTCTCTCCATCCGTGGAGCAGCAGAACCCCGGTCAGACCCTGACTGGTGCTGGATGCTGGGTTTCTAAGGGCGTGTCCTGTCCTGCCCCAGGTTCAATATCGGGATCGATGAGCTGCCTGGCTCCTGTCCCACCCTGGGCCTCAGCTCCTCATTGCTGACGTCATCCGGCTGCCGGGTATGAAAACCAACTGGCACTGCTTCAGACAGGATGGCTGTACCTTCTGTGGCGTCAGAGGGGTCATCAAGCATGTCCCAGAGGCGTCCAGCAAGGATCATTCGGACGTTCAGAATAAAGAGGACATCCTTCCCCAGTCAAGACGCTTCTTTAACAAGACTCCCTCCATTGTAGCTGTCCACTGCCTCCATTGTACCTGTCCACTGCACTCCCTCCATTGTACCTGTCCACTGCACTCCATTGTA
>CM031628.1:39702943-39717943 GCA_018398815.1 Conus ventricosus
GATCTTGTTCAGACATCACAGATATGTGTTTTGTGTGCGAGTTACAGATAAAGTATATGTACTGTTCATTCAGTACATGATAACAGGTAGTGTAAAAGAGAGAGAGAGAGAGGGGCACACATCACAAAGACATGCAGAGAGAGAGAGAGAGAGAGGGGGGGGGGGGGGGGCACACATTCACCACACAGACATGCACACCGAGCGAGGAGACAGAGAGAGAAGGGAGACAGAGAGAGGGA
Organism: Conus ventricosus; assembly: GCA_018398815.1. Lineage (NCBI taxonomy): Eukaryota > Metazoa > Mollusca > Gastropoda > Neogastropoda > Conidae > Conus > Conus ventricosus. Next base: position 39,703,183 of record CM031628.1, read on the forward strand.
TTAGGGGAGGGGGGGGGGGGGGGGGGGGGCATGGCATGCAAGGAAGGAGGGGGGGGGGGGGGAGAGAGGACAGGTACAGAAAGACAATATGGCGACAGTCCATGTGACTTGCCAAGTCAAGCAGATAAAAAAACAAGAGCAGGGGAGAGCACTGTGAGAGCGAGCACCAAGAAGCAAAACACCAGAACTGTTTGTTTTTTTTCTTTTTTTTTTTTAACTAAAGCAAATCATGTCATATAAGTTGTACAAAAGATAAAGACGATGACTCATGCAAACAGAAAGTGACAAATACAAAGCAAATCTACAAGTAACATGTGTACCAGTAATTAATAATGATAATGATTACCAAAAAAAAAATATATATATATACAGCAACAACAAAATCATCTGACCAGAGTGATATAATGTGATACAAACAACCAAACACCATTCTATGTTTTACACCTAAGCTAAAATAGTGAACAAAGAATGTTCTTGATGATTACTAACAAAAAAAAAAAAAAAGAAAAGAAAAAAAATGCTGATATGTCAATGGTAAAATACATGACATGTGAATGGCTGACAGAAGACTTATCATGCTATGAAATGTAAAATGCACATCCAACAATCTCCATTTTGTCAGATCACAAAGTGTACAATCTTCTTGCTCAACTATTAAGAAAAAAACTAAAACAAACGCAAAACCCTTTGTAGTTAAGTTTGAAACATCCCCATCTCACCCCCCCTTCCTAGGAAACAATTAACAAAGTGCTTACAGCTTTTGAAACAAAGACTTTGCATGTGAAATCGCCATCCAAATATCCAAACTCTCATGACACAAAAAAATTCCTATGTCTGAATCTAAATTTGTTTTCATTTTTCTTCTTTTGAATGTCCGACATCAGGAAACAGTAAAGAAGGATGCAATTATTCTGTATCTGTCAGAGCGTGAGTGATATATGTTCAACTTCTGTACACCTGCACCATTTCTTCTAGACTCTGAACAGGTCTTTCTCATGCTTGTGTGTGTGTGTGTGTGTGTGTGTGTGTGTGTGTGTGTGTGTGTGTGTGTGTGAGAGAGAGAGAGACTGTGTGTGCTTGCATGTATATGTGCGTGTGTGGTGTGTTTGCGAGTGTGTGCCAGTTTTCATGATGTGTGTTTTCATGTGTGTGTCTGTGTCCGAGCATAACTGTTATTTTTAAAAAATGAACCAAGACAGGAGAGGGAGGGTGGGAGGAAGGGTGAGGATGGGCAGGGGAAGACAGGATGGCAGAACGCACTATCGCATCAACTTAAAACTCAAGGGAAATCATTCAAGAAGAACGACTCTGGTAATAACAAAAGCTTGGCTGTAACAGAAACAGTGTAATAAACAAGGTACCGTGGTACTGACAGCCACAGCAGCAGCAATAAGATCAGTCACTGCCAGCAATAGGAAAACCAGCAGAATCAAGCTCTTGAGTATCCACTTGCAAGCTCTGAGCTGTCAGGCTATGTATCTTTTTTTGTTGTTGTTGTTGTTGCCCTTTTGTTGAAAGAAACACAAACAAAAAAGTACAAAATGCTGCCTTAACCTATTGAAGCACAAAACTTGAGCACGGTTTTTGGCAATAATCTCAGCAGCATGAAGTTTATTTTCTTTATCCTTTCTTTTGGGTTTTTTTCTTTCCTTCCGTCCTTTGGGATGATGAGGAGGGGGGGGAGGGTGGGCAGTAAGGGGTGGGGGGTGGGGGTGCTTGGAGAGGAGTGGTTCAGCATGGATGAGCATGGGTTCACAACAAACATCCATCTTTTGATGATCTATTATGTTTTTACCACCACTAGTCACCTACACAACACCTCAAAAAGTGGGAAAATGATAACCATCCCCTGTACAGTATACACAACAGTGCAGTATGAGACACCACTCAGGCAGAATATACGCAATAGTACCAGTAGCAAAAATATGAAGAAAAAAAAGAGAAGAGATTTCATATCAAGTTTTGATTCGCATACATGTACAAATCGCCACAATAGTCTCACCATGATCATGTTTGTTTCCACATTGATTTTAATTCAAACCACCCAAATAGTCCTACCATGATCTTAAACCGCCAAGCACAAAACACTAGCAGCTCACAGAGCTCATGAAGACACACGAAGTACCAGTGATACTGGCGACAATACTCAATGTCCATTCAGTCACACTGCACTTAAGGCCGACTTTGCTTGGAACCCACTGATTGGTAGTCATGCAGAATACTGCAACGCAGGATCGACAATGGGGAACACAGCTTGGTCAAACAATACTACATACGCTGCATCCACATCTTAACATCTGTGTGTCTGTGTGTGGCGTGTGTGTGTGTGTGTGTGTGTGTGTTTACGCCTGCCTAGGAATCTGCAATACAAAATGCCCTTTCAAGAATACTGTCATTTTCTTTAGACAAAATGTCAGAAGTATTCATACAGGAAAAAATATGCACACTGTAACACACACCACACACACAAACCCTCAAATCCTACACACACAAAGACCAAACAAGATTCACGCTCTCTCCTCCATTTTCTTCTATGCATCAGATTTCAGTGTAACGGGTAGGCAATACCATCTGATCTGGGCAAGAAGCCCGCCCAATGTTATTGATCCCCCCCCCCCCTCCCCGAAATCTCACACAGCGTTTCCTTGTCAGACACACGAGCCACGTAGGTCCCTTTGTTCACAGAACCATGCACATTGCACAGGTGTTCCTAAGAATTCCTGGGTGCTGCAGCACCATCTGCACCCCAGGTAGCGCCGCTAGAAAATGACCTACAAGTTCTGCAAGCTCGTAAATAGTCTTTTGATTCCATTGCATTGCGACACAGCTCCATTGATATTAAGCTCTTCATGTCCCTTACAGAAAATGACATGGTCTGTGAATCGAGTAGAAACCCAAGAAATTCAATGTGTTGAATAGGATTAATCGCAGTTCCTTTTTTTTCAAATTTTACATAAAGAATGGTAAAAATTCACGGACATGGTTTGTGAAACGATTACAAAACCGACGCTATCATTGTTTGGTTATTAAAGTGACAGTGCTGCAGCCATGTGCCAACACATCAGGAAGTTGTGTTGCACAGCGACGGAAATGCTCACTCACTCGCTCAAGGTCTTGGGTCAGTATACACGAAAGTGAAACTACAGGTTTTACACACACACACACACATGCACACACACACACACGTACACACATACATACACACAGTGACACACACACCACACATGGTGAAAACCACGGAACGTGTCAGATTAAGTCAAACTTTATATCCACACACACACATACACAAACAGTACCCAAGACATTATTACCTTCCCAAAGTTTTACAGGAAAGGAAAGTACACCATAGGAAGCCAGCAGCAAGCAAATCATTACTAGTGACACAAATTAGGGCACCAGGGCATTTACACTCACGTGATAGCCACCTCCTGAGTGAATCAGGTGATTAGGTCAAGCCACTGAGGAAAATTTCCACACAAAAGTTTTTAATCAGAGTGATTACAAATCATGGTCATTACTGGCAAGTTTCGCTTTATCTCAAAAAAAAAAAAAAAAAAAAGTACGGATTAAATTTGAGTGTTCCCAAGACAACTAATTGTATTTTATGAAAAGAGTGCCTGTTGGTGTTACTGTTATGGGCCATTATTTGAGGGTTATTGGAAATGTCTCCTGATGGTTCAACTCTAAGTTCTTGGCTTTTTCCCTTTTAAACTTTGTGAAAGTCCTTCAATTTTTTTTCCTCTGTTGTTTTGTTATCCAGGCCCTTGAGATCAAAAGGTGACTGCCCAGTTAACTCATTCATACACCTGTCCTTGCAACAGGAAGGAGGAAAACCTTATCTGGGGAAAAAAAAAAAAAACAAAAAAACAAACAACCTCTGACAGCCAGCAGATTTTTCCGACCGCATGCTGAATTATTGAACAACTTGACTGATTTGTTTCCTGACACATATGATGTATGAAAGGGACTGAAACAAGGGGTTGTGTCACCCATGCCTAGGCTTGTGTTGTGACAGCGGAGCGGCAGGCCCTCTGGGCAGCTGTTGTTGCTCCTAGGGCTGTTACATTGTCTGATTCACTGTCTGATCACATATTGTCATTCTGAGATGGAGAACACACACACGCCAAGGCTGATGGTTCAAACAGATACTGTGAAATATTTTTTGGCTGAATCAGTTCATGGGTACACACACACACACACACACACACACACTCAAACTCTCTCTCTCTCTCTCACACACAAAAACACACACGCAACACACAGACACTGACATATACAACACACAGACACACACACACATGCAGAGGGCAGGTATAATACAGAGATCAATTCCTACTCCTGTCACAAAGAAAAAAAGGACAGACACATACCTGGAGTCAGCTGAGACAACAGATGGAGGTAACTTATAGTAGGAACGTTCTTACCTTCAGTTCATTTGGGGAAGAGGGAGGGGGGGGGGGGGGGGGGGTGGAGGCATGTGGTATGTTACCACTGGTGCTGTGATAAGGAATGCTATCCATGAGAAAAACAAAACCCACCAGCTAAAAAAAAAGTATGACTCGTCAAAAGCGTCCAAACAAGAAGTTCATATGCATTTTTTTTTTCATGTAACGTTTCCCTTTAGGCATCCATGAAGGTCTCATTTTCACAAATTTGTGGGAGGTTGTTAATGCCAGGTCCCACTATGCTATAACAATTACAATGCCAGACTGCTAACTGGCATCCACGATCATGGCCTTTTGAATGTCAGCTGAAGAAAAATACGTCTGTCCCCACGGAGCGGAGTGAATGACATTTTAGTACGAGCCATGATGACGCACGGACTGATTCCCAAGACCGGCTTGGAACAGACACATTATATTCTACAGCTAGAAAGTTTGGAGGATGACAGGAAAAAAAAGACTGCCGGGTTCAGAATGGAAGACAAAGAGAAAAAAAAAAGGCGGGGAACAAGGAAGACAGACGGAACATGACACAACTCACACTGCTGGAGGCTCGAACAGCCCCGCCCAACACAGTGACAATGACACTTCATCACCCTGAGGTACAAACCATTTCCCCCACTGCCCAGGCCCAATTCAAGTCTAGTTTTTCCTTCTTTGTTCTGCGGACCTCTCGTCTGCATGTACGCTAGATGCATGGGTCCTGCGAGCAGGGCGGGATCGGAGCGTTTCACAGCGGGAGCACAAAAAAAAAAAATTGGGTTATCTTCCTTGCTTCTCATTAACTAGTTCTGTTGTTGAGAGATAGGAGGGAGGAAGGAGACCTTGGGTTGGAAAGGGATGGGAGACAGAGACTTGATGAGACATGTTGTAAAATGACAAGACAAAGAAGGAGAGAGAGAGAGAGAGGTGAGACAGGGAGGGAGTGAGAGAGAGAGAGGGGGGAGAGACAGAGACAGAGAGAGAGAGAGAGAGAAAGAGATAGAACTAGTGAGAGATGGGATACACAGGGAGAGAGTGAAAGACGCAGAGAGAGACACAGAGAGAGACAGAGAGAGAGACAGAGAGAGAGACAGAGACAGAGTATTAATAACACACCATGTTCCTGTCATCAACTTTTTAGAGAGAGAGAGAGAGAGAATTAATAACACATCACGTGCCTGTCATCAACTTTTTAGAGAGAGAGAGAGAGAGAATCAATTACACATCACGTTCCTGTCATCAACTTTTGAGAGAGAGAAAGAGCGAGAGAGAATCAATAACGCATCACGTTCCTGTCACCAACTTCTACTGTCACCCCTCACTGCCATTCTCCAACCCAAGCTTGTTTCCAGCTTGGGCACAATGCCAGGTCATCACACGGAGCTGTTCATTATCTGACATTTCCCCGGCAATGGTCACCAACACCAACCACAAACTGTCCACCAAGTCAGCCAGCCGCATGGGACGAGGTGAAAAGGGTTCGAGCATGACGACGGTGTCACTGCGAACACAGCAATAACTTGTCTCCTCATCCTGGAGCGAGAGTTACCCTTCGTGTTTGTTCTTCACTGTTGACTGTGGCCCGTCTCAGATTTAGGATTTCCTTTCATATCAATCACACCAAAGTTACCCATACTTGTGTCTGTTCTACTAGGTGTTCTATTCGAGTCTGACAGTGTTCAAGTTGAATTTTTGAAAAAAAAAACAAGTTGTACCTTTCTTCACTGAATGTTTTCATTTGGGTTTGTTAATATCTTGAGCAGTAGTTGCTGTGTGGCATGTCAGGCGCAGGCGTGGAACATCCTCAAAGGGAACGTCTCCTTTTGTTTGTTCTGTGCGCTGTGTCTGCATTTGAACGAGACGAGACGTTTTGGTGCTGCAAACAGCGTTCATTTGGAGTTATTGGCGTACATCTGTCTCATCACGGAGCTAGAGTTATCCTTCTTGTTTCTTCTTTAGAAAGAGAACGCTGAGCGGACCATACGTGCGAGCACACACACCACACACACACACACACACACACACACACACACGCACCCACACACACACACACACAGATGAAAAAGGGACTACACACCCTACGCCATCTGCTGCACAAATGAAGTGTAAGATATGCACTTCCATACTAACCGTTGTTACTACACTCTTGTATTTCCAGTCTGACATTCGGGAGGAAATGCTTCAGACAAGACTCTCTACATTGCATATTTCAGACAAGCAACTTCCACTAGGTACATCTACACATATGTCAATAAACATGTAAAGTCATAAGATGCTTCTTAGGCAGTCTCTTATCACCGAATCAGTGACTTGTTTGTTTAGCCTTCCTTACAAGTATAAAGATTTATATCCCAACAATAGAACATTCGTGCATCTCAGTAAATGCTCTGACTTACTACAACTGACCAACGGCCTGAAACAAACATGCTGTGCTGCTTTCTAAGATTGTATCTGATTGTGCTCTTTACAGGCAAACGTTTTAAACTTCAATAGCAAGTTGAATGTGGCTTCATGCCAACCCTATGGTGTCTCACCTCCAAAGAAACAACACGCACAAATAAAAACAACCAACAAAAAAAAAAGTAAAAGAATAGCAAGCTGACAATTAGAAAAATGTTAGATTTTGGCTTTGCAGCTGTGTATGACGCGTGCACGCACACAGACACACACGCACACAACACATTCACACACACATACACACACAGAGACTTGGACACACATACCCTTGTGTGCACACAGAAAAACCCCCACATCTGCACACACAAGCACATTGACACAGACGCACCAGATGTCACAATCACAGTAGTTATGAACATTTCCAAAAAGGAACTCCAAATGTCTATGACTAGAGCAGGCGAAACCTGAAGACAGAAAAAAAAGACTGGAGACAGGAAGATCGCATTGACAATGTGAGGCACCACACACACTATATCAGGCGTAAATTACACACAAGAAAAATGAGATGAAAACCATGAATATAAGATTACAATAATTATACAGATATATACAAAACGCATACTGTGCATCCATCACCACTAAAAAAAAAAAAAAAAAAAACAATTAAAGTAAAAATCAATTAACAATCAGGTAATGAAATTTGCAGACAGTATTTAAAGTGAAAATAAAAGCAAATAAATAATTTATATTGTCTGACTAAAAAAAAAAAAAAAAAAAAAAGGGACTACAAGCATATTCATTACATATACAGTTGTTACTACTGATTATTATAAAGTTATAACAGCAGTTTTCTAACAGACACTGGGGTCACTACTTTACCACCTCGACGCCAAGTGCAAGTGATTCTTTTCTGACTACAAAGTTATAACAGCAGCATTCTAACACACACTGTGAGAAGCCACTGACTGCTCCGACGCCAAGTGCAAGTGATTCTTTTCTGACTACAAAGTTATAACAGCAGCATTCTAATACACACTGTGAGAAGCCACTTGACCGCTCCGACGCCCAGTGCAAGTGCACTCCAGTTATCTTATAAATAGCTCAATTTCACACAGTGTTTTCTTTTCCTTCCATCTTTGAAATCACTTGGACAGCATCTTCCTACTATGTCCCAAGACTTGATATACACAGTAGATTGTTTCAAGTTTGACAAAATGCTAATCGTCATATTTCATTCTTTTTTCTTTCTTTTTTAATGTATTCTAAAGAAAAAAACAAAAAACAAAAACCCACAGTGTATAAGACATGTCTTGAGCGCCCACTGTCTTGATAGTTTAACACCCAAAGAAACGCAAAATCTTGTCACTGTCCTCGTCACTGACCACAAAAAAAAAAGAAAAAAAAAAATCCAAATCCTGCTCATCCTAAACATCCTCGTTACGTTCGACAAAAAGTGTCGGCCATTTTGAGTTAAGAACAACATTCCTGCCGCCAAGGCAAAACAAACACTCCAACAATCTCCATGTAACGACACACACAGCCGCCATGTGCTGCTTGCAGCCGGATGTAGCTAGCCCGGGGGAAGCTGGCTTATTTACATAGTGTTACCGTCCCAGGGAAAATGCCCGTTACAAACCGGAACAGGGCTCAGCCCAGAACATTTCCCAGGGCCGGGGCAGTCAACAAAGTTCATCTTTGAATTAGGTGTTGGAAGAAAAGAAAAAACAACAACAAAAAAACAAACAAAAACAAAAAACCTCTCATATAATAATCATACTTTTCAACCAGCTCTACTAGTTTCTAAGGCAATGACAGCACAGCCACCATTCTGCCTGAATCTGGAAACAGAAGAAGAAAAAAGGACGAAGTTCAACAATACAGCATGAAACCTTGTAGCCGCTGACCTTTGGAGCGAGAGACAGAGAGAGAGGAAATGGAATGGAAGCACTAGCAGTTCAGGTCCCTCTCCTCGCAACTTTCAATCCCATAGCCTTAAAAAGAATAAATAAATAAAAAAACCAACATTAATTAAAATTTTTTATCTTAAACTACGCTGACAGCAGCATTTGTCTTGCGTTTGCTATGCAAGGTAAGACCTTTTTTTTTTTCTTAAACTAGGCTGACAGCAGCGTTTGTATTGCGTCTACTATTGCAAGGTAAGACATCTTTCCTATTGCTCTTCCTCGCCCACCACCTGCCCTTAACCCGCCCCACATCTTCACCTCTTTTTCTATTTTCTATTTTCCTTTTTTCCTCCCCCTTTTTGTAATGACCTTTAGATGTATTCAGTTTTGTTTCTTCAGCTACGAATATGAAACACAACAACGCAACAACCCGCGAACACAACATCCACCCGATTTTGTAACAGCGTCATGACAACCTTTCGGAATTATCAGCTATTACAACCAACCAAAACAAGAGCTCTTTGCACAACGAGGCCATGTTCACCACTATCGTTCCAGCCATGAAACACCTGCATGGGACCACCTGCTGGTGGCTCAACAGATGCACACCTGCTTCCAAGGGTCAGAGCAGCTCCCATGTCAACTGCCTTGAAGAAAAAAAAAACAAAAAAAAAACAGAACAAAACAAAAAACAAAAACAAAAAAAGACTGGTGCTGACCTCAGGGTAGGGCGCAAGGGAAAATGTGCAATCATGATTCCTCCCCCCCCCCCCCCCCCCCCCACCTCCCCTTTCCCTCCACCCAAATAACTCACCGATGAAAAAAAAAAAAGGGAGAGAATCTGGGTAGGAGAGGCATTCAAAGCACATCACCTCCCCAACATCATCTTTACTCTGTGCCTCGTCAACTTTCTGGACTCGTTATCATCAGGGAAGGGAAACAATCTACCTTTTTTCTTGTACTTTCACTGTGATTTCGATCCGATTGTGCTTTCTGCCTTCCTTTCGTTATTTCCCCCCTTCAAAGAATCATATGGTCACAGACCCACATGGAACCAACGAACGAAACAAAGAAGAAAGCTGCTGACAAAGTAGTGATTAGGCATCCCTCACTAGCAACCAGTCCATACATCATTTTATTTGTTTTTTTCTTTGTAAAGAAGGCGCTAGCAGGAAATATGGTTTAAATCTGTTTTTTTTTTTTTTCCAATTATGCCCATATGTAGTTAAATTAAGGTTCACACTTACACAGACAAATGAACAACAACAAAATGTTTTTTCAGTTCAAGGGAACACGGTAAAAACAAAACTGTTGGTTATTTCAAAGAGATTGTATTCAATCTGTAAACAGAAGTTACACCTGTTAATCATCCCCCATCCCATAATGTACAAAAGGTACAGTCATTTAAACAAAACAAAAATATAAATAAAACAAACAAACAAAAACCTAAGAGAACACAAAAAAGGGATTAAAAACCCTCTCCCTGACTCACACACAAATAAAGAAGACTGAAAAAATATACAAACATTATGCAGCTCATAAAAGTAAGTTTGAAAGCATCCAAAAATCAAAGTTAAGCACAATGAAGAACATCACATATCCAAACGGGCAAAATGACCGATCTAAAATCAAATGCCTTAACTGCTGCGCATTCATGAATGTTTTTTTTTTTCTTCCCCATAATCATTTGAGAAAAAAAAAAGACAAAAAAATAAACAAACAAAAAACCTACAAGAAACAAAACTGTAAACCGAGACAGAACTATGCCTTCATCAGGACTCGGCAGGCTCTCACTCAGTCGTTTACCCTGTTCCGGAAAAGCCACAAAACCCTCACCTGCCTGGTGACAATTTGCTACCGCGCCCAACGTTTGGACTCGCTAGGACAAAGAAAAAGGAACTGGACCTCAAGCGAAAAAGAGGGCAGCAGCCTGAACCGGCAGGTCCAGACGCCCTGTGGTCTCCCACGACACGAGTCTCTACGAGAATTGTCATGACTCTGCGTTGTAGCGTGTGGTATCCATGGTCCGTTCTAGTCATTGTCACAACGCATTTTCGGTGTGAAACTGGCTGCTCTCCTGTGGCAAAGCTGGCTGCCAGCACGGTACACACAACCCATACTTTATTTTTCCCCTGCCCATGTTCTTGTTTAATTATCAAAGTGCAGCAAAACCCAGAAACAGAGGGGGCTAGTTACCGCCAAGGACACAGACAAACATAGCACAGGACAAGAGGCAATGCATTTCGACCTCTTGGGTCTTCTTCAGGCGAAAACAAATAACATTTAGAACAGCGAAGATGAAGACAGGAAAAAAAGAGACACTTATCGAGTCATGACTAGTGTCTCTCTTTTTCTTTCTTTCTTCATCTTCATTGTCCTAAATGTTATTTGTTTTCGCCTGAAGACGACCCAAGAGGTCGAAATGCACTGCCTCTTGTCCTATGCTATGTTTGTCTGTGTCCTTGGCGGTAACTAGCCCCCTCTCTTTCTGGGTTTTGCTGCATTTTCCGCCCTCAGTCACTCCATTTTGAAACTTATCCAAGTGGATTTTCCAGTTAACCTTGCAAAGGACCACTGCCTCCTTTTGTACTTAAAATTTTTTTTTTAAAACTAAAAACAAAACAAACCACACACACAAAAAAAAATAACAAAATAAACCCCGCACTCGAGCCTCTATTATAGGTTAAACTGTAAGGGGAAACTCGAATAAGACACCCAGGATTCTCTTGCTTCCTTATCATTAACACCGGCTTGAAGCCACCCTTCCACACCTCCCTGCTCCGCCAGGCTGCACTGTCACCAAGGCCATCATCTTCCAAAACCACCTACCCTCCCAACTCCCTCCCCTTCTTCTTCCTCTCCCCTGCCATCCCCATCCATCCCACACCTGACCGCACACCATCAGACCAGACACCGCTGAACGCCGCCCACGCCAGCTCAGCAGCAGCGCAGCGTCTCCTCCGTGGGTTGCCTCAGGTCGGGCCTGATCCCGATTGCTGTTTGTTGACTGTAAGCGCAGAGGACACGAGTCTTAACATAAGCAGCTGAGGTGCATCAGTGCATGGAGAGGCCAGAACCAGCTGCATGAGAGCAATGAGTCCAAGGGTCATGGAAGCCTAAGACGTCAAAACAACCTCATCAACCCCACACATCGGCAAATGTCCATTTTGTTCCAAGGTTCAGTGTGCAGCCACAACAACTTAACATCAGTTAACAAAAAAAAAAAACAAAACAAAAAAAAAAAACAAATACTGGTTACGATTTTTTTTTTTTTGGGGGGGGGGAATACCATGTAAATATTAACAAGCATCAAAAACAAAGTGATTCACAAGCAAAATTACATTGTCATGGGACCAAAGGGTCTTTTTTTCTGTCCAAAAAGAGTTAGTTTCTGCTAGCACCACACCAACGTAACCGAATGAACTATGTACAAGGAATATCAGCTCTCATCGTCTCAACAACGCTTTGATTTTGTTCGAATCCCGTCGTAAAGATTTCAAACCCTTTTCAGTTCTCTCGCCCCCCCCCACCCCCCTCCCCTCTCCCCCCCCCCCCCCCCCCCCCAGTCTGAAATCACTGTACACACGTGTCCTGTGAAATTTGGTAGAACTGTTCTAAATGCAGCTATGTCAAGACCTTCAAGAAAAAGAACACTTTTGTCTGATGTCATTCATGCAAAATGTTACTCATTCTTTTGTAGACCATTATAAAATATTTTTTTTTCTTATTCATTTTTCTTTATGAAAAAACAACAACAACAACAAAAACTTGTCTACTATTATTCATTCCAGGAACATTCATAACAATAACAATGACAGTAATAATGAAAACCTAAATAAACTCTGTCTTTTTTTTTTTTATTAAATCATGTTTCCTCATATTTCAACAAAATCTGTAGCAGTTCAAACAAATTTTTTTTTTAAATTAAATCAAACCCCCCCCCCCCCCCCCCCCCCCCCCCCCCCCCCCCCCCCCCCCCCCCCCCCCCCCAAAAAAAGAAAAAAATCTCCAAACGACAAAGTCCACTCACTCTAAAGAGGCGAAAGTTTCAGCACACAGCTTAACGTTAAAAAAAAACAACCTACCAACACTTCACCGTTGCTACTCCCTCCAGACAGTTCCGTCGCCTCCACAATCCTACCCACACCTCACACGAGCTCGTCGCGGCGGCCGACACAGAAGTAAGGATGCTGGAGATCATGGCCATTCCCCGCCGCCCCCACGGCCACCCAGAAGCTCCAGCCGAACAGTGGATGGAAGGACAGGTCTCCGCCAATGACCTCTGTGTCCAGGTCAAGGTGACTCTTGGCACCAAACAAGCACACCGCCACCGCCAGGAGCAGGACTGTGCAACAGAAAAGGGAAAACATGGGCCAAAGTTGAGATGTGTCAAACTTCACAACGCTCTCAGCCTGCAGGGCGTGCAGATACATGTGGATGAACCGAATGTGGGATGGCACTCAAAAAAAAAAACAATGTTTACACTCTCACTTTCTTTCCATCAGTCTCTCTCTTAATACAGATGCATACATTATATATATAACGTAGTGACATACACACGCATACACAGATGGACACACTGACACAGTGACACATTTTGATAAATACACTGTCGAGGGTTTGTTTTTTGTTTTGTTATTTTAATCTAAAGTGATTTCACTATCTTCTGATCCGAGAGCTCAGAAGCGGGGCTTGAGACTGCCACAACATTGTCACCTGGAATTTGTGAACGTCAGGTCACATATGTATCAAGCTCAAGTGGCCAGGCTGGCTGTCGTCGCATGCTTGTTACGATAATGCTGAGGTAGGACCTGGTCCTCCGGTCTCCTCCCTTCATCTTGTGGAGCATCGGAGTGAAAAAATCACACCTCTCTTTATACAACCACGGTTTTGTTCGGAGGTGAATACATGATCAGCTTCCGATCGCTGTAGAATCAAATCAGCAGGCAAGAATGGTTAAGACCCTTCGGGAGGAAGAACAGAGTAGCATCCCTTTGTTTTCCCTTGCCATGCAGGTTTAATTCAAGCCCACGTTCATTGTTCCCTACAATCAGCAATGAGGAAAAATGCCACCAACCGCCAACTGGACACTGGCAGTGTCTCACACACCAGTCAACAGGCTAAGTTAAACAAGGAACGGTTTGTTTGTTTTTGTTCTTAAAGCAAATCCATCATTACAGTTGCAAACATCGAGTCAAATAATAAATCTTCCTTGTTTATTTAGGTCCCGACAGAAAGACAATACCAGTTTTATACACATCAGAACCATCAAAAGGATGATGGCGGATGTTCATAGAAAGAAGAAGGAACACCTCACTGTCATCCCTTTGTTCATTACTGCTTTGCACTCCATCCTCCATCAACTATCCCTCCCTCCCCCCCCCCCACATGATTCCCTTTGAAATCATGTTTATACCCCCCCCCCCCCCCCCTCTTCCCACTCCCGTCTCTCAACCCTGCTCCCCACCTCCTCCCTCTCCCACATGCGCACACTCACTCATTATAGTGACACACTGAAATACACAGAAACACATGTATACACACACAGACACACACACACACACATGTGTGTGTGCTCTCTCTCTCTCTCTCTCTCTCTCACACACACACACAAACACACACACGCACCTACATGCACACACATGCACACACATACACACTTATACACTGACATATGCATGCACATACAGTGACAAACTTCAACTGTACACACACACACACACACACACACACACACACACACACACACAGGGAAGCCTGCAAGCGTGCACACACACACTGTGATAAACAGTCTTGACACATACACAGTATCCACAAGATGAAAAGTACACATCAGGGGAAATTCATGATGCTACTAGTACTGATCACTGCACTGGTAAACAAATGACATGAGAGCTTGGAGTTGGAGGAGCTGACTGTAAGTTTGTCTCATGCCTCTGCTTTTTGGCCCCTCACTTTACACTGTCTAAGGACATGTATGTATCCCATAGTGATAGGAAAATAACCTGAAGCTCTACACACACACACACACACACA
>CM031628.1:39725443-39763304 GCA_018398815.1 Conus ventricosus
CCAGTCTGCAACAGGGGGCATGCCGGATCCACACAAACTGTAGTGCAATTAACGATTTTAATGGGGGGGGGGGGGGGGGGGAGGTTTCTTTTTGTGTTAAAAAAAAAAGGAAGTATGTTATCAATCATGTGAATAAATATTTGAAAGAAACAGAGCCATATGTTGCTTCATACGCATTCAAAGAATGTAACAGGGTTTTTTGGAATTATAAATCAAAAAAAATTTTAAGAACAGATTCCCAAAAAGGTCACTTTCCTGATTTAACTTGGTAAAAAAAAAAAATCAGCTTGACAAAAAATTAGCAAGCACTGTCTGTTCTGATGATGGATAATACTTTTAACTATACTAAGACAAGAGAGAGACAGAGAGAGAGGAGAGAGAGAGAGAGAGAGAGAGAGAGGAGAGAGAGAGAGAGAGACAGACAGACAGACAAAAAGAGACTGTCAAAAGAGAGAGAGAGAAGAGAGAGAGAGAGAGAGAGAGAGAGAGAAGACAGACAGACAGACAGACAGACACTCTCTGTCTCTCTTTCTCTAGAGAGAGAGACAGACACAGAGAGAGAGAGAGGGGGGAGAAAGGGAGGGGGAGGGGAGTAGTGGACTCAGCAACCAAGCCCTAAGATGATGTGCAAATGCCATGAACTTTGAGTCACTGCGACAGAGACAGAGATCAAAATCTCGGGGAAACGCAACTCATGTAACTGTACAGGAGGGCTTATGCAGCGTTCTACCACAGCAGGAAAGATCCTATGACAGGCTATGAGTAAGCCTGCGGACTTTGTAGCGAAAGACCGGGAAAGCAGAAACATGTCACCGTCCTTTCGTCAAAATTACGCGACTACTTCATGAATGCTACAAGCTCTTCCAAACTGCAGGAGCTAGCTAGCCGCTGCACTCTTTGTGCTGTTGTCTAGCTGGTCATCAAGACTGGCAAGCACCACCGCAGTACTTTTCTCACGCACAAAAAAGAACTGCAAGAGGCTCTGGGCCAGTGATGGGTTAAAATCTGCAATGCCAGAAAATTTACAGCACCGTTCGCTTTGTTGTTGGATAAAACTGAAAACTACGGGAACGCCTCAAACTAATCATTTCACGTTATAAAACAGCCATCAACTGAATCAGCACACACACACACACACACAAGACACACACACTTGTTCATAGGATGCGTTCAAATTAACTGAACCAAATACAGCAAAAATGTTACATGTGTCTGTGGGGAAACTGTTAGTGTACGTCACCCATTACTGTCCAAGAGTAAAGAATAGTGACACAAGGCTGGTACTAATATTTCACATGATAGATCGACTCCACTGACATTGCCTGAAATGTTAAATATTTGAATGCTTTTCTTTGTTCATTATGCCAACATCTACTACGCAGTCCAGTTGGGAATTTATCTTTAACTTTCAACAACCCCTCATATACAAAAAAAAAAAATTACTTACACACATGCGCACTTACAGTACACACACACACACACACACACACACACACACTGACACACACACACTGACACACACGCGTGCACGCACACACACACACACACCATGCACACATACAACATGCACGTGCACACGCGCACACACATACATACACACACCATTACACAATTCGGCTGTCATCACTTTAAGTGGAAAGACATTAAACTGAAGAACACCATCAACACACACACACACACTCACATACCATATATCTCACATTTTTTGATATCACATAATTTTTGTTGAAAGATCTATGTAAACCATGGTTTCTAGTGTTTACTGCCATATAAATTACATATTCACTAAATCTAAATGTATGACTGAGAGCACACACACACACACACACACCACACACACACAACACACACACACACACATCTGTGCACACGCGCGAGCACGTGCACACACACACACACACACACACACACACACACACACACACACACACACACACACATATTTGTGCAGCGCGCGAGCACGTGCACACACACACACACACACACACACACACACACACTCTCTCTCTCTCTCTCTCTCTCTCTGGCACACAAACACGCAAACATTCTCTCTCACAACAACATTTTGTTTTTATGCCATCATTTGTTAAAAGATGCAAAATGAAACTTGTACTCACATTTTGCTTATTATTCACATAATTTTGTTAAAACATACATGTATAGAATGATAGTTCTGCAACATCACTCAAACACATGTATACATACACGCATGCTCGCACGCATGATTGCACACACACGCCAGCACACACACACACACACACGCTAGCACACAAGCATGCAAACACACACACACACACACACACACACACACACACACACACACACACACACACACACACACACACACTCTCTGGCACACAAACACACAAACATTCTCTCTCACAACAACATTTTGTTTTTATGTCATCATTTTGTTAAAAGATGCAAAATGAAACTTGTACTCTCATTTTGCTTATTATTCACATAATTTTGTGAAATCATACATAGAATGATAGTTCTGCAACATCACTCAAACACATGTATACACACATGCATGCTCGCACGCATGATTGCACACACACACACACGCCAGCACACAAGCACACACACACACGCTAGCACACAAAGCATGCACACACACACACATGCACACACCCACACCCACACACACACTTGTCACTCAACAGAGGCTGTACAATTTATGACTCTCACGATCTTGAATTTAATTATGGAACCAATAAGTAACAAAAGGAAAAAAAAAGAAAAAAAAAGAAAAAAAAGAAAGAAATAAAGATGAAGAAGAAATCTGACATTGAATTCTCAGTAGACTTGAAATGACAGGACGGACAAGATCATGCACCAGTAACTCAGAAGATTAGAACAGTCATCAGCTGCCGACCATTTTATCCCTTCTCTTACAAAGTCTGAACCATACAAGTCATACAGATACACAGACTTATTTACACATGTACATCAAGGAATTAAGCAATAAATTAATAGAAAAATGAAAACGGAGTTTCAGCTATCAGCCCAGCCCTGACTGCACTGAGCTCCCCCCCCCCCCCCCCCCCCCCCCCCCCCTCCCCCCAGGGCTATCACCATCATATCCCGACAACACAAGCACTGCTCATAGCGTAACACAGTGTTTAGCTGTTCACTTCCTTAATGCAGTTAGTGCCTGTTACAGGACAGGCAGTAGGGGGCAGCTATTCCGTTTTATTTTATCACCCACAGTTTAAAGTTTAAAAAAAAAAAAAAAAATTAACGGGAAAGATTTTGTTGCAATTTGTTTTTAAAACAAATTCAAGGGAAGGCCATTTGGGGGTGGGGGGAGGGTGGTGGGGTGGTGGGGTGGTGTAGGGAGGGGGGGGGAATATGACCGTTTGTGTCCACTCTCTGTCTCACCATCTAGATGATGACAGAAAAGCTAGTGTGCACGTTATTTCATCAAATAAATCATAATGTACACGCTGCCTATTATCAGTATTGTGAGTTATGCATCTTCCAACTTTCAAATCAGTTTGGTACAGTCCATTTCTTAGCATCAAAGAAATGATGATCATCATCATTGCCCCTTACCCCCATGGCCTCTCTCTCTCTCTCTCTCTTTCCCTCTCTCTCTCTTTCTCACACACACACACAACACACACACACACACACACACACACACACCACACACACAAGCAGAAAGACAGACAAAAAGAAGAAGAAGAAGAACATCTCTGTCTCAAAATTACATAACACCATATCACAGACCACTCACATACATATGCTTAAGCCACTGTTGTGATCTTAATGCATTGCAAGTTTAAAAATCTATATAGTATATGCATTGCAAGTTTAAAAATATAAAACTGAGTCAATGTCATTGAGGAAACCTTTTGTTAATTGTGGTACATTAATAAAAACAAAAACAAATTAAATTAAAAAAAAAATTTTTAAGTTCCAAACATCATCATCAAAAGATGACCAGCCAGTATGGTGAAGTGGTCAGTGTTGCGATTCCTGGCTTGGAGGTTGTAGGTTTGATTCCTACCAAGTACCAGAGCCATATGATAATTTATTTGTGAGATTTTTCTGCCCTGACCGGCTCCTATTGAGAGTGAGAGCCGAGTCTGCTATGAGTTCAGTTGGGAAGACTGGGATCACAAAGTCGATTTTCATGCACTTAACAAATGTGTCTCTGAGTGTATCTCTCGGGGCCTGGCTGAGACACCAGGATAAAGCAAGCTCTGAGTGTAGGCTTGTTATGCTGTCTCAGACAGAAGTGGAAAGGCTCCATTATATGTATCATCTTCATCATTCTCAATCTCATCCTTCGGCATAAAACAGGTCAAACTCTGTGGCCCTTCCGCCATAATTTCACGGTGACCTCTGGCTTCATTTGTGCAGATTCCACCTTTCAGTATTGTCAAAGTCGCCAGCACTGACACTGTGACAAGTTCCTGTGACTGTCAGTGGATGGACATGGTCACGCCATGCAGAATGGGATGCTCTGTAACTTAGGCCTGCTTCACGACTCCGCTCTAGAGGCAGTCGCTGTCGTCAGTATGGGGGGCTTTGTAGGCCCCCTGTCCTATGCATGTTGGATCAGAGCAGGCCACAAATAAGCACCACCAACGTGACTCGGCAGCAGTGCCTGGTTTCCTCTGGCAGGTCGCTTATGACAATTGGATGCTGACTGCTTACTGCCAGGTTCCCATGCTGGAGTTCTGTGGGGGGAGGAAGCGGGAGGGGGGGGGGGGGGGGGGGGGGAGGGGGGGGGGAAGGGGGGGGGGGGGGGGGCTATGGACCCCGAGCCCGAATCTGACAATGTGTGAGGTCATCTTCTCTATAGATATACTGCAGAACTTTAAAAATTGTTGAAAAAAGAATTCTTAGTAAAATAATTTAAATCTAAAAAAAAACGTTCCCCAGTTCTGATGCACAAGACATTTTCTGGTTGAAGGGGAAAAAAGAAGGGATACCAACCCAAATGACAATTTAAAAAAATAAAAATAGAATAAAAACCCTGACAAAAACAAAACAAAAATAGAATTCTACCATCATTTATCTTAAGAGATTGCATAGTATTTGCTTCAGCTTCATTTCCATTTTTCATTCCCAGCAAACTGACACCAGTTGACTATTCATCTAGAAAAGAACATTCTGAAAAATGTACACACGTCAAATGCTTTTGGTAATTTTGTGCATATATGTACACCTCAAACAGCACACGGTTCCAGACTTCATGCTTTAAGGAATATATCTAATCCCATTAATCACTTTAAAAAAAATCATTAAAATTCAATGAATCACACAGTTTCAGTGCTTAAGATTCACACTGAGATCTTCCTATGTAAACACCACAGGATGCAAAGCAAACAGCATGACACTGACAGGTGACACAGGCCGTTCTTTGGCATGTTGACTTCGTCATAACCATAAGCTTAAAAAGAAATAAGTATAGTATTATATATCTCTCTGTTAAAAAAAGGCAACTTAACATTCTCCAAACAGAAAATGTCATCTGGCTTAATTGCATAACAAGAATAAAGCCTAAATTACAACCTGTACTTTTAGAATGACTGTGTAAAATATTCAAATGATTTACATACTTCAAGTACTCAACTTCTAAGGGTTTGTATTATTGATCACACCTTGTAATCTGTCATGGTGAATATTAAAATATAATGTTGAAACATTTTGTTGGAATAATGTAGATCTATCTAGTAAGATCTATATTGTTTGTAACAGGTGATGTGTAATAAGGAAAACAAATCTGAAATAGGCACACACTTGAATTTTTTTTTCAGGCTCACTGATCGTTTAGACTAATTCATATTGGAAATGAAATGAGGTAGGGAACAGTAAACGATAAACAGTAAACAAGTGGGGTATGTTTTGCTCCCATGAGGAAACCTAACACAGAGTAACTTTTATTCAAGACTGGCACAGCCTTTTAAACTTGAATAAAGTCGGACAAAATACATAGACGAACAATCTAATAGTGGGGGAAAAACAAGCGCAGGCCAACAACTGAACTGTCTGGCAAACAGTTCATAATGAAATCAAAACCATTACTTTATGCTGCCTGTTACCTCTTGCCTTATTGAGAGTTTAACATGAAATAGTGTGTTTTCCATAATTTCAAATAATACTTTCTTCATCTTTTGACAAGTAAAACACTGCTGAAGAACAAAATTCTAGGCAACAATTTTGGAAAATGTGTTCAAAAGCAGTCTTAATTTTTTCTGGTGTGTGTGTGTGTGTGTGTTGTGTGTGTTGTGTGTGTGTGTGTGTGTGTGTGTGTGTTTCTTATAACTAAGACTTCTTCAGGTTATCAGTGTTCAAATAAGAAACAGAGTACAGGTTTCCTGTATCTAATTTAAAAACACACATAAAAGAGAAGATATGACTATGATACTTATCTAAGATATTGAATTTGATTGATAACATTACTCTAAGCCTGATCTTGACCCTGCAGATTCTTGACCATAATCTTGAAAGCCATGGGGGGGGGGGGGGGGAGGAAGAGGAAAGGGACTTTATCAGCCTGGTACACTTGTGACTTCATTTCTATTCATCTGATTCTAATTCTGAAGAGCAAATAAGCATTACGTGGCTCAGGTTTGACGACCTCCATTATTTTCATTTTAATTGAACTTCTCTGAATGCCGCGGGTGGCTGAGCACCGAGACACCCATTCAAACCATCACAGCTTGTGCTATTGTGAATTATTCTTCCTGGCAAAAAATTACAACTATCCATAGGCCCATCCTCTGTTCTAAATACAATTTCTTTACTTCACAAAGTAAAGAGATTAACAAACAAAATGAAAACCACCAAAAAGCCCCTCTCCTCTGGATGATGTGGGTGTGAGCATGCCGTCCCTTTCTCTTCACTCGCTCCTCATACAGATCTTGCTATGGAAACGTTTCAAATGCTTTTCGTTCTGTCTGTCTTCCCCCTCTTGGTAATTCTGACCACAACACTGTATATCTGATCCTGCTTACAAACCCAGAATTCAAACTGATCCCATTGTGAAAAAGAGTGTGAAAGTGTGGACTAATGATAGTGTGGACGAGTTGAAAGGCTGTTTTGAGTGTACGGATTGGAGTGTGTTAACTGATTCATGTGAAAGTGTCCATGAAACTGCTGATGTTGTTTCTTCATGTGTGTTTCTGTGAAGACATGATAATCCCCACAAAAACCATCAAGGTCTTTCCAAACAATAAGCCATGGATCTCTGAGTCAATCAAAACTATTTTGAATGAAAAGAAAATGGCCTTTGTTTCAGTCAGGGGATAAGAAGCAAAGGAAAGAGGGACAATCTAGACTTAGGGGGGAACTTAGGAGGGGGCAAAGGGAGTATAAAGATAAAGTAGAGCAACAGTTTCAGACGGGTAGGATAGCAGATGCATGGGATGGGCTTAGAACTTTGACAGGCGGCAAAGAAAAAGACACAGTTTCCCCGATGCCTTAAAACAAAACGATTTTTCTTCTAATTAAAATGACTTTTACTGTTTTTGGGAGAAAGATTTTGGGGGATGAGTAAACAAGTGATTTCACGCTGAAAGATGAATTAGAAGCTTCAGAAAAATTTAAAAATTGTGACAAGCTGTAAAACGTTTATTTGTGAATAAATTTTGGAGGAAGCTGTTGGCCTGAAATGTATGTGCACGGTGTTAAGGGTGTGTGCTTCGAATTGTGGGGCGTTTCTGTTTATTTTCAACTGTCTTTGCTGACGTATTTAGGGTCTGCTTTTTGGGAAAGAATTCTACTGAAACCCCGCCCAAGAAAAAAAAATCCTTTGCATAAACATTCCCTCCTTTGCCTTAACACCCATTGTATGAAATCTTGAGAAATTGTTTTTCACCCCCTTTTGTTCTTTACAAGCAAAACTTGACCCTTTCTTGTTTTAAAACCCCGAGGGGCCGGGGCAGGCCATACTAACGAACTTCATAACCCCTTTTGCTCATTTGAACCCCCTGACTCTTTTTTTCCCAACCCTGTTATTGACTTTTTTCTGTTAATACCATCCGCCCCATTCTGGCCCTAAACGTGCCGAACGAGCCCCCAAACTTACTTTTTTGGATTGTCTTTTTTCCCCTCAATAGAACCCAGTCTGTCCCTTTCCCTTTTCCAATTTCCTAAAACTTCTACTTGTTTTGGGCCCCAAAAGGGCCAAGTGCTATTCCTCCTCTTTACCTGTCACAAACGAGCACGGGATGAAAAAACCCTGCATAAAGTATTTGATGTTTTGCTATCAAGATTTCCAACTCAATTCTATTTATTTTAGTGAATTAAAGGGTTTGCATTTTTGGGTGTATAGAAATTACTTAGCCCTTTAATTTTTTAAAACAAAAGAAACTTTTTGTTTTTTTAAAAACCCCCATGAAATCCCCCATTTGTTATTGGGAAAAAACTGTCGAACGGGTGAATGAATCCCCGCTACCGGGGACTTTTGGGGAAACAAGCTTTCTTTTGATGTAACGTTAATCATTTTTAAAAAAATTCAGCCCAATCTTTGTTTAAAAAAATTTGGAAATATTGTGTTTCCACAAATGTTCTTAAAACTTCTTCGGGCTGCTTTAAATGGGTTCTCATGGATCTTTCTGTGTTGGTATGGAATTTGAATGTAAAAAAATAAGATAAGCGGGTGATATTGTGAATGTTTGCAGTAAAGTTGGGGGTGAAAGACAAAGATTTAAATACTGTAGAGGGGGGGCGGTAAAGAAAGGGAG
The DNA here is from genome assembly GCA_018398815.1 of Conus ventricosus. Taxonomy (NCBI): domain Eukaryota; kingdom Metazoa; phylum Mollusca; class Gastropoda; order Neogastropoda; family Conidae; genus Conus; species Conus ventricosus. The sequence goes on from CM031628.1 coordinate 39,734,149, forward strand.
GGCAGACCCGCAAATGAGACAGCCATGTTTTAGCCAACACTATGATCTTTTTCCTTCAAGCCAGATTTAAACCTTCAGTTTTAAAAAACCTCAAAAAAACTTTTCCCTTTCCCCGGGCAGTCCATCTTTGAATTCTTAATTGTGTAGATTTTGTACATTTCTCTACGTAGCTTGAACAGTAAATTATTATTTGTGTGTGTATGTGTGCAATGTACATTATGTGTGTTGGGGTCTTTCTTGTTTCGGTTTTTGTGTGTGTTTTTATTGCGCGCACATGGGGATGTTCTGTTGCAGATTTGCGCATTAATGATTAATTTGAATTTTATTGGGTTGGGGGGGGGGGGGGGGGGGGGGGGAGGGGGGCTTTTTAAAACGCATTTGATTTGTAAAATTGTAATGTGGGGTCCCGCTTTTTTTAAAAGGCTCTTTAAAAACCTTTTAAAAGTATGTAAATATCTTACATGGGGATTTTAAATTTTTTGTTCGTGCCTCTTAAAGAACCGTCTTTTTGTGTTCTGTATATTTTTTATAAATATGTTTTTAATAAATGGGTTTTTACTTAAATAATTTCCTTTTTTAATAAAAAAATTACTTTGGGGCTTATTAATATTTTACAAGCAGCAGTCCCTAAATAATAAGGGTTTAGTTATTAATCATTCTCATTTACAATTTATGAAAAAAAATTTTACTCCCGTTATGTCCCAAATTCACAGCCAAAATACTGACATGCAAGGGAAAAAGATATTTTTTTAAAGATAATAAGTATAAAAAAAACCCCCCCAAAAAAATTTGAAAGGTAAAAGGAAAAGTGAAGACATTTTAAAAAAAAATAGGGAACTAGGGACCTTTCTATGATCTAACAGGAAAATCAAAACCAATAACAAGAAATTTAAATTAAATAAGTACTGCTGTCTTGATGTCTTGTTTGTTTTTACAGGGGAGGGAAAAATGGCATTTTTGGTGATCTTGAAACTTTTATTAAAATATGCACTTTAACTATGTCACTCTCAAACTCCCGTTCATTCATCCATTGACAAAGTGAAAAAGGGGAAACCACACTTCAAAGAAGAATTTTGTAATGCTTAAAACAGAGAACAATTTGGGTAGTTCAAGACCTCCAACCCCATTTATTTTCCCCCGTTTTCACCAAGGTTCAGAACCCTGAAAAAACAGTACCACACAATGACACCCCAAACCCAAAATTTAAAAGGGTTGCAACCCGAACCCCCCATGCTTGCCAACACCTATTTCAAAATATTTGCGATACTGATAGTTACCCAAGTCCCCAGGGTTTTGCAATGAAAAAACTGAGGAGGGGAAAAGGGAAAATTCAATTTTAGGGTTTTTGCAAGGCAGTTTAAAAGGGAGAGCGAGGGAGGAAGGGGGGAAAGGGAGAAGAGACAGACAGGACACACAGACCGACAGACGGAGCGAGGAGAGAGAGAGAGGTATAATGTTGCTTTAATACTAATAGCCCAGCCGACTGTAAAGGGTCACATCAGGGATGTCACCTGGTTGCACCTGACTCACAAAATGGATTCAAACACACACACACACACACACACACACACACACACACACACACATACACATGTATGCATAGACAAGTCATTAAAACAGATTTTCTGAAAACATACCAGAATTTCATGAAAATCTTTCTCCTGTAAACTGTCAGACTGGATGAATAATTTTGGCAACAGAACTGTGGTCAAAAAAAAAAAAAAAAATAGGCAGGACAGAAAGTGTTTTTTTACAAGCAGAATCTCATGGTCTCTGAATGGGTTTAGTAGTGTTCTGGGAGAAATGGTAACACAACCAACCTTTTAGCAGTCCTTTGCCAGGCTTGGCACAGACATTAAAACTAGATGAAGTTGTTGATGTTGTCTTCAATTGAACGTCTTTCCACAATAAGTGATATTAGTCGAAACTAGCTGAAGTCAATTTGCAAGGTTGCAATTTTAATCAACTAAAGTGCTGAGCAAAATGTGCAGTATATTTTAGCCTAGACTCATTGACACTACCTTAAATTAGTATCACTGCTATCCACACCTTAATCTTCAAAGATTTTTTTCCAAAACGAGTGTGGAGTTGGGTGGGGAGTTAGCAGTAAAGGGAGTCTCTTGAAGTTCCACCCTGATTTCATCATGTATGCACATCAACATCATCAGAAATGGGTTTTCTGACTGATGCTGGTGCAGATGAGCATAAAGGTGGACTGACCTGAGACTGAACAATTCTTTTATCTGCCGCAGACTCATTTGACCATAATTTTGCTTTTTTTGAGCCAATGTAGGTCTAGATAATTTTTTTTTTTACACAAGATGCAAGTGCATTCACTCATGAGTTGAGAAGAAGAATACTTCTGCCATGAACTATACAGAACACTTCTTATAGAGTGATATGTGTATAACAACGATGCAGCATCTTCATTACCAAACGACTAGAACTGAGGCACATTATCTAGGCCTATGGAACCTACACTTGTCCACAGAAACCAGCAAACTCAATACCTGCCTCAGAGTTGGTTGTCATGGATTTTGCTCTGTTGGTGTCATACTGCTGGGCAGATCTGATCAATTCTGATGGTGTTTGAGGACAAACTCTACCAACTGAGTTTCAGTTTCAGTTTCATCAAGGAGGCGTCACTGCGTGCGGACTAGTCAACCGACTTGTAGTGGATTAAAACTGTTTCAAGATAGCGGCTAAATGAACAGAAAAAAGGGGGTGGGGTGGGGTGGGTGGGGGTGGGGATAATTCCCATGCACATTTTTCAACACAGTCTCACCTGGCAGATTCTGTTCAATACTGAAGTCATTCGAGAAGAACCAACGGCAGTTGTCAAGGTTTCCCGTTTCGGTCAGATCCCCATGGCATCTTAACCACAGACCGCAATCACACGTCTGGCATGCGTCGAACAGTTCCCTCGTGTACAGAGGTCTGTCGGGTTGCTTCCACGAAACTTAAGCCAGTTGGGAGTAGCAAAAGCAACGATGGTCCCGACTGCGGTAATCAGCACACAAATGACAGCCGTCACAACAATACACGACGCCATTTTGGCCTTCTCTAAGAAGTTCTGGCTTCTCTCGACAGCAGGGGAGAAAACAACAGCGAAATTTCAGCTTCTCCAAGGATTTCACAGAAACTAGGTCAAGTTCCGCAACGTTGTTATCTCACACGAAGTTGCTGAGGAGCAAGCCTTTCCAAACCAAATGTAACGTTTACAACAGTACTTGGCCAAGATTCAGAAGCAGATGCGCTGGATCACCCTTACGAGCAGACGTGAAACTTCACCTCATTTGGGGAAATCACGCACACAGACACAGAGAGGTTTACCATCAGTGCCTAGAACAAACGCTGCATCAAACCCGTTCGTTTCACTTCCTTCGAACAAGTTAGAATGGGAGTCAATATGCAGAAAAATGGTTCTACAAGGACACCCCAGGGCGATGCTTTTTGACGGCGTTTGGTGAGTGGTGAGTGCTGTGTGTCGAAGAGGAAAGGGAAAAAGAGAGGCAAGGCACGATTTCGAAGGGAGGAAACTTGTTTGGATCCGCCCAACTCCACGATTACCGCCCGCTATGAAACAAAGGCGCTTGAAATTTTTTTTATTTTTATTATTTTTTACTAATATCAAGTGCAAGTCAAATCATATGTTTACTGCCTAGCCGACCACGGAAGCCATATAAGATCCACAGACAGTAAACGGGGAAAACAATTACGATTAATTGATGTCAAAAACACCTAATCTTGGGTCGGTGGACGAATTTAATTGTTTCTCCATTAAACCACACTCGGGAATGATGAGGGGCTTTCCCTACCTCTCCCTTCCAATGATCCCCAACCCCACTTGAACAAAAAAAAAAGAGAAAAAAAAAAAAAAGAAGAAAAGAAACGAAAAGAGAGGAAGGAGGGGGGGGGGGGGGGCGAAGAACAAGAGAAGAAAGGAACGAAAGAAGAAAGAAAAAAGAAAAGGGGAAAAAAATGGATCTGGCATCAGGCAAGACCGCGGGAGGGACACCATAGTTTTTGTGTGTGGTGGAAGGGGAGGGTGGGCGGTGTGGAGGGGTATAGTGTAGTGTAAATGTTCTCCTTGCTTTTCGTCGATATGCCACGCCCGATATGCCACACCCGGATCCAGATCCAGATCCGCTGATCCAGAGCTGATGAAACACACAATATAATTGAAAATTACTATCGTAGGCCTACCAACCCCATCTTACTTCAGTCAAATGAAAGATACTGATTCCGCAGAAAACTTAAAAATAACACCAATTGGCCAATCTCAGACATGGAGTTTACAGTGAAACGTGTGCTCTTTCATCATACACTCCACAGCATTCTATTTAAAACAAGATCTGACAACACTGAGCACAAAGGACTACCGTGAATGAAAGACATGTCCTAAAAGCTTTCGCTATGAGGACGTTAAAACTCAACTATTTTCAACACTGAGCAGTTTGGCCGGAATGAAACTAGATATGATCAGAAGGCAGTCCGTACCCCATCATTTCTCATCTCTTTTCCGGTGGTATGGAAGGCATTTCTTTGAGCCTGGACGGGTTTGGGAGGAAGAAGAAGGAAAAAAAAAGGTCTCTTGGTCAGTATGTTATAGTATTAGTAGGAGGAGGAGGAAGACAAAGGGGGGAGGAGGAGGAAGAGTGGTGGTACTTTCATTTTACGTCTTTTCACAAAATTATAAGGAGAGAGAGAGAGAGAGAGAAGGTGAGAGAGAGAGAGAGAGGAAGAGAGGAGAGAGAGAGAGGAGAGAGAGATTTATATACCTGTGTGCGTGCGTGCGTTGTACGTGTGTGCAGGTGTAGTTGTGTACATATAAATCACACAAAACTACCAATGTGTGTGTGTGTGCGTGCGTGGTGTGTGCGTGCGTGCGTGTGCGGAGTGTGCGCGCGCGCGCGGTGTGTGGTGTGTGTGTGTGTGTGTGTGTGTGTGTGGTGTGTGTGTGTGTGTGTGTGATCTATAACACTGTGCTTAGAGGGGGTCATGTGTGTGTGAGTGTGTGTGTGTGTGTGTGTGTGTGTGTGTGTGTGTGTGTGTCGTGTGTGTGTGTGTGTGTGTTGTTTAGTGTATGTGTGAGTGCGTGCGTGCGTACTGCGTGCATGCGTGACGTGTTTTGTGCTGTGTGTCTGTGTGTGTTGTGGTTCTGTGTGTGTGTGTGTGTTTTGTACTCCCGTTCTTATAGAAAAACGGAGTACTTGTTCAATGGGAACGGATGTGTCGTGTGTTGTCCGTGGTCAAAATGAGTTCTACGGCCCAGAACATATTCTGGGCTGATCTTATTGAAAATTTGTACGTTAGTTCATAGGGGTCACGGGTGTACCTGCGCATCTTTATTTTTACAGAATATGTACAACGGCCCCAAACGATTTTCTTCTTATGGAACATCTCAGAAGTACTGTATTCAGATAAACTGGATACTGGTCCTACCATGCTTTGCATCTTGTTTCTCTGTGTCTCCTTTCCACCCTCAGTGGCACTGCACCCGTCAGCTCGCTCTGGTCACCCGCAGCTGGCTTGTCCCGCCACAGCCGGACCTCCCGGAATTACAGGGAGACTCAATGTCAGATCGTCTTGAGGCAACCGACCCACAGGAGACACGCACGGCACAGGCTGCGAGTCACTCGGTGATGTCAGTGGTGTCCTATGCCAGTCAACATACACAGTTACCACCTACTGAGCCTCTAACTGATGGCAATGATTTCGGAGCCAGAGTGAGTGAGCTTTCTCTTCGGGAGGGCGCCACCACGTCCTGTTCAACGTTAGTCCCCGTGAACTTCATTTCGGTACGGTGACTCGACGGAAGTCTCCAAGGCATAGACGTGGAGAAGAAACCGAAGCTAGGAACGCCAAAAGAGTAGGGCATGGGAGGGGGGCTCAGAATGAGACATTTCAGGAGTTTAGGTGATCGATGAAGATGATGCGAGGAATTTCCATTCTGGTCTGAGATGCGTGACAGTGCCGTACACTACGCTTACTTTCATGATGTATCTCGGTGCCAACCAGGCCGAGAAACACAGGACCCCTGCTGTTTTTGGTCGGGGAATTGAAGCTAAACTCTCAAAGACTGTGTGTCCTAGTCTTCCAGCTGCGCCTATGGCAAAAACTCGACTGTGGATACAACTAGTCGGGACCGAAAAATCACACAAATAAATGGCTTCCGATAGGAATCGAACCTCGATCTCCATCCCAGCCGTGAGGCCGCCGGCGACGCTAACCACTTCGCCACGGCTGCTGGTCACCAATGAGATTTTATTTCAGGTTAACTTTTCTTGAATCAGTCGTGGAGGCGACTTGCAATCATCCGTAAGAGAGAGAGGAGAGAGAGAGGAGAGAGGAGAGAAAAGAGAGAGAGAGAGAGAGAGAGAGAGAGAGAGGAGAGAGAGAGAGAGAGACGGACAGACAGACAGACAGACAGACAGACAGAAAGGGGATGGAGATGGGAATGGGGCAACAGGGGCAAGGAGAGAAACACAGGCAGATCTCTCTCTCTCATATCTCTCTCTCTATCTCTCTCTCTCCTCGCTATCCCATCATCCCCACTTTTTCCAACCCCCACACCGTTTTTTTTCAGGTCGCCACCCCCCCCCCCTCCATCTCCCTCCCCTCCCGCTCCTGCCAACCCACCTTCTCCTCAATCCTACCACCCTTCTTTTCTCCGACCTTTCCCTCTCTGTCAATAGTCTAAAAATAACTCCACTAAACTGGGTTCTTTTTGTGGTTGTTCGTTACCAGGTTGGACGTCGTGATTTATTGCATCTGTCATTGGCCTGTGGAAATATTTTAGGAGTGTAGCGGAGTGAAGGAGGCGGTAATCTAGATGGAGAGGGATAACTATCATTGTATGTAGATGGCAAGAGATGATACGTGCGCGGGCCAACGTGAAAAATGCCATGATTACCTAAAATGGAGGTCTGATGGTTTTTACATCGCCAGGGGTAGACAAGCAAAATGCATTGCTCAGGCCCACTGCGTAATAAGAATTGTAGTACTTTTATTTGAATACAGACATAAAACATGAGATTATATCTCGTGGGTTTTTGTGTCCGATGTTTTGGTCTATTCCATAGTCCACCCACCACTAACACCTCCTCATCTACCCATCTCCCGTTTTTTCTTCCTTCTTTCTTTTCGATTCTTTTTTTTCTTCTCTTTTCTTTTCTTTCTTTTCTTTTTTCTGTTCTTTTCTTTCTTATCTTTATTTCTTTCTTTCTTTCTCTACTTTCTTTCTTTCCTCCTTCCTCCTCCTCTTCCTCCTCCTAACTCCTCCTCCTCCTCCTCCTCCTCCTTCTTCTTCTTCTTCTTTATTCTTCCTAGTCGTCGTCGTCGTCGTCGTCGTCGTCGTCATCATTCGTAAGCCATCGTCGTAGTCGTCGTCGTTCGCCGCCCACGCATTCGTTCTTTTATTCTTCTTTTCTTCTCTTCTCCTCCTTCTTCTCTTCTTCTTCTTCCATATTCTTCTTCTTATTCTTCTTATTCTTTCTGTCATATCTATGTCTCTGTGTCACGTCTGTCTGTCTGTCTGTCTGTATGTATGTCTCGTATGTATGTCTGTCTCTCTATATCTTTCTCTCTCTTCTCTCCTCTCTATATCTCTCTCTCTCTCCTCTCCCTCTCTATCTCTCTCTATCTTCTTTGTTTTCTTTTGTCATGTCTATGGCAGATCTTCGAGGGGGAAAAAACTTATTCTGTTAAAATTTCTTTCGAAGTCCAGCAATGTTCAAGGTTGTCTGTTATTTTTGTCGTCTAAACAATTACATCGTTGCAAGAAACATTGTTTATATTCTGTACAAAATCATTTAATAGTAAGAGTGATTTTACCTAGGTAATTTGCAATGTTGAGAAATGTTTCATTTTTTTGTGATAAGATTCCGTGTTAAATTTATGTTCTTTATTAATAATAAACCCTTCATAATGGGCTGTGGACTTTTACTAATAAATTTTCGTTATCGTTATCGGTTATCGTTATCTCTCTCTCTCTCTCTATCTCTCTATCTCCTCTCTCTCTCTCTCTATATCTCTCTCTCTCTATATATCTCCTTCTCTCTCTCTACAGTGTTAAATTGGCTTTGGATGGTCAAAAATTATGAGGAAGAATCAGATGTCAGGAATGAGGACATCGCCAGGGGACACCTCATTTGGGTGAAAATTCATGGTTCCAAATTTATGGCACGGGACTTTTACAATTATGGAGCAAGACGTCAGATGGGGGGTGGAGGTGGATTGTAAGGGGGGCCGGAGTGGGGGGGGGAGGGGAGGGCGGGGGTTAGTGGTGGTGGCGATGGTGATTGATGTGGGCGGGGGGGGGGGTTGGAAGTCTGTCAGGTAAAATTCGATGTATAATTGTATCTTATATATATTTATATTTATAATATATATTAAATGATATTATATATATATATTAGTAGTAAGGAAAGGGCAGGTCTCACGCCAAAGAAGAGGAGGCGGTGGATCGGAGGCCGGTTTTAAAAAATAAAAAAAATAAATGACATACTGATTTAACGAATTTTTTTTTTTAAGGAAAGACAAATCACATGACGAGGGAGCTCGATGTTTGTCATCGCGAGATCGTTGTGACTTACTTATTGTTTGGACATACGGGCGCAGATTGCATTGAGTTGATGCAATCAGCTGTAAAAAAACGCTTAAGACTGGTTTATAGGCGACTAGTGTTGTTTTATTTTTGTTTAGGCCGTCTCCCAAGGGTGACAATCACATGATGAAAAAAGACAGTCAGCCTCTCTGAATGACCCGATCTGTACCTACTGAAACCATACTAGCTCATCATGACTGAATCTTTAGAAACGGTTCATTAAATAGTTAAAGAATACATTTGAGGGATTAGTAGTTGTTTTGTTGTTGTTTGTTTGTTTTGGTTTTGTTTAGACCGTCTACCAAGGCGACACAATCAAATGCTGCGAAAAAAGGCTGTCAGCTACCTTGAAAGGTCCGAAGATTAAACCGAATACATCCTTACTAGTTGATCATGGACATTGATTATAAAGTGCCTTAGGGCCGATGGATAAGACAATGGCGAAGTTCGCCTGATAGCTAGCGGAATCAGTTGTGCAGATCGATAGTAAAGAACGTAGGAGCGATGAATAACGCATGCACAGTAATGTTAACACGCCTGTCTTCAACTTATAAAGAATCTGAATGTTTTTTTTTTTTTTTTAAATATCGAAATGTAAAATCGATTCTGAAGGCTATATCAACGTGTCAAAAAAGAAAAATTATGGTGCATCAGTGCATCGTGATAATAGTGGAAAGGACATGTTTTCCACACGTCACACTGACGTTTAAGCTATATTTAAAAACCGGCCGTCTAACTACAGTCAAATGCAGATTGTAATTTTAACTTTAGTCGTATAACAGATCGAAGGGACCACCCAGTAAACACCACGTGGAGGTGGTGGCGGGACTGTTTCCCAAAAATATTAGATTAAACAACACACTCTGATACGTGAAAAAAAGAACACGACTATTAGACAAGTCATCAACACCACAATCACGTTGGAACGCTATTCACACAGAAAAATAAAAAGTAGAATACAGCTGATACTCGGTTCACCCGATTTGTAGTCAACGAAAAACTGCTGTTCCGCATTGAGGGTAGTAGAAATTGGTTCCAACCTGTAAATGACATGTGTGCCACGTACAGCGAATCCATCTCCAAAAAGTTGAAAATTTCTGATCTGTGGTCAAATTTGTCAAACAATTCGTAATAATAATGATATCATTCGCAACTTGGACATTTTGGTTAGTCGAATTAACCCATCTGGATCGGGAGTGCAAATGTTGATCTTGTTGTTGATCATTTCCACGTTTACAACACCGCCAACTGCTTTTGTGACGTGTTTGGGGGCTTGTTGTGCTTGTCGTTAGCTGTAAAACTCATACAGATCAATTTTTGCTGGGGTTTCGGCACTTGTGTCATGGGAAGCACAAGAGCCTTGCAAGTATTAGCGGTGGTAGGTTGGTGTGCTTCTCCCATAGCAAGGTCATTTACGGAAAGCGACTAAAGGAAGCAACCTTCACTCGATTTTTAATTTCCTTTTTCCGAGAGTGTAACATTTCCTTAGCCTACGTTGAAACATTTTTTCATGTAATTTGGAGTGGGGAACGATCAATAAACATCTTTAATCAAGGGAGGATACAGGGGGTAGCACCTGACGCCTTTTTTACCGCCTCATACAACGATAAACTCAGGTTTTATTTCCCCATGGGCTTTGCGGAGGCATGTCACAAAAAAACGATGACACATTTTTTTTTCTTCCTCATTAATCTAGGAGTGGTCGTGTTATGCTTGTCACATATTGCACCTTATAACAAATTCTCCTAGTGTTCTCTGGCTAGTGAGGGTTTATAAAGGAGGTTACGAGACAGAGAAAGAAAAATTACACTATACACAAGGTAAGGACAGACAGACGGACAGAGACTCAGAACAGACAAAAGAGAAAAGAGGAGCAGAAGGATGAATGTAATAGAAGAAAGGGAGAAGAATCATTATAGATTTACTGTATTAAGAATTATTTGCATTTTTGAAATCGAACAAATAGGAAAAATTTAGAGAGGGTAGTTAGTTATCGCCAATGGCAATGACAAACAAAGACATGACAAGACACGATGCATTTAAACCTCTTGGTTCTCTTCGCAAACAAAATAATCAACATTTATTATTAGGTAAAGTACAAAACAAAGAACCGAATAAGGACTCATCTGTTTTTGGCACATGTAGTGGGGAATTAGCCGTACAAAAGAGTTATTATAAAATCTAATTCCAATTCTTAACTGAATATTTCAGGATTTTTTAAAGCTCCTTTTCACTCACGTAATGATAACGCTCTGGTCCTGACCTTTATTAATATACAACAAAAGAAATGCTTACCAATGAGTTATTTTTCACATTATTATTCAGCCAAACGACATTTTGAGAAATGTTACAGTTTAACATGGGTATTATCATGTAACAGTTTGATCCTTAAAGTTAATCAGAAAACGTTCTTTCCATTCATTTCACGGGGGCGGGGAATATTATTGTGAAGGTTTTATGATGGTATGTCCCTTGGGAGAGAGATACGAATGTAATTTGCCCTTTCATTCGGGTCACGTATTGAGTTTTAACACCGATCTGTACGTTTGCGGAGTTTTACTTGATCTAAAAAAAACTTTTTCGCTAGTTTTATTGGAGAAAAATAAGTGTTTAGTTTTTGAGATACAAGGGTTTAGAATAACGGTTACACTCTATAGCATGATAAAATGAGGGAATTCTGATTGACATTGGTTTATCTTTTTAAGTAATGGCAGAGGTTGACACAGGTTAATTGTGCTACTATGATGAGCTTTTGATCGATGTGTGTCACTTGTTGGGTAAATTGTAAAAGCGGAGGGAACACGGATTGTCGTGAATTTCTATTGTGGACATGTTGTCCTGAGTCTGTCTTGTTTTTATTACTTCTTAGGAGCTGTGTACTTTCAATTAACTGTGATAGATACACGCGATCGCAGAAGTCTAAAGGAGGGGGGTTAACCATGATATGTGTGGTACTGGGTTTTTTTGTTGGTTGTCTTTAGCTGGAGGTACAAATTTAGATGAGAGGAGGTTGATGCTACATGATGTTGTTGTAAGTACCCCGTGGCCCGTTCATACTTAGATGCAATGTGTTTGCTGTATGAGTTTTATTCGAGGAAAAATTCTTTTTTCTTTCTTTGGTTTCCAGATTATGGAGAATATATATACACCTCGTCTGTGGGTCAGGTATCGAATACTTTCCAGAAGATTATATAACGTGCAAAAGTACATGTGCTAAATATGTCATTCTTTAGGGTTACACATCTCATTTTTTTGCAATATAGTTTGCCATGAAGTTGTCGTAACAATGTAAATTTCGTTTTAACATTTAATTTTATCACGTCATCATAATCGGATGCGTGTTGAGGAAAAATAAACCAAAATGATAGTTTGAATGAAGGAAATCGGAGAGAAGATTGAGCTGGAAGAAAAAAGAACTCTTTATCTTCAGGTCTGTTGGGTATACATTAGAACGTCGAATAGATCTGAGGGTTGGTGGTGATTCTATACAAGAAATTGTAATACTCCCTAAATCCGGCTAGATTTTACGCCGAATGATGGGCTCCTTCTATCTCTATTCACTTTTGAGCGGACAATGAATGAAAGCATGTTTTACATCACCGCTGTGGTGATCGCGGGAAACCGGACAGGATCGTACTGTTTCTCAACGCATAGATAACGATTTTTAATCATCATCTGACTCTCTGTGACACGATGGAATATCGTTTCTTTCATGCATTTCTGATACAAGGCGAGGATAGGACTCTCCTAGCTGGCTTCAAAAAATAGTTTTGTTTTCGAGTTGTTACTGGATAGAACATTAACGAACTGGTTGTCGGGGGTTCACGCCAGAAGCATCATCCCGACTCATATGGAGATGAGTCACTTTCCATCGCCTCTTCAAGCTTCCGTATGTTCTCTCTTCCCGGTCTACCCCTCTGACTGCCTGCCGATAGTCTCATCCATCTGGATTTCACTCATCGACCTTAAAGGGCATATACACACATCGTGAAGGACGAAAAACCTCATACTTTTCTGTTCACGACAACCTGGCGTTGTTGTCTTTCGGTGCATGCATGGAATCGTGGAACGTCGTTTTATAAGTGTTCAATACAAACTATCAAATACTTCTCTTTGATACCATGGTAATGAGAAAACACGGACCAGACAAAGAAGAGGAGTTTTGGGGCCAGACGATCACTGGACCTGGAAAAAGGCCGAAATAATGTTTGGGGTCAAGTTGGATGTTTTTGAAGTTTGACGAGTCTCGACTGGTTACTTTTCGTCGGAGAGAAAACGCACACTCACCCAACACGATGAGGGCATCTCGATTACTAGATTATTTATGGTACATCGTGGACCTGGATCAGACAGTCACATCACATGTCGCCCCACACGAGGGGAGGTTTGTACGTAGTACCTTTATAACCTACTGTAGTTAGAAAAAAAAATGGTTTACTCGAATTTATTACTAAATCGAATAGGGGGTTGGGTGCTGCCTCACATCCTTTATGTACCATCCTTTGTTGTAGAAGTATCTGTGTGGGCGCTTCTCGTGTTGTTGGTTGGTGTAATAGTCACTTCTGCCTTACAGTAACATCTTGATCTACTCCTCCCTCACGGCCCTAAGACAGGACTCCTTGGACCTTACTTTTGTGGCGTTTGCTTGAACCCCTTACAGCTCATATTTGTATGTCTAACATCTGAAAAAACAGGGTATCTTTGAGCATTGGAGCCACGGCTGCCGTTTAAACTTGTACTCATGTTTGAAAGAAGGAGCAGTTCTTTTGTCCAATTTTTGGAGTTCCATGACAGCAGCGGAAGGTGCGGGTCCCAGTTCTGTACTGATCGTTCTGCAGGGAATCGAAGAGGTTTTGCGTAAGCGTTCAAGCTTAGAAGGGAACCTGTTTTTTGTGAGTATCGGTAGATCTGGCGTTTCTGCTTGGTAGAACAGATCTATCAAACCCGTATCATTTCTGGGCCCTTGAAACTTGGAGTCAGTATCTTTTTCCGGAGTCTCTGCTTGAAAATTGGGGCGGGTCGAACCTGTAGACAAGGGCGTATAGAACTCAAATCTCAGCGGTTTGGTTGTACGATAGAGATAAGAGTGACGATTTGGTTGGGCAGTTGCCAGCGAATATTAGCATTACTAAGCTCTTCTTCTATAAGGTGTTCTTCAGAATAGTCTGTTTATTGAATTAGGGGTCGTTGAATCAGATTGTCATACAATCTTAAACTTCTTTTAGTTGGTGGAATCCTTGATTAAAATATCTTGGTTCCATTACTTTTCGTAGGTGCCAACTTCATTCCCAGTTTTCTATCCTGGTTGGGACGCCCAGAGTTGCCAAGTAATCTCTGATGTCTGGGTTGGGTTTTGTTTTTCTTAGTTAATCAATGGTCTTTACGTTTTCTGTGTGACAGTCATCTCCACGTGTCTGGCGAACTGTAGTGTCATTGGATAAAGACACTTCCGTGGATTGGTTGGCCATCCTTTGTTCGGGTCCCAACTGTCTTCCCTGATCTGGAGTCCTTACAGTGACACTATTCCTGCTGTTGTTCTTGTGGCGGTTGAAGACGTTTTCTTTGTGGATGACCCATTCCAACCATGCTCTCGCCGTCTCTCCATAGAACGTCGTTTTTCCAGGCTTGATGTTGCTTCCCTTGCCGTCGAGGACAAGTTGTTACGTGGCATTTCCTGCATTTGAGCCCAAAGATACAAGGCGTTGTGGACGTAGCCTTCCAAACCACTGGACTGACTTTTCTACTGGGACCCGAGTCATTCCCATTTGTGGTACGTGTGAAAATGAGGGTTGGCAACATCCCTCACATTCTTCTTGACACTGCTTACTCGTGGTGAATCTTTTGTTTTTGTCGTTGATACCATGTGAGAATAAACTGTAATCTGGGGTTGCCGTCTTGATTAGGTTCATCAATCGTACAGTACAGGGTTCCTGATGGCATACATTTATATCATGTCCTATCCCTGAAAGGAGTAATGACGTGTCTGCTTTTACGGGGAATCTCTGGATGGGCATGACGTCAAGGTGTTGTTTCCACACTATGAAATAACTCTCAGGCGGTCTGTCATTCTCTTCCCAACTCGTTGGCCAGTTTACGTTGTATTAATCGCTGAGTGAATAGTTTTCAGGGAGCTGATAGAACGTCTCTCGTGGTGGAAAGATCTACGTCGTTAGTTTGTCACAGATCAGTGTGTGACTCGTCTCGGGGATGAATGCCCTCGCGTTCTGTACTCGAATGCGGCATATGTATTTGGAATAGGAGAATCCAGGAGCGGATTGTATAAGGTGTTGGTACATGATTTCAACTTCTTTGTGCTTGAAGATTGTAATGGTTGTTGTGTCTCCAGAAAATGTGAAGGGAGCCGACTCTTCTTACTTCTTGACGGACACATCTCTGGGAAGAAATAAGGTTTGATGAGATTGTAGGTCGTTGTTCGACTGTTGAGCCTACAAGGGGAAACTCTCGAAGTTAGGCGGTCCATGCCAGTTCCTCTGCTCGTCGAGGCGACTAAGTTGATCGTATGAAGGTGGAGAATCTTTCTTTTGTTGTTGAGGAGATCGAACGCATTGTCGGTTACCTCCTCCATGATTCTTCTTCTCTTCTGGCTTCACTTCTCCTCTTTCTCTTTTATTATTGTCTGTCTGTGTATCTGTCCGTCTGTCTATCTGTCTGTGTTTTTGGTGTATTTTCCTGTCTCTGTATCGATCACAACAGCGAAACCTCTTGAGACGGGGGGGATTAAACAAGGTCAATTGGGAATGGTGTGCTCACCCAGTCTAAGTGGTTTCGATCGTGTGATCGAGTCTGTGACAGGAATTATTACTCATTATACACAGACATGTTAGACAGACGGACTGAGACTATGACGACAATAATGAATGGAGATTAGAGGAGAAGGTGCTGGAAGAATGAAGTAGAAGTTGGAGGAGGTTATACGACATAGGCGTCGATCTCACTCTACAACTAAAGAATAGATTTCTCCTCTAAGGCTACGATCAAATGGTCGCACGCGTCGAGCATGAGGGACTGCTTGGACGCCTATCGTAGAGTGTTGCCCCACGTGGTTATGCTTCTACAAGTTCGCGTACGATGACTCATTCTCATCAAAACCCTTATTTCTTCCAGAGTGGTCGTATGTGAAGATAGATGAGTAGGAGTCGGCTCCCTTCACATTTCAGGTGAAAGAACAACACCAGTACAATATGGCATTCAGCACAAAGAGTGGTAATTCTTGGAACACTTCTAAATGTTAAATAGCTCCTGGATCATACTCATATTCCAAATACTTGGCCGCTTTCGAGGTTACAGGAACGCGCAGTGTCTTATTCAATTACTCGTGTAATTCACTGAGCTGTGACTAACGGGACGACGTTGTTCTTCATCCACGAGAGGGTTCTTCAGCCTCACCATGAAAACGATTCTTTCTGCGTGTTAGGTTAAGTTTTCTGACATAAACGTGTTTGGGAGACGAATGACTGCCGCTCTGAGGATTTCTTAGTGTGGATATATAAAAACATCCATTGAATTATGCCCTTCCTGGTGGGCCCTCAGGAAGATTTAGCAGTCACGGCTTGTACTCTGCGTTCTGGGTTTGAGACATGTTTAAGGTTGCCATCTGGATCCCTGGGACTGAAGTTTTGGTGGGTTCCTGTTCAAGACGGCTTCCCCCAGAATGTCATGTTCCTCTGGTCAACGAACAAAAAAAAAGTTCTCCACGAGTTGCTGTGCAAGGGAAATTGGTGGGAGGGCTTCCATCATTTTCAACACGTACCACGAGAAGGGGATGACTCCGGTCCCAGGTGAAAAGTCTGTCCCAGTGTTTGGAAGGCTACGACACCTACGCCTTGTATTCCGTGGGCCTCTATAGCAGGAGTTGCCCTGGATCATCTTGATCACGTCGACGCAGGGAAGCAACTTTAAAGCCGGGAAAAACGGAAATCGTATATGGAGAGTCGGCGATGAGCATGGTTGGGATTGGGTCTCCACATATAGTATACGTCTTCAACAGCCACAAGTAAACAGCAATGGAATAGGAAATGGGAGGACTCCAGATCAGGTGTAGGACAGGTGGGACCCGATCATAGGTTGGCCTACCAATTCAAGGTTGTCTGTCCATGGACACGTCTGTCGCCAAGTATAGTGGTGTGGTCCGGTAAAACAGGTAGTAAACGGAATTACGTCCATTTGATGAACTTAGTATATAAACATTTACCACACCCTGGAATTCAATGAGTATCCTTGGCATCACACCTCTGGGCGTCAAATAACCTTGGTAGAAATTGGGAATTGTTGAGTTGGCACCCTTCTCGAAAAGAAAGTGAACTCAGAGGTTACTCATGGAGGTTCAACATACGTTAAGATGGATGATGTTTTGCCAAGCTTGATCTACGATAATCTTTTCAAGAATTCTGACTAGTATGATGGACTAAGTCATGATAGAAGGAGAGCTGATGTAAGGCTAAAGTGCCCGTTGGCATCTGCTTCGATCAAGTACGCACAAACGAGGAGGTTGAGTTCTTTATTCCTTGTGTCGACAGGTTCGTACAGCCCCCATTTTTCAACTCGTGAAAAAATATAAAATATGGATACTGATCTCATGTTATTGGCAATGAGTGGTTGAAGGGTTGGAGTGAGATGTTCATCAAGAGCTGAAACGCCAGCCAGTTCTAAAGAGTCATTTCTCATACTGGTTCCCCTTCTAAAGCTTGTGACGCTCAACCATAGTTCTTCGTTTACTGCTAACGATCTGGACAGAAATAGGGATAAAACTCATTCCACTGATGCGTGGAAACGACCAAAAATTGGAAAATAGAAACTATCTCAGTCTTTTCAATATCTTTGAGTAAAAGCGGTATGGCACAGTGGATATTGCTCAATGAATCACACTTGTCACTTTTTCGAGGTGTGTCTTGACACTTTTGAGCTGTATAAGGGGTTCAGCAAACGCCTCAACTGTTTGGTCTAGGAGTCCTGTCTCGAGGGCAGTGAGGGTGGAGTCATCAAGAGTTTGGTATAGACAGATGGACTATTAATGGTACTCTACCAATCTAAAATGGAATACGCACTCTCTTTATTCTACATACAATAGGAGGCGGTCCATGACAGGATGGAGGCTGCCACCAAATTACACTTTCGATTTGAATCAAATGCGGATGAGTAAACAATGTTTTTTCTTCTTCTGTGGTTAGGATGGTACTTCGTTCTGCTGAACCTACCCGTTGTGGTGCTGGACCATGGATGGACGGTCTGATACAGGTCCACGATGTAGAAGAATTGGAGTTTTTTGTTAATCGAGGCATCCTCTTTCGTGTGGGGGAGAGTGTGGTTTTCGACGCAGTTGCGAAAAGGATCCACCCCCGGCGAGACTCGTCAATCTGGAAACTTCCAAATTGACCCCAATACGTTACTGTTTTCGGCCTTTTCATGGGCGGCGCGAGATTACGTGCCAGGAACTCCTCTTCTTTTTTCTTGGTCCGTGTTATCATACAATGTTTCAAAAGAGAAGTTGGGTAGGTGGTTTGATAACACTTTTAAACGACGTTTCCTCGTAGCAAGGCGATGGAAACCGAAAGATAAATAACAAAGGGTGTGGTGTACTGAAAAGAGTGGTTTTCGTTCTTCATAGAGTGGGGTGTGCCATTGAGGGTTCGTGATGTAATTACAGATGGAGGACACAGATCGCTGCTGCCAAGTGGGGTCAGTCCGGAGAGGCGTTCATTCAGATGATGTTGAGGCGATGGATAGGATCCATCTCTTTGAGGAGGGTTGTTGACTGTATGGCGTGTTCCCAGTCTTACTGGTCGTTAATGTCATTCAGGAACATCTACGATATCTTGTCTGTGGTTGATCAGTCGAGGAGTGTCCGTGAATCGGACGTTGTTTTCTGGATGCATTGAAGAAACGATGTCATCGTTGTCTCTTGTGGGTCGTGTGGTTGATTTTAATTCGTCTTGCTTTGCGTTGAGACGGTCGCTTTCCGGGCCGGTTTCACAATGTTTGCTACCAGCAGGATGTTTTAAACATGCGTTCAAGCTGGCCCTCAAAAGTCAGGAGAGCGAATGGTGACTCCTAGCTGTCGGCCGTATAAATTGCCGGATTTTGGGTGTTATTTATTCTGGATTGAATATCACATCCATCCCTCAGATATATTCGTCGTACTTTTGTTTTACCTACAGACTGATCGATTAAAGTGTTCTTTTTTTTTTCTTCCTGTGCTCTTTTCTTCTCTCCGTTTATCCTTCTTTCAATCTTCTTTTTGTTTTTTTGTTCAACTCTTCTCGCAGCCGTTTGTTGTCGGTGTGTTATTATTTGTAAATCTCGATATTTTCTTTTTGTTATCGACATTTTCTTGGACATAACGGTGCCACATAAAATATGTAGTTGTGTACTAAAGTATGTACAGATTGAAATGTCTTTTGCATTTAATTGTTCTTCTGGTAAGATGCGTGACTGACTCACAGACGTGGGTTTTAGTCATCACATAATTGTTACCAAAGAAAGGAATAAGAAGTTTTCCTCGATTTATAACTAATTCAAGCTAAACACATGTCTTCTAAGGTGATACGACGATGGGTATGAAATAATTCATACATGTAGATTCATCATATTCATTTAATGTTTGTACCTCCCAGAGCCTTATGTCATTACCTTCAGAATCCCTGACACATCTCATATTCTAAGGTTAACACCCCTACTTGTCTTCTGATGATAAGCGTGTATATACTCTTGTAATGAATGGTCACAGCAGCCTTTAACATAGTTAAATATTATCATTGATCTGACTCAGAAAAAACATGTCCACGCAAGAAAATATTCACGACATTACGTGTTCCCTCTGCGTTTCAATGGACCCAATACAAAGTGACAACACAAGTTCTAAAAGCTCACTGTTGTGACATTTATCACTGTGTTAAACTATACTCGCACTTTGTTGTAATAGTTATCCTTTGTAATTAGTATTCACTCAATTTTATCAAATATTGTTGCTGAGTGGTTGTTCCGTTATCTAACACTGTATCTCAAATTACTATACATATTATTTTGCATGTGGTTTTCCTCTAATAAAACGAGCGTTTAAAGTGTTGTTAGTATATGTAAATTCCCATAAACGATCTCTCTGTTCTGTGTAAGATCATGTCTCTTTTAGTGTTGATAGGTCATTTAAATGTCGTTTTCTCTAAGGTTGAAGGTCATTCCTTCATAAAAACTTCAAAAATATACCGTGAAATGAAGGTAGATTCGTTTCTGATTTATCTTTCACCAGTCAGTTTTTTTTTTTTTTTTAAGGAGCAAAAGTTATATGATATGACCCACGTTTACTGTATCATTTCTGCAAAATGTCTGTTGCTGAATTTATAATTGGTGTTAATTTAACTCATTGGTAAGAATTTTATTTTTGTTGTTTATTTAAATAAAGGTCAGGACATGAGCGCGTTATCATTTCAGTTCGTGTATAGAAAAGGAGCCTTTAAAAAATTTTACAACGTGATATTTTTCAGTGAAATTTTTGGAATTTAGTTCAGATTAAACAGCTTTTTTTCAAATGAACTTACACATTGAACACAAAAGAACTTTTGCAGGACAACTTAGTGGTACCTCTGTTTATACCAGCCCTGCCTAGGTATTTGATGTTTGATATAAATCTTTTGGTACGGTTTTAGAAAATACAAGTTATCATAACACAGTGATATTTGTGATTTCTTCTTCTTCTTCCTCTTCTTTATTATCTGTCTGCTGTCTCTGTCTGTCTGTGTACACTGTCTGTCTGTGTTTGTGTATTTTCTGTCTCGATCACGGTTTTGAACACGCAAAGACAGTGAATGTGTGAATTTGTTATATGGGTTTGCATTATGGAGAAGATTCGAAAGGACCACGCCTTGATTGTGGGGGGCAGCAGGATAATATAAGTGTCATCGTTTTTAGGGCGCAATTGCCCCCGCTTAGAACTAGGGTGAATGGGGAAGGAATCAATTTTGTTATCTGTTTTGAGGCAGGTATTAAACGGCGGTAAAAACCCCTGTAGCCTCATTGATTATTTAATGTATTGATCGGTCCCCACGTTTATTGACGGGAGGTAAATAGGAAATAATTGTGTAAACGTAGGCTAAGGGTTTGTTACACTTTCGGTGTAAAGGGGATATAAAGACCCGAGACGGTTGATTACTTTGTCACATTGCGGAATTGACCTTGCTATGGGTGAAGTACCCAAACTAACACGAATACGTCAAGGCGATTGCGTACCTTGACACAGCTCTAAAAACCCATCGTTATATTGATTTGTATGAGTCAAATGACTATCTCATGAAACATCAAGCCCCCAATATTCGTCATTGAAGTCGGTTTTTAATAATTTAATGAGCTAGATGGTGGTGTTGTAGAATTGGAATGAGCTAAAAAAAAAAATATGATCAACTGGGCACTACGATCCAGACTGTTTATTTCGTATACCAAATTGACATGTTATTGGTTGGTTGATTAGTTTTATTTTGTATTGTTTGGTCAAATTTGTCGAATGTTCAGATTTTCAACTTTTGGTGTCAGAATTCGCTGTACGTTGGCAACTCAGTCGTTGAAGGTTGGATCATGTCTTTCGACCATCAATGCGACTGCTTGTTTTCCGTTGAGTACACTCTGTGTTTCCGCAGTCAAGCTGTAGCTTCTTTTTTCTGTTTGATCGCGTTCTTACTACGTGATTGTGGTCTTGAATGAGTGTTATTAATTGTACGTTTTCTTTTTTGACTGTAGTATCAGAGTGTGCCTGTTTTAATTACATTATTTTTTTGGGGATACTATCACAACACACCTCATAGTGCGTGTTTATGGGTGGTTCCTTAGTCTGTAAGACTGACTAATGATAACATTACTTTTTGCTTTTTCATTTTGTACGTTTTAAGCTTCCGAACAGGAGCAGCGGACGGGGGGGAATAATTTGTCTTTTAAGTATATCTTGATGATTCATGTTGAAAATACATGTTTTTTATTTTTTTTGACGCATAATATAGTAACTTCCAAATTAGATTCTCGGGTCGATGGGTTTTAAAAAAATTATTCAGATTTTTTTTAAAGAAGTTGTAATGTTAGGAAGTATTTTATATATATTAGAGTTGCTTGTGATTTCTTCCGCAAGTAAGGAGTTTCTTATAGAAACTCACATCGATCTCACGATGAAGTACAGTTCAAGTCTTTCCAAGTGTATCCGCTGTGGTTTTTTGGTTTGAGTTGTCACCTTATAAGGCTGAGTAATTTAAAAAAAAAAACAATCAAGACATACGAATCTAACATAGAAACATAATAATCACCACCTCATATCTCATTCTGTTAACTGGTATTGAAACGGTTTTTTAAAGAGTCAGGGTCATGCCTCTGCTAGTATGGGTTTTAGTTGGTTAACAGTTCGGGCATTTCAAGGGAACTGGAATGATCTTTGTCTTCATGTGTTGTCTCCCTTGGGTGACAGCCTAATCAAAAAACAAATCATCAACGAGTCGCTATCAAAAGTCTTACGTTTTTTTTAACAGCTGATGTTTGCATCTTTCGCCAATTGCAATCGCCGTAGGGGTCTATAAATAAGGATGTCACAATCGATCTCGCGAGTCATCAGCGAGCATTCTTCGGGTCATTGTGTTTCGTTCCTTTAAAAAAAATTGTCGACTTTTAAGTATTTGTCATTTTTTTTGTTTGTTTTTTTTAATCCGCCACCTTATCAGCCACCGGCTTTGGATTAGGAGTGAGACCTGACTGTCCTTACTTAGTTATTAATAATTTTATATATTTAATATTTTTATATTTTTATTTATTTTTTTAGTTTTTTTTATTTTTTTATTTATTTGTCAATTGATGTTTTTTTGGTAGGTTATAACTAGAGGTTATGACTCTACTTTTTGGTTTCGTGCGTGTTGACGGCTTGCTTCAGGATGATGACATCCTGTATGACAGCCGCAAAACGCTCCGAAAAAATATTGTGTAGGTCTTAACCTCGTGTTTACCTTCCTTTTTTATACATATTTTGACAAAAGGTTGCTACCTAGGGGTCAGGAGCAATTTTTAATAATCATTTTTAGGCTCTTTGGTTATTTTACTATCTCTCTCTCTCTCTCTCTATCTCTCTCTCTCTCTGCTCTCTATCTCTATCTCTCTTCTCTCTCTCTATCTATCTATGGAAATAATATATATTTTTTTTTATATATATATTGAATTTTAAACAAAGTTTTTATTATTCATATTTCTTTGCAGGTCATAGCAAACACACAAGATGCCTGTAAGTTGTTGGAACGGTGCGGTACTTTTCTTGGGAATTTATTGTTTGTCTATATTATATATATATTTATTATAATATATATTTATTTTATTTTTATATTTTTTTATATTATTTATATATTTATATTTTTATCAATGTGTGTGTGTGTAGTGTGTGTGTGTGTGATGTGAGTTGTGTGATGTGAGTGTGTGGGTGTGTGTGTTTGTGTGAAGTGAGTGAGGGCGTGCGTGCGAGGTGCGTGACGTGCGTGCGTGCTGCAGTGCGGGGCGGTGCGTGTGCGTGAGTGCGTTGCGTGCGTGCGTTGCGTGCGTGCGTGCGTGTGTGTGTGTGTGTCGTTGTGTGTTGGGTGTGTGTGTGGAATCGTTGGGGTTCCTTTTGACTAAGAGTCAATCGTCGCTTTCCTTGTAACAAAACAGATATTATAGAATTAATTATTCTTCAAACCCTGAGAAGAAAGAGAAATTGAACGTTAGTGTTCAAAACGATGTAAACGTCGAGGGGCGGTTTTCTTCTGTGCTCCTGCAAAGTCAAGCGCCTATGATGTTTTATGTTACGTTTATGTTAGCAAATGTGGTGTTTCATGTCTCATTATGCAATTGATGGAAACCATGGCACGAAAAGTATCAAAACCTTGTTTCTCTTTTTGAAGCTGTTAGCTATTCTCTCCTATCTCTCAGGCTACTTTCTCTCTATCTCTCGATCTCTCTCTACTCTCTTTATATCTCTTCTCTCCTCTCTATCTTTCTTCTATATCTTCTCTCATCTCTCCAAAACTATGAAGAAGAATTATCCTATTTTGGCTTTTTTTCTAAACAAATAATAATTAAAATCGTGGGGATACTTTGCTTGGCCTCTCCTTCTCTCTCTCTCTCCTCTCTCTTAGCTTATCTCTCCTATCCCCTTCCTTGCTCTCTCTATCTCTCTCTCTCTCTCTCTCTCTCTCATCTCTCTCTTTTCTCTCTGTGCATTCACGCGCGTGTGTGTATGTGTGTTTGGTGCGTGTAGGATGTGTTGTGTTGTAAGTGTGTGTTGTGTGTGTTTGTGTGTGTGTGTGTGTAGTGTGTGTGTGTGTGTGTGTGTGTGTGTCTGTGTGTGTGTGTGTGTGTGTGTGAGTGTGTGTGTGAAAATCGAACAATAATAAAAAAGTCACATATATTATTAAAATTACACTATGTAATTGTGTATTGTAACAAGACAACATTTTCACTAAGGGAGTACAATCTCACACACCCCACCCCCTATCTCTCCCCGTCTTAACTTCTCCCTATAACAGAAGAAGAAGAAGAAGAAGGATGAAGATCGAAATATAAGACGTAGAATCTGCCGGTCTCAACAATTTTTTTATAGCCATAAATAAACTATCATTTGGGTGGGAGGGGCGGGGGGGGGGGGGGGTTTTTGGGGGGGGGGGGGGGGGGGGGGGGGGGGGCTTTTTTTTGGGGGGGGTGGGGTGGGTGGGGCTGGAGGGGGGGGTTGGTGGGGGGGGGGAGGGGGGGGTGGGTTGGTGGGGGGGGGGGGGGGGGGGGGGGCGGGGGGTGGGGGGGGGGGGGGGGGTGGGGGGGGGGTGGGGGGGGGGTGGGGGGGGGAGGGGTGGGTGGGGGGGGGTGGGGGGGGGGTCACAGCAACCCGGTTTGCTGAAGGTCGGAAACGGTGGGGTAAAACAATAAAACAAGCATCACACATTCTCACCACGCGGGACTTGCGCGCGCGTACGCACACACACACAGAGAGGAGAGAGAGGAGAGAGAGAGAGAGGAGGAGAGAGAGGAAGAGAGATGAGAGAAGGGGAGAGGAGAGAGATTGGGGTGAGGAGAAGAGGAGGGAGCGTGGAGAGATGTGAGAGAGAGGAGGGTGACGAGAAGAGAGCGGGTATAGGAGGAAGAGAATGATGAGGAGCTGGGGAGGAGGGAGGGAGGGGGAGAGAGGAGAGGAGAGAGAGTGGAGGGAGAGGGAGAGGGGAGAAGAGGATGTGGAGAAGAGAGGGGGAGAGAAGAGGGAGGAGACGGGAGGAGGGAGTGTGATTGTATGAGAAGGTTCGGAGAATAGAATGAGAGGTGAGTAGTATTGTGTGAGAGGTGGGAGTTGATTGAGATTGACGAGGAGGGTGGCGTAGGCAGGAGTGGAGAGGATTGGCCGGGGGATGGAGGAGAGGAGGATGAGAGAGGGAGAGAGGCGTGAGGAGGATGAGGAGAACTGTGGGGAGAGGAGAAAAGAGAGGAGACGGAGTCAGACGGTGCGAGGAGGAGTGCGGGGAGAGAGAGTGATCGGAGAAGAGAGAGTACGAGACGAGGGATGAGTAGAGAGAGAGATGAGAAGTGAGAGAGAGTTGGGAGTGAGGGAGCGCGAGAGGAAAAAGAGGAGGAGAGGGGAGAATGAGGACGACGGAGGAGCGATTGAGCGAAGAGAGGAGAGGAAAGAGTGACGATGGGATTGAGAGAGTGGAGGTGAGAGAGTTTAGAGGGGATAGAGAGAGAGAGAGGAGAGAGAGAGGAGAATGAGGAGATGAGGAGGACGAGATGGAGGAGGATGAGTGTGGAGGTGAGGAGAGAGAGGAGGACGGACTGGAGAGGGAAGACGGGAGAGAGAGACAGGACAGAACAGTCCAGACAAGACAGGAACAGACAGACAGAGACAGTGAAACATACAAGTTCGTCAGAGAGAGAGAGAGAGTGAGAGAGAGAAGGAGAGAGTGACAGTCAGACATGACAGCAGACAGAGACAAGATGTCATTACTGAAGCTTCAGAAAGACGACACAGAGAGAAAGACAGTGGAAAGAAGACAAAAGTTCAGACAGACAAGAATATGGCAGTCAGACAGGAGACAGGGGCGACCCGATCGGTCAGAGAGACATGTCGATAAGATGAGTGAGGGACAGAGAGAAGAAGAGACAGACAGACAGACCAGACAAACAGGACAGACAGAACTGAACCACTGTTCATAGGGGCGACTCAAAAGCCGTCATAATTCTGTTCCATATGCTTGATCACGGTCGACCGATCTCTCTCTTTCTCTCATCTATCTCCTATCTCTTTCTCCCCTCCTTCTCTCTATCTCTCTCTCTCTCTCTCTTCTCTCTATCCTCTCTCTACTCCCTTCCCTCTTTCTCTGTGTGTGATGTGTGTGTGTGTTGTTGAGTGTGCGTTGGCGTGCGTGCGTTGCGTGCGGCAGCGCGAGCGCCGGCGGGCGCGCGGTACGGGTGTGTGTTGTGTGTGTGTGTTGTGTGTTTTTGCTGTGCGTTGTGTGTGTGTGGCTTTGCGTCGCGTGTGTAAGTGTCTATGTGTTGTGTGTGTGCACTCGCGCGCATGTGTGTGCGTGTATAGTATGTGTGTTGTTGCGCCTGTATGCGTGTGTGTGTGTGTGTGTGTGTGTGTGTGTAGTGTTTTTGATTGTGTGTGTGTGGTGTGCTGGGTGTGTGTGTGTGTGTGTGTGTGTGTATGCGTGTGTTTTGTGGTGTGTGTGTGGCCTCAGGGATGCGTCAAACGTCACGGGGGAGGGGGAGGGGTGGGCGGACGGAGAGGGGGGTGGGGGGTGGGGGGGGTCGCCATCGTTGAAGAAAGAAGAATGGCCGGCCCATGGCCCATATTGTTATGGATATGCGGATGGTCCTTCAACCTACCTACGGTAACAGGAACAAACTCACTGCGAAGAGAGAGCTGAGCGTGGTGAGTCAACAACCCTCAAATGACATCATCACTCCAGGTACCTCTTTTCTCCCTCATTCCTCCTCCCCCCTCCCCACCCCCCCCCCCCCCCCCCCCGTGCCCCCCCCCCCCCCCCCCCCCCCCCCCCCCCCCCCCCCCCCCCCCCCCCCCCCCCCCCCCCCCCCCCCCCCCCCCCCCCACCCCCCCCCCCCCCCCCCCCCCCCCCCCCCCCCCCCCCCCCCCCCCCCCCCCCCCCCCCCCCCCCCCCCCCCCCCCCCCCCCCCCCCCCCCCCCCCCACCCCCCCCCACCCCCCCCCCCCCCCCACCCCCCCCCCCCCCCCCCCCCCCACCCCCCCCCCCCCCAACCCCACCCCCCCACCCCCCCCCCCCACCCCAACCCCCAGCCTCTCCTTTATTCTCCATCAGACCAAGTGTTCAACGGCGGTATTTTCCTCCGGCAAATCATTATCCACTTTTTCTTACGTACTTGCTCTCCTTCTTCTCTCTCCTGGTACTCTTTGCCTGCTGTCTGTCTGTCTGTCTGTCGGTCTGTCTGTCTGTCTGTCGGTGGTCTGTCTGTCAGTCTGTCTGTCTGTCGGTCGGTCTGTCTGTCGGTCGGTATGTATGTCTGTCTGTCGGTCGGTCGGTTCTGTCGTCTGTCTGTCTGTCGGTCTGTCTGTCTGTCTGTCTGTCGGTCTGTTCTCATTATCTCTCTCTTACTTCTCCTCACCCACCAACCCTCCTTCTTTTCCTTCCTCTCTCTCTCTTCTCTCTCTTCTCTCTCTCTCCTCTCTCTCTCTCTCTCTACTCTACTCTCTCGCTAGCTTCTCTCTTCTCAGGTTCTCTCTCTGTCTGTCTGTCTGTCTGTCTCTTGAATCTGCCCCTCTTTCTGTCTGTCTGGTCTGTCTGTCCTATCTCTCTCTCTCTCTCCTATCTCTCTCTCTCTCTCGCTGTCTCTCTCTCTCATCTCGTCTCCCTCATCTCCCTCTCTGCTATCTGCCCCTCAGTCTGTCTGTCTGTCGTCTCTTAGTCTCCTCCTCTCTATCCCGCGCCCCTCTCTGTTGTGTGATGTGTGTGTGTGTGTGTGTGTGGTGTGTGTGTGTGTGTGGTGTGTGTAGGTGTGTGTGTGTGTGTGTTTTAAATCGAACAAAAAGGTTTGTTTATAATTTTAGAATTCTATAATTGGGTTGTATCAAGACATTATTTTACAACCAAACGTGTAACATAATAAACACACACGCCTCCACTTCCTCCTCCATAAAGAAGAAGAAGAAGAAGAAGAAGAAGAAGAAGAAGAAGAAACTTTCGTCACAAAAATTTTATAGCTTTCTCAAAAATTACTTTGGGGTTTGTTGATGGACGGAAATGGAAGGTAAAAATTAAAACACAACACAACATAACGACGACGACAAAACAACAACAACATCTGCAAACCAAACAAAAACATACACACACACGACCCTTCCCTCCAACCCCCCCCTCCCCCACACCCCACACACACACCACATACAGTCACACACAGAGGGCGCACGCACGGACACTCACGCACGCAAAACGCACGCACGCACGTGTTACACTCGCGCACGCGCGCAACGACACACTCACACACACACACACACAACCACACACGACCTTACCCCTTCCCACCATCCCGAATCACACACACATATCACACACGCTCACCCCCCCTCCCCCATTTCACACACACACACAACTCACACACACACACACTCACATCATCACACACACACACACTCGCGAGCGCGGTGCGCGCGCACGCGCGACGCACACACACAACACACACACACACACACACACACACACACACACACACACAAGCACACACTCTCTCCTCTCTCTCTCTCTCTCTCTCTCTCTCTCTCTCTCTCTGACTCTCTCTGTATATGTCTCTGTCTCTCTCTCTCTCTGTCTCTTCTCTTCTCTCGTCTCTCTCTCTCTCTCTCTCTCTCTCTCTCTCTCTCTCTCTCTCTCTCTGAGACGGCAGGAGCACTGGCTCTCTTATCGGTGGCAGCACTGTCACGTACTACAGCACCCAATCCCACCAGCACTGTCACGTACTACAGCACCCAAATCCCACCAGCACCGTCACGTACTACAGCACCCAATCACATGACCAGCACTGTCACGTACTACAGCACCCAAATCCCACCAGCACCGTCACGTACTACAGCACCCAATCCCACCAGCACCGTCACGTACTACAGCACCCAATCCCACCGGCACTGTCACGTACTACAGCACCCAATCCCACCGGCACTGTCACGTACTACAGCACCCAATCCCACCGGCACTGTCACGTACTACAGCACCCACATCCCACCAGCACCGTCACGTACTACAGCACCCAATCCCAAACCCGGCACTGTCACGTACTACAGCACCCAATCCCACCAGCACTGTCACGTACTACAGCACCCCAAACCCACCAGCACTGTCACGTACTACAGCATCCAATCCCACCAGCGCTGTCACGTACTACACAGCACCCAATCACATGACCAGCACTGTCACGTGCTACAGCACCCAATCCCACCAGCACTGTCACGTACTACAGCACCCAATCCCACCAGCACCGTCACGTGCTACAGGAACCCAATCCCACCAGCACCGTCACGTACTACAGCACTT
>CM031628.1:39770904-39776855 GCA_018398815.1 Conus ventricosus
TGTTTTGTTTGTTTTGTCTTACTGCCCGTTTTACAGATAATTTAGGCCCCAGAAAAATATCTGACTTGACTTATATAGCGAAAAGTTTCTACCAAACAGACAAATTTAAAGGAAGAAAGAAACTGGATGAAATCTCTGTCGAACACTTTACGAAATAAGCCACGGATATTCGAACGGGGACATGGAAAGCTATGTACAAGTTTATGTACATTTTCACCACCATGACTTACCTTGTATGCGTCACTGGACCAACAAGTATCCTTCTGAACACGACACACATTTTTGATGTTGTGTTTGTCAGCTGTGGACGCCAAAGATGTGTGCGTGCAATCCATGCAGCTAATTACAGTCTTCTTGGCTGTGGTCATGTCCAGTCCCACAGTCACCGCCGGTTTCGACAGTTTGAGATCTGCATATTGACGATTTTCTATTTTAACTTCCCCAGATATTTTACTGTTACCTAGGCCTGAATTTGGCCATTGCTTTTAACTTCTTGAATATCGAGTGCGACCCTTGTTGCCAAATTTGCTCCAGGGGCCAACAGTCTGAGTCGCACTATTTTATGTTATTTTATTTTACTTTTTAACATGCGCGCTGGTGACCTACTCGTTTTTTGAGTGAACCAGTATTTTAGGAAGAAGAAGAAGAAGAAGAAGTGTTCGTGAAGTTTCATTTTCTGTCGCGCAGTTGCTATCACCGTTGGCACAGCCATCGACCGGAACAGTCCATCCACGGTCATCGCCACTGTTCGTTTCGCCTGCGCCAACACATTCAGCACTGCTGTTTGTTTCATCAGCATGCATGCATTCACCGCCACGATTTCGTAGAGACGGTAACGGAGCATCGTCTCAGTTTAATGCAACTGTCAAAGAACACACTGAAATTGTGAGGAAAACTTATACCAGTAAACAATAAATTTGAACAGGGACGGTTTGATTAAGAAGGCAGCGTAGCCGATCATAAACTACGTAGATTAGCTAGAAACTGTTCTGAAAACATTGGATAAAGATGATACAGCGTTCTCCTCTGTTGCAAAAAAAGGGAATACATAGATTTTAATATAAGAAAAGAGAAAGGAAAAAAAAAAGACTTCGGGCAAAAATCAGCAATGGTTTTGTAACACGATGCATACGATCTGGGAAAAGAATCATAACCAGATATACTGGCTCTTGCAATTTCATGATAAATCTACATCTAGCGTCAAGAAATGACATATCCTCTTCAGTCTTGCTATAATTATGCATTCACGAGGCACAAACAAAAAAAGGTTACGTACTGTATATACTTGATATTATTGTGTGGTGCATACGTACTTTTTTCTTCGCTTTTCAAAATTTCTTATTATGATGTTTGATACTATGTGTATTATGGGTATCAGCCGTTCAGAATGGGGCTATGGTCTTACTTTGGATAAATTTTCGTATTCTTATTCGCGTTCCCCTCTCTCTTCTCTCTCTCTCTCTCTCTCTCTGTACCGTTCTCCAGAGAAACCCTCTGATTTTTGTTGACAGAGGCAACAAGACAAAGAATCACCCACAGAGCACCTGTTATCTGATCAGGACCTTTCTATGGACTGCAGCAATGGGACAGTTTGTGCACAGCATCCAGCTTTGTAATGCTCCAGTCATTGCGTGTCCGTCGAATCCGTGCACCAATGAAAACCAGCCATACAGTACACTCCGCTTTCTCCCCTTCAGACTTGGGTTGCTGACACCCGCAACGAGAAACAGAACTGCACAACGTGTGCACGTTCATTTCGTTAATAAGCTTCTGTCGACCAGGCAGCGCAGGTCGTGTAGGCTATATTTTGTACTGGTTTAGGAGTGTCGTTGTTGTTACTGGTGTTGTTGTTGCTGTTGTTGTTTTACAGCGAATCTGGACACTAACACGAGTCCGATGAAATCCACAACCCTCGTACCAACTTTGGGCAGTGAAAGACGTGCATGGAGGTTGTCTCGAACCTGGGAAACCTGGAACACTAGACAAAAGCAGTTTTCATCGCTTGGAGAAGAAAGTCAGAAATCACTCTGATGTTATCTTTTAAAAGGAAATTGTGGTTCCTCCGCCAGAAAAACAAGGACAAAAACACGACGCGTCTCGACCTCTTAAGGTCTTCTTTTTTTTTTTTTTTTTTTTTCTGTCCCAACCTCTGCGCTACCTCAGAGGCAGTGCACCACGCCCCTCATTCCGACACCCGTCCACAGCCATAGCCCGGCCGGCCCCGCCGCAGCCCGGCAATCCACAGGGAGCAGTCAATGTCAAGTCGTCATGAGGCAACCCACCGGAGGAGACACTGCACTGCTGCAGAGTCACTTCGGTGGTGTTCAGTGGCGCCTGTTCTGATCTAACATACGCAGGACACCACTACTAAGCCCCCTACTGACGACAATAATTGCTTAGTCGCGGAGCCGGCGTGAGTGAGCTCTCCCCCCTGAGGGCGCCACCACGTCCGTCCAACGACAGCCCCATGGACTCGCCGATACCGGTGACCCCGACGG
Organism: Conus ventricosus; assembly: GCA_018398815.1. Taxonomy (NCBI): domain Eukaryota; kingdom Metazoa; phylum Mollusca; class Gastropoda; order Neogastropoda; family Conidae; genus Conus; species Conus ventricosus. Next base: position 39,773,403 of record CM031628.1, read on the forward strand.
AAGCAAACCAAGGCCACAGACGCGGAGAGGACATCGAAACTGAGGTCACCATGGGAGCAGAGCATGAAGGGCCACAGAATTTGAGACTTTTTTTTTTTAATGCTGATCAATGGGAATGAGATGATTAAGATGATGCTACGGATTTCCATTTCGGTCTGAGACTACATGACAGGGCTGTACTCTACGCTTCCTTTCATAATATATCCTGGCGTCAACCAGGCCCGAGAGATACAGCCACCTGCAGTGTTGGTCAGGAAATTTGAGCTACACTCTCAGAAACGCATCCATTAAGTGGATGAAACTCGACTGTGTGGTCCCAGTCTTCCCAACTTGAGTCCCAGCAAACTCAACTCTGGGTAGGAGCCGGTCGGGGCAGAAAAAACCCAAACATGACTCTGATGGGATTCGAACCCACGACCTCCCAGCCGGGAGTCCGCGACGCTAACCACTTCGCCACGGCGGCTGGTTCTTATGGTCTTCTTCTTCAGGCAAGATAAAACCACATTTAGGACAATGAAACGAAGAACGAGCAGTCACTTACCTCCTCAAATTCGGCGCCAAGGTGGGCGTTGATTGGCTGCAGTCGCTCACTTTGAAACACGTTTTAACGCAGAATTGAAGGGACTAATTACTATTGTACAAAACAAAACTTTTAAGCATTACAGACAAGAGTAACAGCATGCAAAGCAGAAAAGTTGCTTTGTTCCGAATTGAAATAACCTTCTTCATGTCGACTAAACCAAATAGCACGTATGTGGGTACGTAATTTAATAGCGCACTTCCGTTTGGCTTAATACGTCATTCTCTTCGATGTAGTCTTTTGCAGTTGTCAGCACAGATAGGCCGAGTTTTTGTTTTGCTTTGTTTTGTTTGTTTGTTTGCTTTTGTGAACACAGTAGTTTTTCACTGCACGATAGACTGAACGCAAAAAAAAAATTCATGCAACAATTTTTTTCAAGTCTAAGTGCCAATAATTGCTGTGTTTGCAACGTTTGTTTTTCGACGAAAGGCAGACATCTGTCACGTCAACTCTCCTGAAGTCTTTACCTGGAGAAAGGTACTTAAGAATGGTAGATCTCGTGAGTGTGATAACATTTTGTGAGTACGCGTAAAGAAAGGACACACACACCACACTCTCTCTCTCTCTCTCTCTCTCTCTCTCCCCTCTCACACGCGTGCGCGCGCGCACACACACAACACACTCACAGAGATTAAATGAACACTACCCTGTTCATAAGAGACTAGCCAGCCAGCCAGCCAGCAAACCAACCAACCAACCAACCTCCCAACCAGTCGATTAAACAGCCAGGCCAGTTATTATGGAAATACGCGGAGTGGACACGACGCGAAACGACCTCTTCCCGTTCTCTGCTCTTCGGCTGCTGGGAGGATTGCAGATATTCCTCGGTGTCAGCTGCGTGGTGTTGGGCGCCGTTGACGTCACCATGATGACGCTCAGTTATGACGCAGTAGCTTCTCGCTACGCCTAGACCCCCGAGGAGAAGGCGCGGTTCGAAATGCTGGTGACCTTGACCTCTGCTCCCGTGTGGTGCGGCATGTGGGTAAGTGTGAAGGGTTTGCGTGTTCTGTCTATGTCTGTCTCTGTCTCAGTCTCAGTCTCAGTCTCTCTCTCTCTCTCTCTCTCTCTCTCTCTCTCTCTCTCTCCTCTCTCTCTCTCACACACACACACACACACATGCACACAAGCACACACATATTCATAGACGCTTATTCAATGTCCATATCTTGACATTAACGATCGTACATATTACCGACCCGAGTCCACACACACACACACACACACACATGTACGCGCGCGAGCACGCGTGGGCACTCACTTACACACGCACGCACGCACGCACGCACCACTCACCCCCCCCCCCCACCACACACACACACACACTGCACGCATGCACGAACACACGCGCACACTACACGCACGTCCACTATTGCACGCACTCACATATTATGTTTCTTTTATATTGACATGCAAATGCACGTGTTAGCTGTTGCTTTCTTAGTGTGTTATTTATTAATCTTCATGTTAAAGGATTAATGCGTTATTGTTATTTCATATTTGGTATATTTTCATTGATTTTTCGTACATTCATAGCTTTGATACTCATTGTTTGATATTCATCCAACATATTTTTTATCCATTTTTCCTATGCAATAATTAGATTTTAAACACTTGTACACACTCACGCAAGTACCGACAAACACACGTAGGTTCATATCAAACTTTTGCATGCAGTCATCTCCTTCCCACTTTCGCTATCCCGTCCCCTCTGCCCCATTTTTTTTTCCCACCGTCTAATATCACTTTTAGTGAACAGATGTTAGACAGACTAACCACACACACACACACACACAACACACACACACACACCACACACACACACACTGAACACACACACACGTGCACATACATACATGCAAGAGTATGCTCACACGAGCCCACAGATCATAAAAAGACACATGCGCGCGCGTAAGCGTAAACGCAAACGCATACACACACACAATGATAGGCTAACAGTGGCGCAGACAATGTTGGGTAAGTACCCAAGGTCTAACCAGCGCGTTGGGCTAATGCGCAGGTCAGACATCGACCAAGTCGTTTCCATGAGACCTTCATCTTCAGTCCTTTCACCTTTGTCATTTGTTCATCTCCTACCATTGCAAATCCTGTTTCGTGTTGTCTCGAAACTCGGCAGATGTGGTGCAGCGTGTGTGGACTAGTCCGCACTCTGTGACTTCTTGATGAAACTGAAACATCGCACATCTCGCAGCTCTTGGGGCAAAAGTGCGACCATCATTGAAACCGTTGAAATGCTTTCGTTTGTTCGTTTATTTGTTTGTTTGTATGTTTCTTAGCTTTGAGGCGCGGTCATAAACAGGGCTCCCGATTCATACCCAGATGCGCTTATTCCACGTGTTATGACTCGAAGTTACCCTCTGAAAGTCTGTGGATTTTCATCCCTTTACAATTAGTCGGTTGTGCGTGTGTTCACCCTTTATCATCATCAAAGCTTGCGGGAACTATTCCTTGTTTATGAAAGGAGGCAGTGGATGCTTACGACCAACTCGCTTGATTTTGTTTTTATCCCCCCCCCCCCATCCCCCACCCCCACCCCTCCTCTCCTAGACTTCGCCTGTCACAGTCCTGCCTAGCAGACAGCCCACAATAGATCTGCAGCCTGTTTCGAGAAGCTAAAGCGCTTTTATGCTGAAGTATCTGACTGGACAATCCGGCCCGTGCCCGTGAGATGGTGGTTTGAAATGGCGTTTCCATGCTTCGTCAAAAAGTGGCGACCCGCTCTCTTAAATTGTGGGTCATAGACCCACTCACACTGCCCCCCATCAGATTCTGTGGCCCTTCATGCTCTGCTTCGTGGTGACTCTGTTTCGAAGCTCTCCATGGCCTTGGTTTAGTTCTTCGGGGTCACCGGAGGC
>CM031628.1:39776955-39784455 GCA_018398815.1 Conus ventricosus
GATCAGAAAAACATAAAGAATAAACAAAAACAGAAAATCTGAAAAGTTTTGTAAATTAGTATTGAAAACAGATAACCCACACAGTAGGTCTGTTTGTAGATAATCGTATTTGTTTGGTTATTGCAGTCTTACTTGCAGAAACAGGAAAAGGCCGGCTTTTTAGGTCACTTTCCGCCCGAAAACTTGGTGGAGGAGCAAGTGAGCCAGAAGCGCATATTACTGTTCTCTGCTCTCAATTTTTTTTGGTCATATGCGGTTGTACAAGGACGTCATTTTTCTAATATTAAATATAAACATTCTGTTTTGAGTCATGTTGTCTTTTGTCTACTTTCTTATATTTTCACTTTGTTACTTTTATCTGTCTATGTTAAAAAAACATAAATATGAGAGAGAGAGACGAGCGAACAGTGAGCAGAGAGAGAGAGAGAGGAAGAGAGAGAGAGAAGAGAGAGATCAATATGGAGCATTTAAAAACATCGGGACACACACACCCACACAACATACACTCTCTTCTCACTCTCTCACTCTCTCTCTCTCTCTCTTCTCTCTCGACATCTCGACACTCTCTCTCTCTCTCTCTCTCTCTCTCTTCATTATCTCCTTCAGATATATAATTCCCTCTTCTCCACAACAGACACTAATCCATTCACCACACTGACACACAAGTTTCAGTGAAGGTATACCAAAAAAAGAAAAAAAAGTTTAGTAACCAGATCGATGTTATCTCTCTTCTCACTCACTCTCTCATATAAAGAAACAGAAAACGGAAAAAATTCTTCCCGACCGAGATCTTGCTAACATAAGTTTTAATTTCACTCAAACAGTTCGAAATGCATTTGATACAACAATGAGACAAGGTTGAAATATTGTACCTGACCCGACACAACACAACCCATACAATTATGCAGTACAGGTAATTTTTTTAATCCTAATTTAGTCAGAAGCGACTCACATGCAGAGCAGTTAACAAACAAGAGACTAAAAAAAGTTGAATATGAATAAAACAAAACAAAAAATTGATTCTTTTGTTATTTTCTTAAATGACTGTAACATCACCGCCACACGGTTTGTCATTTTGAGTTTACTTGTTCTTTGCTAACGAATGATTCTTTTTTCTAAGTATATTTTGTGAAATGTTAGTGATAATGCACCACCAAAACAAACATAGACAAACGAAGACTACACACGACGAGGATATCAACCTCTTAGGTCTTCTTCCTGCAATGTTACAAAACACACAGAACAGCAAAAAAAAAAACAAGCTATCAACGCCTACCTGCTCCGAACTGGAATGAAACTAAGTGATTGCTGCTCAGTTTTTTTTTCGTTGTCCTGAGGTGTCTTGTATCTGCCATGAAGAAGACCTAAGAGTGTCGAAACGCCCAGATTTTGTCTTGTGATTTGTTTGTCTATGTTTTTTTTATGGCCATTATCACTAACATTTCAATCTGTTTAGATTTCCACCTGCAGCCCTCACCTCGACTGCTACATCTTTTTTCATTTATGAAAGGTTTTCCTTGAATTCTACTCCATCGGTTTTTCTTTCCCCACTCATTTTTTCGTGTTACTCTGGGTGCTAAATTCAAGCACAACAGACGAACAATCCTCAGCAGTTTCATTTGATCAGCTTAACAACATCCACATCTTACAATCGTGTTTATTCAATTAACCAGCACCCTACATGTTGCAAGCAGTTTCGCGGCTTTGGCGTAAGCATATGCATTGATCCCGTCCCACAAGATCGAAGTGGACAGCGGACAGATTAGGTCACTGTTCTGCAGCTTATCCCTTTCCCACGTCAATAGTGCTTGCAAACTGTCCAAAATGAATCCGCTTTCAGGTGTTCCGGGAGTAGTTAACTCGTACAGCGACTGTATGCCCCCTCCCCCCACACACACGGATTACATTATTTTTTACATTCAATTCACACAGATATCCATTAGTTCAAACACACAAGGGCAAGAATATATACTAACAGAAGTGCATGATTATGCAAGATCAGCTGAATGAAGGAAATTAAAAAAAGGGTTCTGTTTTGAGTGTGTGTAACGAGACAAAAGGTCAACCTCGTTGATAAGGGGCATGTGTGTCAGCGGAGATGAATACCAACTTACGTATCCATGTCAGTTTTCAAAGCATTAACATCTTACTGTTTTACTTCCAGACCCGCAAAAAGTTTTATTCAGTAACAAGCAGGCAATGAATACAATTTCACTGAGTGATCAGAATACAGACCATCAAGCTACCTCTACTGAATCAGAAATTCACGCCTTCAAGACATTCTGTGTGTGAAATCAGAAATTCACGAGCCTTCAAGCCATCTCTGTGGAATCAGAAAATCACACCTTCAAGCCAACTCTGTGTGAATCAGAAATTCACGCCTTCAATCACCTGATGTGAATCAGAAATTCACAAGCCTTCAAGTCATCTCTGTGTGAATCAGGAATTCACACCTCCAAGTCATCTCTGGTAAAACAGGAATTCACACCTCCAATCCATCTCTGTGAACAGAAATCACGCCCCTATCATCCTCTGTGTGAGTCAGAATTCCACGCCATAAAGTCCTCTCTGTGTGAATCAGGAATTAAACCCTCCAAGTCAATCTCTGTGTGAATCATGAATTCATGCCTTCAAGCTCTCTGAGTGAATCAGAATTCATGCCTCCAAGTCAACCTCTGAGTGATCAGGAATGTCACGCCTCCAAGTCATCTTGAGAGAATCAGAAATTTCATGCCTTAAATGACATCTCTTTGAATCAGGAATTCACACATTAAATCATCCTCTTATGTAATCCTAATTCACGCCTCAAGTCATCTCTGTGTGAATCAGAAATTCATCACTACCTCCAAGTCATCTGTAATGGGAAACAGGAATTCACACCTACCAAGTCATCTGAATGTGAATCAGGAATCATACCTCCAAGTCATCTCTGTTTAATCAGGAATTCATACCTCCACGTCACTGTATGTGAAACAGGAAATCACACCTCCAAGTCCAATACTGTATGTGAATGGAATTCACTACCCTCCAGCGTCATCTTGTGTGAAGCAGGAATTCACACCTCCAAGTCATCTCTGTGTGAATCAGGAATCACTGCCCTTCAAGTAACTCTGTGTGAATCAGAAAATTCACACCTTCAAAGACATCTCTGTGTGGAATCAAAATTCACGCCTTTCAAGTCATCTCTGTGTGAATCAGGAATTCACGCCTGCAAGGGTCCCCCCCCCCCCCCCATCTCTGTGTGGAATCAGGAATTCAGACCCTTCAAGTCACCCTGGTGAATCAGAAATTCTCTCCTCAAGTCATCTCTGTGTGAAAAAAAGAATTCAGACCTTCAAGTCAACTCTGTGTGAATCTAGAAAAATCAACGCCTCAAGTCATCTCTGTGTGACGAATCAGGAAATTTACGCCTACAAGTCAACTCTGTGTAAAGCAGAAATTCCACGCCTCCCAAGTCATCTCTGTGTGAATCAGAAATTTAACGCCTTCAAGTCATTTCCTGTGTGAATCGAAATTTACGCCTTCAGTCATCTCTGTGTGAAATCAGAAATTTACGCCTTCAAGTCATTCTCAGTGAGAATCAGAAATTACGCCTTCAAGTCACTCTGTGGAAACAGGAATTCCACCTAGGGAGTAGTAATGGGCTTTGTGTTGGGGGAGGAAGGGGGTCAAAAAAAAAAAAAAAAAAAAGAAATAACAGGAATTCACGCCCTTTCCCAAGTCATCTCTGTGTGAAACAGGAATTCACCCTCCAAAGTCATCTCTGTGTGAAAACAGAAATTTACGCCTTCAAGTCATCTCTGTGGAAACAGGAATTCACGCCTCCAAGTCATCCTCTTGTAAACAGGAATTCAACGCCTTCCAAGTTCATCTCTTCTGTTGAAACAGAAATTTACGGTCTTCAAGTCATCTCAGTGTGAAACAGGAATTCACGATCACTAGCCTCCAAGTCATGTCTGTGTGAAAACAGGAATTCACGCCCTCCAAGTCATCTCTGTGTGAATCAGAAATTTACGGGCCTTCCAACAAGTCATCTCCTGTGTGAAAACAGAATTCACACAACACGCCTCTCAAGTCATCTCTTTGTGAAACAGGAATTCACAACGCCCTCCAAGTCAGAGTGTGGTGCGCATACTCCAGATGACAGGTATGTCAAAGAAACTTCACCGCGAGTCTATTGTCATCCCGTCTGCTGACACTGCTGTATCCAACACTGTCTCGACACTCAATTTTCCTTCTTGTGCCTGGGCCGTGCCGGCCTCGCCGGAACAGGAGCGTTTTGTTTATTTGTTGACCCGACAAGATGGGCTGTGTGACTGGTGGCGGGTGGCGGGGCGGGCCTAATAATAAAACCCCACCCTTCCATCAAAAGCTTTACTGCAACAATTGAAAACAAAGAACGCTTAAAAACAACTCCATGAACTGGTGACCCGTGGGGGTGAGGGGTGGGGGGGGGTGGGGAGTAGGGGAAGGGGGGTAATGTGGGGATTGGAAAATGAAGACACAACAAAGGGGGGGGCCAGTACAGGACTACACACAATACAAAAACATAACACACAAACAACAACAAAGACAACACAACAAAAACAACCACCTTAATGATCAGTTGGCAAGGTGACAAGGACACGGGAAGGGCCTTTGTCATGTATCTCACTGTTTTATTAAACGAAAGTAATCGCTAAAGAGAGATAATGTATGTGCTTATTATTGATAGGCCCAGCCCAGCGTAGAGTAGATCTCGCCGGCCCAGGCTGAGCCCGTGGCGCCCAGGCCAGGGCTGAGATGATAGCCCAGCTGAACCGACAAAAGTGAATAAAAGAACTGACAATTAAAGAAATAAAAGTTAAACATATGAAATATACACACTTAGACTATACATTCGACCAATTTGCTATATTATGATTTCATTCATTCTACAACAAGTACATAACATAACAGTCCGACAATAAATAGTAAATTAATAAATTAAAATTGACCATTATAGAAAATAAAATTAAATAAATATTAAGAAAGTAAACAAGATTACAAAAGGACAAATAAACTGCTTGTATAACCTGCTTACTGCTGAACCTCGGTATAATTAGACTAACAGGATGCAGCTCATAACAGCCTTAAATTAGCACCCCATTGTGATACCCGCCCGTATTTCAGACTTGTGCAGAGCCCACCGGCGTAAAACACCACACTCTGTCGACTACAGCCTCCGAGCAGCACCCCAGCAGACCCAACCACCCCTGCCCACTGACAGATGAAGAGAGTGCCGACTCCAGACCCACCAAGCTTTCGCCATACGGTCTTATGGTTGCCCTCAAGAGAGAATCCAAAGTTGTAGTCTTTCCCACTGTCAACAGGACTTTTCCCTGTGGACAGTGGTCTTTCCCTCACCGTCACTGGACCTTTCTCCAGGGTCCAGCCTAGTTAAGGCAAGAAGAATAAAAAGAACACCCAGAAGGTGCTGGGGGAGGACCTAGCCAGAGAAGCACTGTCTTCCCCTGGACCTTTAGAGCAGTCCTGTACCACCCTTGGCCAGGGAAGTCCTCATGAGCGGCGTGGAGTGGCAGTGGACGGGGAAGTCGGAATGAGCGGACGTGGGGATATATCATGCAAGTACCGGCAGAGTACAGCTCCTTGTCATACAGTTTCAGACCGGAATGGAATGCGTAGTCAATCAATCTCCATCATCCTCTTCTCAACGATCAGCATTGAAAAAAAGAAAGTCTCAGTTCTGTGGCCCTTCAAGGCCTGCTCTCATGGTGACCTCGGTCTGGATTGACCTCTCCATGTCTTAATGCCTTGGTATGATTCCGTAGAGTCACTTTGTGTTGGCCTCCCCTCCTTCCTTCCCTCCACCATCCCCCAAGGAGGCTCACTTCAGGCTGGACCCATGATAAAGCAGTTATTGTCCGTGAGCATGGGCTTAGCGGTGGAGTTCATGCATATGTTAGATGGGAACAGGCACCACAAGACCACACACAATGTGACAGCAGCAGTGCAGTGTCTCCTCCAGTGGGGTTGCCCTTAAGCGTGCGCCCTGTGATTGCCAGTGCCAGGACTGTGGCGGGACAGGGTCAGGCCGTTGGGCTGTGGACAGGGAAGTTCGGAATGAGCGGTGTGGGGTGAGGCTGTGGACAGGGAAATCGGAATGAGCGCGTGGGTGTGGCTGTGGACAGGAAGTCGGAATGAGGCGGCGTGGGGTGTGGCTGTGGGCAGGACTCGGAATGCGCGGTGGTGGGTGAGGCTGTGGACAGAGGTACGGAATGAGCGGCGTGTGGTGTGGCTGTGGACAAAGGGAGTCGGAATGAGCGGCGTGGGTGTGGCTGTGGGACAGGAGGGAATCGGATAGCGAGGCGTGGGTGAGGCAAGTGGACAGGGAAGTCGGAATGCGCGCGTGGGTGTGGCTGTGGACAGGGAGGTCGGAATGATCGGCGTGGGTGTGGCTGTGGACAGAATCCGGAATGAGCGGCGTGGGTGTGGCTGTGGACAGGGAAGTCCGGATGAGTCTGCGTGGGTGTGCTGTGGACAGGGAGTCCGGAATGACGGCGTGGGTGTGGCTGTGGACAGGGGAGCGTAATGAGCGGCGTGGGTGTGGCTTTGGACAGGGAGTCGGAATGAACGGCGGGGTGTGGCTGTTGGACAGGGAAGTCGGAATGAACTGCGTTGGTGTGGCTGTGGACGCATGAGGGAGGTCGGAATGACGACGTGGGTGTGGCTGTGGACAGAGGGGAGTCGGAATGAGGGGGGGGGGGGGCGCGAGGGGTGGCTGTGGACAGGGAGGTCGAATGAGCGCCGTGGGTGGTGGCTGTGGACCAATGGGGATCGGAATGAGCGGTGTGGGTTGTGCTGTGACAGGGGAGTCGGAAGAGGGGCGTGGTGGTGGCTGTGGACAGGGAGTCCGGAATGAGGGTAGCGTGGGTGGTGGCTGTGGACAAGGGCACGCCAGGGGGGAGGGGGTCGGAATAGCGGCGTGGGTGTGGTAGCTGTGGACAGGGATCGGAATGAGCGGTGTGGGTGTGGCTGTTTACAGGGAAGTCGAATGAGCGTCGTGGGTGTGGCTGTGACAGGGAGTCGGAATGAAGCGGTGTGGGTTGGCCTAGTGGACAGGAAAGTCGGAATGACGGCATGGGTGTGGCTGTGGACAGGGATCGGAAAGAGCGGCGTGGGTGTGGCTGTAGATCAGGGAAGGTCGAATGACGGCGTGGGGAGTGGCTGTAGACAGGGAAGTCGGAAGGAGCGGCGTGGGTGCATGCCCTGAGTTGTTCACAAGAATATTAACAGCAAAAAAAAAAAAAAAAAAAAGAAGTTTAAGCAAATTATGTGAAGATACAACTCAAGAAGCTGTCCAAAGACAAATGTCAATCAAATGTGAAGTTGGAACTGAGAAAGTTATACAATACACTGTATTAATCAGATTGGTGAGGATAGACACTTTTTGAAAGAAAGCTGTACAAAAACAGAAATTTTAAGCAATGTGAAGTTAGAGGGAAGAAGCCAGTACAGAGA
>CM031628.1:39788279-39790779 GCA_018398815.1 Conus ventricosus
CCCCCCCCCCCCCCCCCAATGTTTTCTGAGGCAACATGAAATCTTTATTGCCCGTGAATTCTGGCATGCTGGTCTGTGATTGGCCGGCGAGCGCAGTTTCTGTTTTCATTGGCTGGCAACTTGGCCGCGGGGTGATGTAACACCGTCAATGTCGGCCTGCGCGTGAGATGCGCGTGCAGCTTGCTCTCGACATCGATCCGCAAGGATTTTCTTGACTGTCAGTGATTTGTTTGTCATTGTTGTCGTTGTCGTTGTTGTTGTTGTTGTTCTTGTTGTCATTCTTCATTGAGATGGTCGCTGTGACAGAAGGCCTGCAGCAGTTTAACGATTTAATTTAATATCCGATGCTGCTGCTTTTAAACAATCCTTTTCTAATGTAGTGTCGGATGTTTTTGTGTACTACAACTTTCCGTGACATTGTAACGTGTAACATGGAATTTCGAGACAAACGTAAAATGCATCTGATAGGTCCACGCCTCTGATACGACATTTGACGTTTTGTTTTAAACTTTGTGTAAAATTTCAACCTGTAAAATGGCATCTGAGACAGAGAATACATCAGACATTTCCGAGCTTCTGATAGAGCATTCAAAGTTTCGTGTAAAGTATCTTTTTTTAAAAATTAGATTTGACGATAGAATGACGTATAAACAAGGAAATTACTTCAGAAATGCGTGGTCTAGTGTGTATTTTGTAGTGTACTGTGTTATAATGTATTTGCCATGCTCTCTGACGATGTTTGATCTGTGTTGCAATGTGTGATTTTGTGCTGTGCTCTGTGATTTTGTATTGTACTTTCTTGTGTTGTGTTGTTTTGTGATGAATTGTGCCGCCTTGTTTCGTTTGTAGGGATCTTGGGTGTCGGGATCTATGTATCCATGCTATGTGCTAACCACTGAATTTATCAGTCATGGCGATTGTCATCCTTTGGGATCGATTAGCTATAACATCTGTCAATTAAGGGATCTTCCAACGAGATCTGTCAGTTTTTGGATCTGTCATTCGCAGGGTGTATGGATTTATCAGCCATGCCGTCATCAGTCATACGATCTATCAACCAAGGGATCTGTCCGCTAAGTGATATGTTAGTCATGGAATCTGCGGATCTGTCATTCATGGCACTTGTTAACCATGGTTTCTGGGATCCGTCGGTGATGGGATCTATGGATCTATCGGTCGGGGATTTATCAGCCTTGGAATATCCATGAGGTCCACCAGCTTTGGATCTGTTACTCATGGGATCTGTTAACATGGCATCTGTCAGTCATGGGATCTATCAGCCATGGCCTCTATCAGTCATAGGATCTACTGTGTCGTGGGATTCTATCATCCATGGCCTCTCTCAGTGATGGGATCTACAAAGTGTGGGGTCTGTCTGTCATCTGATCCGTCGGCCACACGATCCACAGCCCCTGTGCTCTGTTCAGTGTCGGTGCCACTAGAGTGGTCGTTCTTGGTCTGTGGGGTCTGTGTCACCATTTCTGTGGAGGAAGAACCCTCTCCCCCTCTCTCCTTCTCCACCCCCCCCCCCCCCCCCTCCTCTCTCTCTCTCTCCGTTCTCTTCTCCTCTCTCTCTCTCTCTTCCTCTCTCTCTCTCTCTCTGTCTCTCTCTCTCTCTGTCTCTCTCTCTCTCTCTCTCTTCTCTCTCTCTCTGTCTCTCTCTCTCTCCACCCCACCCCCGCAGCCCCTCAAAAGAAACCTGACAAGAGACATAGTCCTGGCCACTTAATCCCCGTAGCTTTTAAAGGTGGAAGGTCCATGTCTTTGCATAATGTTTTCAGACGCAGGTAGGTTTTTATTGAGTTGGGACGGGAACGGTTTTCAGGTGTAGACCAAGCAAGGAGTTCATTTATCTTCTTTTTTTTTCATTTTTATCTTTATTTCTACTTTTTGTATGTTATAATTCCTTATAGTAGACATACCTTGCATGTTGGTAAGGGCTGTAACTTTTAAGAAAAAATGCTTCAATGAAGCGAAAGCTCCTCCTCGCCATTTTGGAAGTGTGCGTCCTGCCCTGTTATTTCCACGGCTTAAGTCTACGTCAAGGTCCCGTGAGGTGTAGAAGAATCGGTGACGTAGTCTGTGAAGGGCTGTGGTGTCCTTGGAAGTGGGGAATGGAAGGGAGAAAGAGGGGGGGAGGGGGGACGGTGTGGAAGGGATGAGAGGAACGGAATGGGGAGGGGAGGGGGGGGGGAGACGCTCACGTGATCTGACATCAAGTCCACGGAGGGTGGACGGTAAGGTGGTGGGGATAGGGGGACACATACTAAGTCTGACGTCAAGTCCATGCAGTCCTAAATTCTGTCAGTAGTTGACTTAAGTTTGAATCCTGCAACATAAAAAAAAACTATTTTAATGGCCCCTCAAAACGTGTTGTCGTTCAGACGGTGTCAGCGTAGTGTACAGACCGATCCTAGAGACCACCACTCTCCTAGGGTGGTTATCTCTGGTTTGCCAGATGACTAGATAAGTGAATGTTAAACCCGAGTGTAACGTGGCT
>CM031628.1:39795779-39803279 GCA_018398815.1 Conus ventricosus
GGGGTTTTTTGGTGGAAGAATTGATTTTAACATCCCGGTGAACCTTGACAGTTGGATAAAATTTCCCCGGTCCAAACCGGGGGAAACTTTCGTTGACGTCCTAGAGCCGACCAGGAAACGAAATGTCCTGGGGGGCCCCGGGATCTTCAGCATTTAAGAACCTACCCCTTCACACCAACCTTTCGGGGAAATTAGCATTTGTTACGATTCAGGGCGCCCGCACACACGCCCCACCCCACACCCCCACACACACCACACAACCAAAAACCACACGGCCCCCCCCCCCCCCCCCCCCCCCCCCCCCCCCCCCAAAAACCCCACACTTGTATGTAGGTTATGCCTTTGCGTGTTTTAAAGAAACCGAAAAAATTTGAACAACCCCGTCTCATTCAGCGTATTTTGGGGTTTTTTGTCTGTTTTGGAGGCGGGTTTTCCAAAATGGGGTTGCCCGCAGGGGGGAAAATTTTTGAAAACATTTTTAAAAAGGGAAAACCCTGTAGCAAATCCGCCCAGATAACGGGGACAAAAAAAAAAACAAGACAAAACCTTTTTGGGACCTCAAAGGCCTTTTTTCCCGGCAAGAAGAACGAACGATCACTTTACTTTCTCAAATTAAAACCCCCTTTCTTGCCCCGAATTGGAAAAAAAAAAAGGGCCCTTTTTCCTTTCTTCTTTTTCTTTGGTCCGGATTGTCGTTTTTTTTTCCCGGGAAGAAGACCAAGGGGTCAAAAACCGCGTCGTATTTTCCCCCTTGTGGTATTTTTCCCCTGTTGACTGGGGGAAAAAAAACCACAATTTTTTGAAAAAAAAAGGGGAGAAGCGGGTCGTCTTTCACAAAAATTTTTTTAGATGGCCCCTTTTTTCCAAAAACACGGGCAGCCAGTCAGGGCCCAAAGGGAAACTGAAACCCCCAACAAAAAGGCTTTTCAGTTATTTATATATTAATTATAAACAAAGTTTGGCTCTTATGTCTTTGATTGAAAAAAAATTAGGGGGGAGAAAAGCATTCATATCGGAAAGGGGGTAGTTAAAAATCCCAAACATATGTGTTTAAAGGGGTGGGGGGGGGAAAAATAAAACAAATGCTTCTCAAAATGACCCTTCCACCCAAGCTTAAATCTCCAAAAAGGGGGGGAAATTTACTAACACAAAACCCCTGGTCATATACCCGATATTCGAAACCTGGTTGTTTCTCCTCATGACCGCGGGAAAAAATGGTAATTTGATCCTCTGCCTTTTCGGTTTTTAGAAGAAGGCTATCCAAAAAGGCTGGTGTGCAATACCGTATAATTTTTTTTAGTTTTTAAAAAACCCAACCAAAGGTTTCCCCCTAAGAAACAAAAGAAAAAACATGAAAATATATAATATAATTTTTAAAAAATTTTTAATATATATATTTAAAATTTAAAAATATTTTATATATATATAATTATAAAATATTTGGGGTCTACTGTTTTTAAAACCCCCCTAAATGTTGACCTTGGAAGGTCTGTGGTTCCCCCCGGCCCATCTTTCCCCCAGCTGGCGTTAAGGGGGTAAAAATGGGGGTTTAGAATGTTTCCAGGGCATGATGCGGGCAAGGAAGGGGGAAAATGTTTTATAGATACGCAATGACTAACAAAAAAAAATTGAGTGTTATATGCCCATCCTACACAAAAAAAAGCACAAAAAAATGGAATTTTTAGGGGGTTTCTATCATACACAATGGCTAACAAAAAATGGAATGTTAGGATGCTATCATACACAAAAGATAAAAAAAGAATGGAAAATGTTAGGGGGCTTTCATAAAAAATGACCCAACAAAGAATGGAATTTTTTAGGGTGCTTTTAAAACACAAATGAAATAACAAAGAAAAGGGAAAGGTTTTTGGTGCTACATACAAAATGACCAAAAAGAAAGGGGGTGGTTTGGATGCTATCCCTACACAATGGGTAAAAAAAAGAAATGGAAATGTTTAGGGGAAACTACATACACAAGACTAACAAAGAAGGGGGTGTTGGATTCTATCAACACAAGACTAACAAAAATTGGGGAATTGGGTTTTTGGAAGCTTTTCAACACAATGCTAACAAAAAAATGGGTTTTGGGAGCTATTTTATACACAATGGGCTAACAAAGAATTGGGGTTTTAGGTGCTACATCACAAACAAAAATAAACAAAGAATGGGCGGGGGTTAGCATGCTATCAAAAAAAAAGACTAACCCAAAAAATTTTGGGGTTTTTAGCTTGGGTATCAACACAATGATAACAAAGAATGGAAATGTTAGCAGGGTTTCAAAAAAAAAGACTAACAAATTTAAATGGGTTTTTTGAACTACCAAAACAATGATAACAAAGAATGGGAGTGTGGATGGGGCAAAACAAGGGGCTCAAAGAATGGGTTTTTACATGCTTCCATAAAACAATTTACTAACAAAGAAAAAGGAAAAATTTAGAGGGTATTTATACACAAGGGCTAAAAAAGAAGGGAAATGAGCATTTTCCCATCCTACCAACGAAAAAAAAAGAAAAGGACTGTTTGGGAATCTCCCAAAAAAATGACTAAAAAAGAATGGATGTTTTTAAACATGCTATCTTTTCCCAAGCTAACAAAGAATGAAGGGTTTTTATTCTATCATACACAATTTAAATAACCCAAAAAATGGGAATGTTAAACATGCAATATAACAACGACTAACAAAGAAAAGGGGGAAGTTTTTAGAAATAGTAAAAAAATAGTTTTAAATCTAACAACCAATTGACTTTAAAAAAGAATGGGTTTTAGATGCTATATACCAATGACCCAACAAAGAAGGGGGGTTGGGTTTGCATCTATCATACACAAGATCAAAAAAAGGAAAAGAGGGGTTTGCTGCTACATACACAAACTACAAAGAATGGGGGTTTTAGTGTTTTCAACACAAAAAACCAAAAAAAATGGGAAAGAAATTTGGGGGGGTGCTTTTCCCTTTCACAATGCTTAACAAAAAAGTGTTGGATTACATACCCCAATTAAACCCGAAAATTTTTAAAGGTTGCATGTAACCCCAAAAAACAAGCGACAAAAAAGGAATGGAGGGGGTTTTTGGAAGCTACTTTCAAATTACCAAAAAAGGAAAAGGAAATGGGTTGGATTTTCTACCCAAGACCAAAAAGGGTGAGTTTTTTTGGGGAATTTAAAATGACAAAAAGAAGGAAATTTTTGGGTTAAAAATGACAACAAAAAAAGGGAGGGGAAAAAAAGATAAAAGAATGAAATTTTGGTTTTTTTCTCCTTCGAAAAGAAAGGAAATGCTTCAAAACCAGGGTAAAAAAAAATGGAGTTTTTGGGGGGGCATCTTCCAATTGGGCAACCCCCAAAAAAAGGATACAAGCCCCAATGGGGAAAAAAAATGTGGGTTTTTGGTTTCCGGGGCTACAAAGGTTTGGGGTGTCGGGCTTCCCCTCCCCCCCCAAAGGGTTTTTGGGGGGGGGCCTTCCCTTCCGAACAAGAAAATTTGGGTTGGATTTCTCCCTTTGCCCCCGGCCCCCTTTTTGGGGGGTCCCGGGCCAGCGGGAAAATTTCCCCAATTTGAAAAGGTGGGTTTTGGGTTTTTCAAAGGGTTTTTTTGAGGGAAAAAAATTAATTTTGAAAACCAAAAAAAAAAGGAAACGTTTTTTTTGGGCCCCCCCCCCCCCCCCCCCCCCCCCCCCCACCCCCCCCCCCCCCAACCCCCCCCCCCCCCCCCCTTTCCCCCTGGGGTTTTGCCCCAGTTTTGGAGGTTTTGGAGTGCTTTTGGCCTTCGCGCGGTGGGTTTTCCCCCCCCAAGGGGTTTGTTTGGGCCTTGATGAATGAACCCCTTTGGATGGTGTTTTCCCCCTCGGTCCCGGGGAAAGGATCCGGGGGTTAAACCCAAAAATGCAGCCTTTTTGGGAAGGGAACTGTTGAGGGGTTTTTCCTTTTCTTTTCTTTTAATTTTTTGGTTTGGGCCTAAACCTTTTTCAAAAGCTTTTTTTTGGGCCGGGCGGACCATCGGGCAAAATTTGGCGACGGTCCGAATTTCGGATTTTTGGAAGGAAGGGAAAAGTGTTTTCGTTTTTTATTTCCCTTTACCGAGGAGAAATGGGTTTTTTTGGGTTGGGTGCCCCAACAAAACGCTCAGCCAATCCAAATCTATCTACTAAATGTTAAATTTATGTTCTTTTAATTTTTTTGGGCCTCCTCCCCCCTTTTTCCCCCAACCCTATCTCCAAATTATCTTTATCTTGTTGCCTTTGGCGTGGAACCAAAACTCGTTTGTTGGGTTAACCCCCTTACGCCGGATGTGTGATTATTTTTTAAATTATATATATATATATGATGATGGAAAATATTTGTTGGGTTTTTTTTCTCTCATCATTATCATCATCACCCCTCATCAATCATCGTTGTTGTTGGGGTTTTCGTCACCATTTTTTCCCCCCTCCTCCCCCTCCCCCTCCTCCTCTCCCCCCCTCCCCCCCCCATCATCATCCCTCATCCAACATCATTAACCCTACGTTGGTGGTTTTCGCGTCCGTTTATTACAATCATCGTTGTTGGGTTATTGTCTCCCCGGAAACCTCCTGTCACCCTTTTCTCTTTCACTTTACAATATTTCCTCCCCAACCCCCGTCACCATTAACAAACTTTGGGCCCCCGGTTTTGGTTAATATTTGTCTCCCCCAATCCCCCCTGTCTCTTCGCTTTGGGGAGGTTTGGATTAAAGAGGGCCCCCCAATTCCTCCCTACAACCCTTACACTTTCACGGGGGATAATGAAGGGGTTTTCCCCCTTGAAACCCCCCGGACCTACAGTTTGGGACCGGGGGACCTTTAAAGAGGTTTGGCCCCCCCCGAATTCCCCCCCGTCACCATACAGGGTTTGGGCCCCGGTTGGGGCTGGCCGTTTGGGCAACCCGGCAGCCCTGCCCCCCAGTTTTGGGCAACAGGGGGGACGGCGTTAATGGGGGCCCGTCCGGTCCTTTTTATGCTGTGTGTCCAACTTACCCGGGCATCTTGGGTACCCCGCACCCTTTGAAAAAGGGCGGGGGTAAAATCATGGCGAATTTTGTTTCCCCCATGGGGGCAAGCTTTTCAAACTCAAAGGGGTTTTTAACCCCTGCCACAAGAGGGATTTTTTTTTTTGGTTTTTTTGGGGTTTTTTTTTTTTTTTGGTTTATTTGCCCCGTGTGTGTTCGTTAACTGGGCCCGACTAGGCGTTTTTCTTCAATGGGGAAGGGAAATTTTTTAAGGGCGTAGGGAAAAAGGAAACCCCAAACGGGAAAAAAAGGGCGGGAAAAATCCCCCGCCACATGAGAGTTTAAAAACCCCCTCCCTAACTCCAAACGAATGCCCCCCACGGCGCCCAAACGCCTAGGGAAACTGATTTCCGGGGGCAAACCTTCGTTTGGTGTGTCGGGGGTGTAATGTTTTGGGCGGGGCAAGAGCTACCAAAAAATTTTTTTTGTTACTTCCGTGATCAGAGAAAAGTTCAAATATTTGTTCTTGAACACTACATTTTTTCCCGGGAAAATGCTTAAGTGTATTTCATGGTTTTCAATCTATAAAAATGTATTTCATTAGTGATTTTTAATTTTAAACTTCACTGGGGGGGCTGATGGACCTAGGGGGCCACGTGGTTTTACACCTCTTTAAGGAACCAGCCCCGAGGGCAAAGCGGGGCTCCAGGACATTCGAAGTGCTCCACCTTTTTTCAGTTTTCTGGGCTGTTCGCATGATGTTAGCTACAGAACGGTTTTTTATAAATTTAAACCAACCCTTTTGCTTTCCCCCGTGTGATTTTTCCCTTTCCCGGGGCATTGGGGGTTTCGCTGCCTTTTAAAAGTAATTCGATTAACCCAAACAAAACGCAGGTTTTAAAAGACTGCCTTCCAATTTGGTTTCAAAGTGTTAATCAGCAGAAGATTTTAAATGCAGTATATTTTCCAGATAGAAAATTTTTAAAAGAACAGGAGTGAGAACGCAGCCTTGACACATTTCCCCCGGGAATCGGGGAAGAAGTTCCAAACTGCTGTTCAGGAGAAAAGCGCTGTTTTTCATCCTGGAGAGTGCTTTCGAGGGCCTTTGGGGAAAGTTTTTGTCAAAATTCCGTTTTGTCAGGACGTGTAGCCAAAAAGCATGACTTGATGATAAAAACCCCTGAGGCCCAAAAGCTTTTTTGAAGTGATGTCCCGATCATTTTCAGCCGGGTAAAAACAAAGGCCACATCAGAGGGGGTTTTAGTTTTTACAGGATCAAAGTTTCTATCCGAAAAAAAGTGCCTTTTCCGTCTGCAGTTTAAAGTTGAAGTAGTGTTTGATGTTTCCTTTTAGCCTTTAATCCTACCCTTTTTCCCCCACAAGAACCCCCCCCCACCCCCCCCCCCCCCCCCCCCCCCCCCCCCCCCCCCCTTTCCCTTTTTTTATTTGTCGTTCAAAGGACCATTAAAATCCCCTTTTCAAGGGGGGGTATTAGAATTTTGTCCTGGGAGGGTTTTACAGAGTAACAGGCTTGCTTTTTCGGGCACATGGGTCAATAAATTTGGGCCCCTTTCATGTTCCGGGAGGCCCTGGGTTTTAATGGGCCTTATGAAGAAGAAAGGAAAAAGGGGGAGAGAGAAAAGAGGGGGAGGGGAGGGGAAGAAGAGGAGAGAAGGGGAAAAGAAGAAGAAAGAAAGAAAAATATTGGGTATTGAAAGGTAGAAAATATGGGAAAAGGGTTTGAAAAAAATACAGAAAAAGGTAGGAAATTATATATATATATTATGTATAAAACTAGGGAAACAAAGCACAAAAAGCAGGAAAAGATAAATCAAAGAAAACAGGATAAAGAAACAAGACAAAGGAAAGATAACGAAACAAAAAAGGCAAAGAAAAGTTACGAAAAAAAAAAGGGCCGGAAAATGTTACAAAAGAAAGGAACAGACATGTTGAGATAGAAAAAAACGTGTCAAAAGATGGGTAACGGAAGGAATTAATAGTTGGAAAAATTGAAGGGAAAAAAAAGTGGAAACAGCTAGTTACAGGTAAGGAGAAATAAGAAACATAGGGAAAAGATAGGAGGGGGAGAAATGCAGGCGAAAAAAAAAAAGTGCAAAAGTGCAAACGTTTGGGAGCGATCTGAAATAGCAAGAAAAAGCCAAACCATAAGGTTGGAGGGCGGGGGGGGGGGGGGGGGGGGGGGGGGTGGGGGTTAAATTAGGTATGAAAGGCGGGAAAATTGGGAAATCTATGAAAAAAGCTTTTAAAAAAAAATTAAATTAAACAAAAAACCGGAAAAGGGAAGAAAATATATTGAAAGGTATAAAGAAAAAGTATGGAAAGGTCGATAATAAGTATTAAAGTAGGAAAACTGTTATCGTGTGGCTGCAACTTCCTAACTCCCTGCACCAACCTGATAAACTGAGGTAACCTAACAACCTTCTTCGATATTTTCTCAGGGTTTCGGATCATCAGTGCAAGCCTGCATTAATTTGTATAGCATAGATGATTTAAACTCTGTGGTGTGTGTGTGTGTGTGT
>CM031628.1:39835014-39837514 GCA_018398815.1 Conus ventricosus
TGAACTCTGACCTGTCTGTTCAGTGCACAAGCCTGTGGTGAACTCTGACCTGTCTGTTCAGTGCATAAAGCCTGTGGTGAACTCTGACCTGTCTGTTCGTTCGTTGCAGTCCCGGCTCGCTTCAACGAACGCGGAAGAACTACACGGTGCTGAAGAACCACAACGTGACCATGGAGTGCCAGGCGGTGGGCGACAAACCGCTGTCCGTGTCCTGGAGCTTCAACAACCAGCCTGTCTCCACCTCCCACCCCAGGTATCCACCCCGCCCCCGCGCCCCCGTCCTCCTTCTGTGTGTGTGCTTTACCTGTCTGTCCGTCTGTCGGTCAGTGTTTGTATGTCCCGCAGTGTGATGATGGGATGGAGATTCGGCTATGGACGACTAGCCTTCGTGTCCAGGAGTTGCAGCAACTGGCTCGCTGAATTCTTTCAACACCACCCAGTTTTGATTCACCCTGAAAGAAGTTATGTTATGATACGCAAGACGGATTTTGGTGTAGTAAACGACAGACTGAACACAGGGCAGATCTGGACGCTTTTAAACAGGAAAATGATGATGCGGACAGATTTTGGAACTTTGAAGAAGAAGAAAAAAAAAAAAAAAAAAAACAAAGATGCAAAGCATATATACCTACTCCCAGTTTATCGTGAATATGTGTGTACATGTCAAGAGATGTTAACTATGAAAATACCCACGATCTACCAGTCAGTTATTAGATCTAAAGCTGTTTTAAAATCTGTCAAATACCGCTTTTAAATCGTCCAAGTACTTTCTGAGATATTCCATAAAGAGGAAAAACCGTTTTGGGCCGTTATGGCCGTTAGTAACGGCTCTTCTGGTCAAATAAAATATCGAGCATCATCCGTGACCCATAATGAACATACCTACACATTTTCAGAAAGATCGGCCAGAAGTTTTGTCTGGACACAGACACACAGACAGCATTTCTTTCTTCCCATTTTAAAATCCCCCTGTTCTATAAGAACTGGGAGTACAAAAAGGGAGGAAACCCACTGACATTCTTCGTTGTTTGTTTGTTTTCTTTTTTAAGAAATACGCTCAGTTCAGTTCTGTGCTTCATTTAATGTCTTTTCATCACCAGATGATATTAGACACTTATTTTTTTTAAAAGAAAGAAAGAAAAAATCCCACACTTTACTTATCATCCCGTTAGTACTTTTAAACTCAAGCCTGATACGCGCCTGTTTACATAAGTGAAATACCCTAGTGGTACACAGAATTGTTGATCTGAAAGAAGTACTTTTGACACCAATGCATGATGGTACCTTACAGAGCCAGGGTGATCACCCAGAATACCCCGCGGGGCGCTCTCTCCCAGCTGACATTGCGCCCCGCCCTGAGAAACGACACAGGGTTTTACACGTGCAACGCCAAGAACAAGTTTGGACATGGCTCTCTGGTGTCCAACTTGATCGTCCATGGTAAGCTGTGTGTGTGTGTGTGTGTGTGTGTGTGTGTGTGTGTGTGTGTGTGTGTGTTGTGTGTAGTGAGAGGAGAGAGAGAGTAGAGTGTGAGTGTGTGTGTGTGTGTGTGTGTTGGTCTGTCTGTCTGTCTGTCTGTGTGAGAGAGAGTGAGTGTGTGCGTCTGTCTGTCTGTCTGTCTGTCTCTGAAAAGGGAGAGGTGGGGTGGTGGGTGGGGGACTGGGAAAAGGGACTGAGGGTTTCTCTGTGTGTGTGTGTCTGTGTGTGTGGTTTGGACAGAGCTTTCCGGGGGGTGGGTGGGGGGTGAGACTTATTGTGTTACATATTATACTGTTTTTAACATGGCAGTTCAGTTTCTGTGTGAGTATAATAGTTCATGTTTCTAAAAAAAAAAAATTAAAAAGAAAAAGAACAAAGACGACAAGTTCTAATCCAAAATGGTTTGTAACCCTTCGCCTCGCTCCAAGGTTGGGCTTTCGTCCTTCATCTCCATCACCACTGAGCTTTTAAAACGTCCAGTCACTACGTCGATATTAATAACTCAGTGAAGTTGCTGCCTGTGTTTTTTTTCTGTTCTTGATTTTTGTACAGTCTGTCTAAAATGTTGTGTTATGTTGCATTTAAAAACAAAAACAAACAAACCATCAAAAATGAACAGCACCAGTAACGATCAGAAGCCAGTCAACTCGAACGTCCCCACCAACTCCAGAAGCATGCACACGTGACACCTGGAGTCCTGATGTGGCCGCTCTCTGTAGGTCTCCCTTAGGGTCTGAGACATACATCACGTGCACACACTATAGATTGTGGGCGTGACCGGAGATCAACGTGAGTTCGAGACGGCCGGCTAGTTTCTGCTGAACGAGTGAGCCTCATATACTGAACAAAAGCCACAACAACCACGAAAAGCGACTGTTACTGGTTGGGTTTTTTTTTATTGTTGTTTGTTTGTTCTTTCCCTACTTTAAAAGTATTGTGCTGTGTTTGACGGTGTGTGTGTGTGTGTGCGTGCGTGCGTGCGTGCGTGTGTGTTGTTGCAGAAAAACCCGAAGCAGCCACA
>CM031628.1:39840014-39842514 GCA_018398815.1 Conus ventricosus
TCACCGAGTACACCGTGCAGTCAAGGCCTACAACTCCAAGGGCATCAGCCCGCCCTTGCGATGACATGATGGTCTTCACGCTGGAGGATTGGTAAGGAAGGGGGGAAAGGGAACGGGGTGAGGGATTCATAGATAGAAGAAATGTTGGGTGGATGGATTGTGGATGGATGGATGGATGGATGGATGGACGACCGTCAAAGCCTACATCCCCCAAAGGCGCTGTTTCTGTACTCTTGATAACGTGATGATCTTCACGTTGGAAAGGTAATTGAAGGGAAGAAGGAACGGGTAAAAGGGGGAGGGAGGAGAAGTTGATAGATAAAGAAATTTTTGGGTGGATGGATTGGTGGAAAGTGGATGGATGATAGGTGGATGAGGAAGTGGAGTGACGACCGTCAAAGCCTCATCCCCTCAAAGTCGCTGGTCTGGATTTGACCCATGACGGTCTTCACGTTGGAGGATGGTAAGGAAGGGAGAAAGGATGGGTGGGTGGTACTTGACGGAAGAAGAAACTTTGGATTGGTGATGGATGATGACCGTCAAAGTTAGCCTACATCCCCTCAAACGATGTAGCGGATTTTGATGACATGACGGTCTTCAGCTGTTGAGGATGGAGGATGTGTGAGGGAAGGTGAAGGATGGTGGATGGAAGAGCTGGCAGATGATGAACATCAGGCCTACAACTCGATTCCGGGGGCATCACTCAGCTTTGATGACATGCTGTGTGCTCTTTGTTGGAGAAAGAGGGACGGGGCGGGAGAAAGGGCGGGGGAGGGGAGCGGATCTGGGGGGGGGGGGGGGGGAAAGGAATGATGGATGAGCGTGTGAATGGACATCAGAACGTGTCACTCCAATACAGCACGTCATGGCTATGTGACGGTCTTTCCGCTGCAGAGTGATAGAGAGGGAAGGGAGGGTGGAAAGGAAGGGGGAGGGACAGGAGCGACAGAAGGAAAGAAGACGGGGTAGATGGATGGACGAGAGGGGAAAAAAAAAGAAAAAGAAAGAAGGGCAGATGATGATGGGATCGTTGAATGCACTCATGATTGTATGAAGAAACGAACATCAAGGTCTGTACCTCCGATGATCTCGCGCAAAACACCCCCGCACACACACACACACGACACACACACCACACACACACACACACACACACACACCACACAACACACGCACCACACCACCCACACCACACACACACACACACACACACACACACACACACACACACACACACACACACACACGCAATGACACACTCACACACAAAAACACACACACAACACACACAACACACACACACACACACACCACACACTCCCATCCCTCTCCTCCTCCTCTTCCTCCAGATCTAATGAACTTCCCCGTGGAAAGGTGATACAAAACAATAAAGGAATGAATAATGTAACGAACGAAACGAACGAACGAAGAAATGATATGAATGAATAAAATAAGAATATGAAGAATGAATGAATTAACGAATGAATGAATGAATGAATGAATGAACGAACGAATGAATAAATGAATGAATGAATGAATGAACGAACGAAATGAACAAATGAATGAATGAATTAATGAATGAATTTAATAACGAATGAATGAATGAATGATGAATGAATGACGAACGAATGAATAAATGAATGAATGAATGAATTAACGAATGAATGAATGAATGAATGAATGAATGAACGAATGAATGAACGAATGAATAAATGAATGAATTAACGAATTAACGAATGAATGAATGAATGAACGAACGAATGAATAAATAATGAATGATGAATGAATGAATGAACGAACGAATGAATGAATTATAATGAATTAACGAAATGAATGAACGAACGAATGAATAAATGAATGAATGAAAAGACGAATGAATAAATGAAAAGAAGAATGAAAGAACGAATGAATGAATGAATGAATTAACGAGATGAATGAATATGAACTGAATAACGAACGAATCGAATGAATGAATGAATTAACGAATGGAAAGAAAAGTTAGAATGATGATGAATTCGATGAAGAAGATGAAGAACGAAGTGATAAGTGATTGATGAGTTTGAAGAACGAGAATGTGGAGCGGTAATGTGATGATGATGTGGAGATGAAAAAAGTATTGAATGAATGGATCGTAGGTAATAGTTGGTGGGAAGGATTTAACAAAGTGAACAACCGGAACGCTTGACCTGGTGAAACTGAGGTGCTTTTAGTTTGAACCTGCCATCAGTCCAGACAGAGCCATAGAAGTTGTCAGTGACACCGCACCTGGTGAGGTGGGTGGGCGTTGGTGCAAGCTTGGGTGTAATATTGCGGGAATGCCAAGGGTACAAGACACTCTGCACCAAACCTGTTTTTGTCTGATGAAGTGCCCAGCCAGGGACGTGGGGCCCGTTGTCCGGTCGGGTCCCGCCCCCCTGAACACCTGGGATTCCCGTTTACAAATTCGTGGTTTTTCATAACTGGTGTTTTTTTTGGGTTTTTCAAAATTTTTTTTTTTCAA
>CM031628.1:39845014-39860014 GCA_018398815.1 Conus ventricosus
GTGTCTGTCTGTCTGTCTGTCTGTCCTGTCTGTCTGTCTGTCTGTCTCTCTCGTCTGTTCCTGCCTGTCTGTCTGTCATAACGGCATCTGATGCACTACACCCTGTACTACCGTAACATCAGTGTTCCCGTGGTCAGTGATGTGTGTCTGTCTGTCCGTCCGTCTGTCTGTCTCTCTGTCTGTCTGTCTGTCATAACGGCATCTCGATGCACTACACCCTGTACTACCGCAGCAGCAGCGTTCCCGTGGTCAGTGATGTGTGTGGTGTGCTGTCAGTCCGTCTGTCTGTCTGTTCTGTCTGTCTGTCTAGCTCTGATTTTGAGTCTTCCTGGTCTCGAGCGTCTTAATGGAATCGATTGCTGTTGGATGTTGCTGCTGCTGCTGCTGCTACTGCTACTACTATGCTACTACTGCTACTACTACTACTGCTGCTGCTGCTGCTACTGACTACTACTACTACTACTACTACTACTACTACTACTACTAACTACTACTACAAGCTGCTGCTGCTGCTGCTTCTACTACAACTACTACTATACTACTACTGGTGCTGCTACTGTTGCTGCTGCTGCTACTAAAACTACAGCACTATACTACTACTACTGCTGCTGCTTCTACTGTAGCTGCTACTGCTGCTGCTGTTAATATTACAAAAATAATGGTAACGGTAGCAACTACAAGTACTTGTGCTTTAAAAAAAACTTCACTACTTCTACTGCTGCTGCTGCTGCAGTTGATGATGATGATGATGATGATGTGATGATGATGATTAGCATCAAGAAGTATGATTACTGCTGCTGTTGCTGCTGCTACTGCTACTACTATTACATTACAACAACAACAACTACCACTGCTACTGCTACTACTACTGGCTGCTGCTGCTGCTGCTGCTGCTGCTGCTTCTACAACAACAATAATCACCACCACCATTAGCACCACTACTGTTTCTACTACTACTGCTATTGCTGCTGCCTGTCTTCTTACAACAAATGTACAGCAATTATAGCATCTACCACCACTGCTTCGACTATAAGTGCAGGTCAGTACACACACTTACCGTGTAGAGATCCGTCGATCGTTGAACCGTCATCTCTCTCTGCCCCTAGACGCAAGAGCAGTCCCGGATCCTGCCAGCGGAAGTGCTGTTCCTGAGACTTCCGGGCCTGCGCGAGAAACGTCGAGTACTTCTTCCGGGTCACGGCGAGCACGGTCATGGGGGAAGGGGAGACCACTCGCTTTGCCACGGCCACGCCCACGAAAGAAGGTGTGTAGCTTTGGGCGCTTCTACCCTGGGCGGGTTCAGGGTTCCAGTGACTTTGAGGAGTGCTTGAGGTGCTGTCGTTAAGGCGAGAGGGGTAGTTCAGCGGTTGGTGTCATAACAGGCGTATTGGTGCTGCGAGTACTGGTATTTGGACACGGTGTGAACAGTTGTGAAAAGGGTACTTCTTGTTGTCAAAAATTTTTATAAGACACATACATACAACGTCTGCTGTCATCGTACACTAACATACTACAAGATACTGCTGCTACTTGGCTGCTACTACTGAACAAACCAGCACCAACATACTACACACACAATGACACAACTGACTACGCTGACCGTAAATACAAAAATTATGTTAAAGTATCGGCTTATGCTACTTGCTTTAAAAACTTCACTCTTCCTACTGTGCTGCGTAGTTGATATGATATGATATGATATGATATATAATCAAAATATGATTATACTGTTATAGTTCTTTATTGCTACTATTACAGTTACGAACAACGAGCACATACGGTTTGGGTCTCTACCAAGTTGTGGACTGCTGATGCCAGAGTGTGCTGCTTACGCATGGGGCAATAATGCAGCCACGGGGGGGGAGACCACTACGGTTTAGTAGCTGATTGGCTGCTGTCTTCGTTACAACAAATGTACAGCAATATATCACTACCACACTGCTCGACTCATATG
Source organism: Conus ventricosus (assembly GCA_018398815.1). Taxonomy (NCBI): domain Eukaryota; kingdom Metazoa; phylum Mollusca; class Gastropoda; order Neogastropoda; family Conidae; genus Conus; species Conus ventricosus. The sequence goes on from CM031628.1 coordinate 39,846,969, forward strand.
AGGTCAGTACACATTTTACCGTAGAGATCCTGTCGATCGGTGAACCGTCATCTCTCTCTGCCTAGAGCGAAGAGCAGTCCCGGATCCTGCCAGCGGAAGTGCGTAGAGATCGGGACCTGCGCGAGAACGCGAGTACTCATGCGGTTTACGGACATTTTGGTCTATGGGGAAGGCAGACCACTCGCTTGCCACGCACGCTACGAAGAAGGTGTGTACGTTGGGCTCATACCCTGGGTGGCTTCAGGTTTAGTGACTTAGATAGTTCAGCTTGAGGTTGCGGGTTAGAGCAGGAGGGGGTGATAAGGTACAGAGGTGTGTGTGTGCGTAAGAGACCAAGTACAATGGAATAGAAGCGTAGAGACTCTGGTGGTGGAGGCACGGTGTGGCAGCCAAGAGTATAGAACGAAAAAGATGAGATGTGGTGTGATGACAGTGATAATCCAATCGTTGCCACGTCAGGCGCCGGAGTCACGCTCCTTGCTCGTGTTCAGCCGTGGCCGTGGCACGCAACGTCACGCTGCAGTGTGCTTGGGTCGGGCTGGCGTTGCCGACCATTCGTGGTCTTGTCAGGTGAGTCACATGGTCCTTTGACGTTTCCGGTGGTTTGGGCTGGGTTTGGATGAGCAAGTGGGTGGGTGGTGTGTGTGGTGAGGTGTTGGTGGTGTTTCTTTGTTAATGTGTTTGTTTCCGGTGATTTGTTTGATAACAATGGGTCAGAATGGATTTGATTTGGAAACGATGGGATGAGAATGGGATTTATTTAGAAAGAGTTGTAAGGATTAGAATTAGATAAGATGGGTCAGAATGGATTTGATGAATAGACCTTTTAAGGTAAGGCACACGGGTATTATGATAGGGGGACAGTAGACCTTTTAAGGACCTTAAGGCACAGTGTATGTGCCAGGTTTAATGAGGGACGTAGACCTTTTAAGGACTTAAGGCACTGCGTGGAGCACGGTATTGTTGGGGACAGTAGACCTTTTAAGGACCTAAGGCACACGTGTATGTGCACAGGTATGTTGAGGGGACAGTAAGCCATTTTAAGGCACACGTGTATGAGGGGACAGTAGACCTTTTAAGGACTTAAGGACGCGTGTATGTGCACAGGTATTGTTTGTTGAGGGGACAGTAGAGCTTTTAAGGACTGCTTTGCGGAGACGCAAAATGCTGGCATGTGGAGTAACATTTACAGTGGTCACGATGGATATGGTACTAAGGTTTTTCCATTCTTTTGACTCATCATCTGATGTCTTAAAATCAGCATCGAAACAAAAATTGTTTTGGCTTGTGAAGAAAGAACTTCACATGAAAGTGACTGGTTCTTTTTTGTGTGTGTTTTTTTTGTTGTTGTTGTTGTTGTTTTGTGGTTACACTTCGTTTTGTTACAGTGATAGTTACTTTTTTTCACATGCAAAATAATGATCACTTCATTTTCTTGACCATGATACCGTTTTCATCTCATGACGTTTTGAGTCTGTGATAGTTACTTTTTTTTTTTACATGCAAAATATATATCGCTTCATTTTCATCATCATGAGACCAATTTTATCTCGTGACGTTTTTTTTTTATCCTATGAAAAGAGTAATTCTGATCTTTTGGAGCTGGTAAAGTTGCCGTAGATGACCTTTTGTGTGGTGTGTGTTGTGTGTGTGTGTGTGTGTGTGTGTGTGTGTGTGTGTGTGTGTATGCCTGTGTGTGTGTTGTGTGTTGTGTGTGTGTGTGTGTGTTGTGTCTGTGTGTGTGTGTGTGATGTGTGTCTGTATGTGTGTGTGTGTGTGTGTGTGTGTGTGTGTGTGTGTGTGTGTGTGTGATATGTGTGTGTGTGTGTGTGTATGTGACGTGTGTGTGTGTGTGTGTGTGTGTGTGTTGTGTGTGTGTGTGTGTGTGTGTGTGTGTCTCAGGGGTCAGCCGATTCGGACAGAGGGACGGTACCACATTCTGGACAACGGGTCTCTGACCATTGACGGGGTGGCGGGCTCGGACGCGGCCAACTACACGTGCACCGCGTCCAACGAGGCGGGCCAGAGCCACATCTCCTACATGCTGCGCGTGCAAGGTGAACACGGCGCTCGCTGTCTCTCCGCTTCTGTCCGCGTGCCAGACTGTTTCAGAAGGAACCAAAAAGTCCTGTCACGAAAAGAACATGGAAAATGAATCAAAATATAAGAAAAAAATACATCCACGCCTAGACTCTAGCTGTTCAACTTAAACATATGCACATACTTAACCACACCATTTCACATCAACTTGTCAGAACTATAACGAAGGATGAGAAAGCTATAAAGGCGCTGAGGGCTATAGCGACTATTTCGCTTGTTTTATTGCTACCTCTCCCCCCCCCCCCCCCCCCCTCCCCTCTCTCTCTTCTTCACGTGTCCATCCCCGCTCCCTAGTTTCACCACACATCAAAAAAATGTTTTTAAAAAAATTATGAAAAACCTACAGGCAGCACAAAAAGCGCACTGAAAAAGCAGTTCACTCAAAAGAACTGCTGGTGTCTTTAGCTGATGAGGGTTTCTGCTAACTATACGTGTGCTGCCTCCGTTGATACTGAGGTCATGTCTCATACTTGTCGTGTTTTGTAGTGGTGTCTGTTTGCCTGTCTGTCTGTCTTGTCTGTCCCTCCCCCATCCCACTCTCTCAATGGAATTCGCACTCTTTGTCTCTCTTCTCTCTCTCCTCTCTCTCTCTCTCTCTCTCTCTCTCTCTCTCTCTCTCTCTCTCTCTCCCTCTCTCTCTCTCTGTCTCCGCCAGTGTCTCTGTCTGTCCCGCCTTCCGCCCCTTTTTCAATTTATTTCTCTCTCTCTCTTCTCTTTCTCTCTCTCTCTCTCTCTCCTCTCTCTCTCTCTCTCTCTCTCTCTCTCTCTCTCTCTCTCTCTGTTTGTCCTTCCTTATTCTTTGTCACGGTTTTTGTCTGATAATTCATCTGCTGAAAGCATCACACACACGCACGCACGCACGCACGCCCACGCACGCACGCACGAACACACACCCACAAAACACACACACCACACACACACACACACACAGATAGAGAAGTGTCCCTTTAATTATTAGTCATGTTTTCTCTCTTTCAGTTGGAGATCATACTGGAAGTAAGTATTGTTTTGTTCTCGATTTTCTCTTCCCCCCCCCCCCCCTCTCTCTCTCTCTCTCTCTCTCTCTCTCTCTCTCTCTCTCTCTTCTCTTTTTTTTCTTTTTCATTCTTTCTTTGTATTTCCCCCATTTATTCTTACTATCATCACCATCATCATCTCTATCAACAATGTTGATGTCATTCTTCTCCTGTTCAGTGTTCTTCATTCATATCATGTAATTATCCTGATACCACCATTATCCATCATTATCACTCATCAATCATCATCTCATCATCATGCCTTCTTTCGTCGTTGCTGTTTGCATCGATTTCACCATCTAGCTATTGTCATGTATTAGTTGTATTCGTGTGCTGATTAATTTGATTGTTTTTTAATTTTACTTAAAATTGTTGACAAGTTTTTATCACACGAAATTTTCTTTATTCATGTCTGACCTGCAGTTATGATAAGACTGTTTGGACGAAACGTGCATATGAATGTGTATGTATGTAACTAATAGAATGGGGTTGAGGATAGAGGGAGGGAAAGAGGGTCTATACAAAGAAAAGGAATAAAAGAAAGGGTAAGAGATGAAAGTCCAGTTATTGTGTAATATCATGGTTAAGAGATGAACGTTCAGTATTGTGCAGTATCGTGGTAAAGAGATGAAAGTTCAGTATTGTGTAGAATCATGGTAAAGAGATGAAAGTCCAGTATTGTGTAGAATCATGGCAAAGAGATAGAAAGTTCAGTTATTGTGTAGCATCAAAGAGCTGAAAGTCCAGTATTGTGTAGAATCATGGTAAAGAGATGAAAGTTCAGTTATTGTGTAGAATCATGGTAAAGAGATGAAAGTCCAGTATTGTGTAAATCATGGTAAAGAGATGAAAGTTCAGTCACTGTATAGCATCGTGGTTAAGAGATGAACGTTCACTTACTTACTGCGCACACGCATCACGTTGCGTGGAGTGGAGGGGGGGGGGGGCGGGGGAGGGGGGGTGGGGCATTGTGGGCCAGGGAGGGAATACACGGGCAAAAGCGCCGAGTGGAGGTGTCGTCGTGGGAAGATGGATGTGCTGCATCGCGTCGTGTTGTGTTTGTGGTTCCAGCCCCTCCTCACGCGCCCCGTCTGAACCTTGTGCTGACCACGACGTCCACCGTGCAGGTCAACTGGCTGTCCGGCAGCAATGGCGGCAGTCCTATCCAAGGTCAGTGTCTGGCTGGCTGGCTGGCTGGCTGGCTGGGCTGGCTGTCTCTATGTCTGGATCTCTTAACTTTGTGTTGCGTTTTAAAGCCTGGGCAGCAGGACGAAGTCGTATCTAAGAGTGCGGCTTCACGTTAACTCTGTCTTTGTCTGTCTGTATATCTGCCTGCCTGTCTGTCTGCCTGTCTGTTTGTCAGTCTGTCTGTCTCTCTCTCTCTGTCTCTCTTTGTCTGTGTGTCTGTCTCTGTTTATTTCTCTGTTTCAGTCGCTCAGTCTGTCGCTCAGTCTCTCTCTCTCTCTCTCTCTCTCTCTCTCTCTCTCTCTCTCTCTCTCTCTCTCTCTCTCTCTCTCTCTCTCTCACCAACACATGCACACACACGCGCGCGCACACACACATAGAGACACAGACACAGAGACACTCAGTCACTCACACACATAAACACACACACACACTCACTCACTCTCTCTCTCTCCCTCTCTCTCTCTCTCTCTCATAACTCTTCCTCTCTCTCTCTCTCTCTCTCTCTCCTCTCCCCTTACACAATCTTGTGAATGGGCTTGTTAAGCTTAACACAATAAATCATTCATTCATTCATTCATTCATTCCCCACCCCTCCATCCTTCCACCCCCTCTCAACTCAACCGCTTTCCACCACCACCCACCACCACCCCCCCAACCCTAGCAACACCACACACACGCACCCTCTTCATCCAGCTGAATACAGCGTTTAACAACAACAACAACAACAATCTTCGTCACACATGCCTCACCCTCAGTAACCAGCACCCTCCGCCCCTCCTTGCCCACCTCCTTACTCTGCCATACTCACCCTCCTCACCCCACCACACCCCACCCCACCCACCCCTCACCCCAACAACTCACTACTGCTACTGCTGCTGCTATCGCCTGCAGGCTTCGAGCTGAGCTACAAGAAGGAGCACAACGGCTGGAAGTCGGTACGACTGGGCCCCACCAACCGCACCTACATCGCCGCCGGCCTCATGTGCGGCACGCAGTACCGCTTCACCATCCACGCCTTCAACCGCCTGGGCGACTCGCCGGACTCGAAGATCGTCGAGGCTCGGACCAACGGATCAGGTGAGAAGAGTCAACGTCTCGTGTGTGTTTGTGTGTGTGTGGGGGGGGGGGGTGGGGGGGGGGGGAGGGCTGCTGGTGTGTTGGTTGAGAGGCTTCGGTCAGGGTTAAGGGTCTAGTAAACAATCCTGTTCAGGCTTGAAAACTGGCCACTGCCGAACTGTTATGGTTAGGGGAAATGATCGGTGTGGGAAGGTCGTTTTATTTTCAAATTTCGTCTTGGGATGGGAGCTTTTTAGAGGTTTTTTTCAAAGTCTTTTCTGAGTTCAGTGTTTACTTGTATGTGTGTGTGTGTGGTGGTGATGGGAGGGTTTTCTTTTTCTCCAGTGTCTGCTTGTATAGTTTGGGGTTACGCATTCAAATGAGTTTTCGTGTCGAATTGTGTGCTAGGGCCAACATCTTCGTTGCCGTGGCTTCTTTAACAGACATATTAACTGCTGGCTGCATCCGGGGACCTATCTCTCTATTCTCATAGCTTTGGGACCCGTCACTTGAGTGCCAGTGATAAAGGGAGAGAACACACTGCCTAATGCCAGATTCCATCGCAGACATCGGGATTCCCTTGCTCAGGGGCGAGTGCGTTGTTCCACGTGTTAAAGACGGGCCATCTTTCTTTCGCTCACTCCATCGTTGCTGTGTGTGTGTGTGTGTGTGTGTGTGTGTGTGTGTGTGTGTGTGTGCAGTGCCCATCATGCCTCCCCAGAGCATGCTGGTAAAGGAGATCAACGTGACCACGGCCACGCTGGACCTCAGCTCCTGGCAGACCTCCGGCTGCGCCATCCGCTTCTTCTCCGTCAAGTACCGGCTGTGGGGGGACATGGACTGGCACCTGGTCAACAACAACGTCCCCTCCAACATTGTGAGTGTGGGATGTGGTGGGGGTGGGGTGGGGTGGGGTTGGGTGTGTTGGGTGTGGTGGGTGTGGGGTTGGTGTGGTGGTGTGGGGTTTGGTGGTGTGTGGGGTTGGTGTGTGTGGGATTTGGTGGGGTGTGGGTGGTTTGGTGTGGTGTGGGTTGGTGTGGGGTGTTGGTGTGGGGTTTGGTGTGGGTGGGGTTTGGTGTGGGGTTTGGTGGGTGTGGGTTTGGTGGGGTTTGGTGTGTGGTGGGGGGTTGGGGTGGGTGGGGGGGTGGTGTGGGGGGGTGGTGTGGGTGGGGTTGGTGTGGTGTGGTGTGGTGGGGTTGTGGTGGGGTGGGGTGGGTGGTGTGGGTGTGGTTGGGTTTGGTGGGGTGGGTGGGGTGGTGTGGGGTTTGGTGTGGTGGGTGTGGTGGGGTGTGGTGTGGTGTGAGGTGTTGGTGTGGTGGTGGGGTGTGGTGTGGGTGGGGTGGTGTGGGGTGGGTGGTGGTGTGGTGTGGGGTTTGGTGTGGTGTGGGTGGGGTGTGGGTGTGGTGTGGTGTGGGTTTGGTGTGGTGGGTGGGGTGGGGTGTGGTGGGTGGTGTGGTGTGAGTGGGATGGTATGGTGCCACTGTGTGTGGTGTGGTGGTGTGGTGTGGTTGTGGTTGTGGTGTAGGTGGTGTGGTGTAGCGTGGTGTGGTGTGGTGTGGTGTGTGTTAGCATGGTGTGGTTGTGTAGCGTGGTGTGGTGTAGCGTGGTGTGGTGTAGTGGTGTGTGTGGTGTGTGTTAGCGTGGTGTGGTGTGGTGTAGCGTGGTGTGGTGTGGTGGGGTATAGCGTGGTGTGGTGTGAGGTGTTGTGGTGTGGTGTAGCGTGGTGGGGGTGTGGTGTGGATGGTGTGGTGTGAGGGGTTGTGGTGTGGTATAGCGTGGTGTGGGTGTGAGGTAGTATGGTGTTGGCAGTTGGGGTAGTGATGGTGTGTGGCACTGGTGACTGGTCAACAACAACGTCCCCTCCAGCATTGTGGGGTGTAGTAAGGTGTGAGGTAGCGTGGTGTGGTGTGGTGTGTTGTCATGTGGTGTGGTGTGGTGTGTTGTCATGTGGTGTGGTGTGGTGTGGTTCAGTGTGTTATGGTGTGGTGTGACGTGTTGTGGTTACTGTGGGGGACATGAACCGGCACTTGGTCGACAGCCAGGTCCCTACTAACATGACTCTCAGTCCCTGTGTGTGTGTGTCTCTCTGTCTCTGTCTGTGTCTGTCTGTCTGTCTCTTTCTCGCTCTCTCTCTCTCTCTCTCTCTCTCTCTCTCTCTCTCTCTCTCTCTCTCTCTCTCACACACACACACACACACACACACACACACACACACACACACACACACACACACACACACACACACACACACACACACACACACACACACACAGAGTCGCAGACCTCACGGCAGTACACGGCCCCTCCCATCCCGTTGCAGACGCAGTTCACGGTTCAGGACCTGCACCCAGCCACCTGGTACGTGATGATCGTCACCGCACACAGCGACGCCGGCTCCACCGACAGCGAGCTGAAGTTCGCCACCCTCACCTACACTGGCAGTACGTCCCCCACCTGGCCTACCCTGATACCTGTCTGTAGACAGTCAGAATTAGAGCTTGTTAGCGGCAGAAATCTGTAATGCTCGAGTGTTTCGCATCTCTTTTCGTGAACACAGTCATTTTTCTTCACTAGAAAACGGCGATGAATTAATTGTAAGATTTAGCAGCAAAGTGAGGCGACTCCACGTTGAAATCTGTGAACATAATTTGAAAAATTGTTTGTAAGATTCCGCCAGAAAAACGTTAGACAAACGAATCACCAGACAAAACACGGCGCGTTTCGACCTCCTAGGTCTTCTTCAGGCAAGATAAACCACATTGAGGACAATGAAAGCGAAGAACGAGCCATCACTTTTATCATCTTGTTTTTTCATTGTCCTTGCCTGAAGAAGACCTAAGTGGTCGAAACGCATCGTGTTTTATCTTGTAATTTGTCAGTCCCTGTTATCTGGCAGGTTAATTTTTTTTAATATTTCCTTTGGAAATGGTCGTTATTAGTTTTTTTCTTGTTTAGATATACTTGATGTGCCAGAAGAAGAGAGACAAAAAACAACAACAACAAAGTAACCAGGACTCGTAAGAACGGATATCTATGACCTTCTAGCATCTGTATCGTTTTGTGTGGATTGTCGATCTCCTCAGGAGAGTTTTGCGCAGGCAAAAAAAACCTGCCCGAAGGTGGAAATGATTGTCATGATCAACCGTTGAATAATTGTCATGATCAACCTTTGATCAGCCTCATTAGGGTCATGAAGTCGTTTTCTTTCTTTGAGTCCATTTTTGGTGGTCAAGAACGGCGTAAAAAAAACCCACCACTGAGAGTTAATTGCTGTTACATGAAAAGAAGTGCTGGTTTCTCGCCATAGTTGCTGTGGTGATCTTGCGTTGCCAGTACACGTTCATAAGAGATTCTTGCAGTTAATGACTCTCTCCGGAGTAAGGCTGCACTGTTTCCATTTTCTATGTGCTAAATTTTCAGTTTGTTGGGTGTAGTTACTGACAGATGACCCTTGGCAGTAATCATGTGACACAACTGTTCTCTCTTTATACGAACTAAATTTTCAGTTGGTCTGGAAGTAGGTTATGAGAGATGCCATTGCAGTAATCATGTACAACATGGTCATTGTAACCCGGGAAATGGGGGAGGGGGGGGGGGCTCCCTTTACACTACCGTTTGGTAGGATTGACCAAGGTTTAGTCTGCCCGTGGTCAATTTTAGAGAGGGGTGTTTGCTTCTAAAGGTGGCACATCTTTGGCTGACCAATGTGTATAATCAAAATGACTATCCGAACGATAGCATTAAGTAGTATGCTACTGCTACTGCTGCTGCTACTGCAACGACTACTTCCACTAATACGACGATGACTACGTCGTCTACTAACCATAAACACTGTGTAGTTGACAGAGAAGACCAGAAAGTGATTCAGAGTTTTCAGGTAGAATTCTACCAGGAACTGACGTCTTTTATATCACTACTACTGTCACTACCACCTGAGCTGCTGCTGCTGATGCTGATGATGGCGATAGCTGTGGTAATAGGAGAAAACAGACGAGATGGAGGGAGAAGAAAGAAGAAGAAGAGAAGGAGAGAGAGAGAGGGAGAGAGAGAGAGAGAGAGAGAGAGAGAGAGAGAGAGAGAGAGAGAGGAAGAGAGAGAGAACGAGTATAACTTTGGTTTCAAAAAGTTGATGATATAATAATGATCATGATGTGTGTGTGTGTGTGTGTGTGTGTGTGTGTGGGGTGTGTGTGTGTGTGTGTATGTATGCATGTATGTGTGTGTGTGCGTGGTTTGTGTGTGGTGTGTGTGTGTATGATGTGTGTGTGCGCGCGCGCCCGTGGCGCCCACTCCCTCTCCAACTCTTCAACCTCCCTTACCCCCACCCCCCTTCCTTTGTCCACCCCCTCTAGGTACCATCAAGCCGCTGATCATGATCCGCAAGTCGCGGGTGGAGTTCTACCAGAAGGTGCACGTCATGCTGCCCCTGTGCGCCACCATCGTGGCACTCATGGTCGGCGTGGTGGGCATCTTTTCTTCTGCCGCCGCCAGAAGGAGAGACTCCGCTACAAAGGTCTGTCCCTAGTGCAGCAAGGTTGGTTCTGGTCTGGATGGCGGCGAGAGAGAGAGAGAGAGAGAGAGAGAAGAGAAGAGAGAGAGATGGAGAGAGAGAGAGAGAGGAGAGAGAGAGATGAGAGAGAGAGAGGAGAGAGCGAGAGACAGAGAGAGCGCGAGAGGAGGGAGGGAGGAGAGGAGGGAAAGGGGAGAGAGAGAGAAGGAGAGGAATAGGGGGAAGGGAGGGAAGAGAGACAGAAAAGAGAGGGAGGGAGGGAGAGGGTAAAGGGGGTTGAGGGGGGAGGGGAGCGAGAGAGAGGAAAGACAGGAGGAGAGAGAAGGGGGAGAGTTTAGGAGACAGAGAAATAAGTGGGGGAAACGAGGGGAGCGGTAGAGGGGGAAGACGGAGAGAAGGGAGAGAGAGAGACAGACAGACAGAGAGAGAGAGAAGGAGAGGAAAGGGGGAACGAGACAGGATGAAGACGCAGAAGTAAGAAGGAGAGAGAGAAAGAAAAGGATATGAGGGAGTAAAGGGGGGGGGTGGGGAAAGAGGAGAGGGGAAAGACGAGAGAGAGAGGGGGGAGGGGAGTTGGAGACAGAAATAAGGGGGGGGGATCAAGGGAGGAGAGAGTGGGGAGACAGAGATAGAAGAGGAGGGTGGGGGTGAGGGATGAAGGAAGGAACGAAAGAAGAGGGGACAAGGGGGGGGAGGGGGGAGGGGGTGACCACTAACAAGGTTTGGTGGTCGTTGCGCGTGTGAGTGTGTGTGTATGTGTGGGTGTGAGGTGTGAGGTGTGTGTGTGTGTGTGTGGTGTGTGTGGAGTTGAAAAGGAGAGAGGAGAGAGGGGAAGAAATCCCGCAAAGCATGTTTGTAGGGCGTGTGTGTGTGTGTGTGTTGTGTGTGTCTCTCTCTTTCTCTCCTCTCTCTCTCTCTCTCTCTTCTTCTCTCTCTCTCTCTCTTGTGTGAGAGGATCTTTTGATTATTGATCTTTTTATCTTCATGTCGTTTATCTTTGTTTTTCTTCCTCTTTATTTGGGGCAAAACGTGAAAAAGCCTGTTTTGTGAATATTTTTTACCCTCTTGAAAAAAATAGATTTACCCACATTCTCTCTCTCTCTCAGTTTGTCCATCTCTGTCTTCCTCTGTCTGTGTGTCTCTGTCTCTCTGCTCTCTCTCTCTCTCTCTCTCTCTCTCTCTCTCTCTCTCTCTCTCTCGTTTTCTCTTGTCCATCTCTCTCTCTCTCTCTCTCTCTCTCTCTCTCTCTCTCTCTCTCTCTCTCTCTCTCTCTCTCTCTCACACACACACACACAGTTTGTCCATCACTGTCTTCCTCTGTCTGTCAGTCTGTCTCTCTGTCTGTCTCTCTCTCTCTCTCTCTCTCTCTCTCTCTCTCTCTCTCTCTCTCCTCCTCTCACTCTCTCTCTCAGTTTGTTCATTTCTGTCTTCCTCTGTCAGTCTGTCTGTCTCTCTCTCTCTCTCGTCTCTCTGTCTCTCTCTCTCTCTCTCTCTCTCCTCTCCACTCTCTCTCTCTCAGTTTGTTCATTTCTGTCTTCCTCTGTCTGTCAGTCTCTCTCTCTCTCTCTCTCCTCTCTCTCTCTCTCTCTCTCTCTCTCTCTCTCTCTCTCTCTCTCTCAGTTTGTCCATCTCTGTCTTCCTGCCTCTGCTGCCTCTCTCTCTCTCTCTCTCTCTCTCTCTCTCTCTCCTTTCTTTATATGCCACGCCCTCTTGTCACCGCTCGGCGAAGTTAGACGCTTTAGTGTATCTGATCAAAGGATGATGCGTTAGTGTTCTTCATTACAATACGTTGTGTTTTGTTCACCATGATCCAGTTCTACAACAGAATTGTCCCCCATGTGAACTACTTATAATGGATAGATCTCGTTTGGTTCTACTTCTGTGACAAATATACCAATGCCGGAGGATGGGGAGGAGATGGGGGCGAGGGGTTAGTTACTGTAAACATTGTTATTAGACGAGTGTTCGTGTAACTAGGTGACTGTCCATCAAAGGTTCAGGCACGCTCGCACGCGCGCGTGCGCCACGCACACACACACACCACACACACACCGCACGCAACGCACGCACGCACGCGCGCGCGGCTGCGCGCGTTCCTGCTAGATCAAAGCACCTGTGTAGAGATGATATCTGCGGCGGGAAGAAGCTTGATGATTACCTCAGAAACCTTCTTTAGCCACAAAATTATCTCCTCCTACGGGGTTGAAGTGGCTGCATAAATGATATTCGTTGCTGTTTTGTTTTTTTGTTTTGTTTGTTTTTCTTTGCTTGTTTGTTGTTAAATTTGTGCGGTTATTTCGAAAAGCCGGGACAAACAGTCGAACAGCTCTGTCCTTTTTCCTCCCGCACGCACGGGGCCACAGAAACACTAACGTCCAACCTTCGGCGCGACATCACGGCGGGACGCCCTGATGAACGACTGGACAGCGGCTGAACACGGACCTGGACAGCAGCGCAGCACTTCCCGACCAGTTCTCCAAGCGCAACGTAACGTGATCCTCTCGCTGCCCAGGAAGACAACTGAAACGCAACTTCGAGGTGGTAGCTCTTATCCCGACAAGCAGACCATCAGCGAGAACGGCTCGGTGAAGGGCGCTCGTGTCAGCTGACGGATGGCTTGTTCCAAGTGAGTCAGTAGACAAGAAAAGAAGGAAATAGAAAGAAAGAAGGGGGGAAGGAAAGAAAGAAGGGGGGAGATGAGAGGAAAGAAGGAATGGGAATAAGGAAGGAAAGAAAAGCAAGAGAAGAGGAGAAGGAAAGAAAGAAAGAATGGAAAAAGAAAGGGAGGAAAGAAGGAAAGAAAGAAAGGGATATAGATAGAAAGAAAGAAGAAAGAGGGAAAGAAAGAAGAAAAGAAGAAAGGAAAGAAAGGGAGGAAGGGGGAGAAAGAAAGAATGACGGAAAGCAAAGAGAGATGGAAAGGAAGAAAGAAAGAAAGAAAGAAAGAAAGAAAGACAGCGACAAAAGAGAGAAAGAAAGAGAGGGGGGGGGGAGGGTACAGAGAGAGAAAAAGAGGAAGAAGCGCGGAAAAGGAGAGAGAAAGCAGAAGGAGGGAGAAGACAGACAGAGATGTAAGACAGTGTGAAGAGAAGAGAGAGAGAGGAGAGGGGGGGGCAGTTCACGCTACACTTACCACAGCCTGTGTGGTTTGTGTTCTTCCGCTTTCAAACTTCCAT
>CM031628.1:39867514-39937514 GCA_018398815.1 Conus ventricosus
CAGGTCAGTCGGCTGGCTCTGAGTCCGCCACAGCTGAGTCTCCCTCCCCCCCCCCCCCCCCCCTCTCCCTCCTCCCTCCTACCCCTCCCCCCCTGCCCCTGTCAGCGGGGGATGGGGGGACGGGTGGGTGGGAATGGGGGGGGGGGGGTCCTGCTTGTGTCCCCCTCCCCCCCCCCCCCCCCCCCAACCTCTACCTGTGTAGTTCCACCCATTACTGTTGTCAGTTATTCTGATACGGAAGCGGCTGGATCTCTTTTTTTCTTTCTCTCTGTCTCTGTCTTTGTCTGTCTGTCTGTTAGCCTTGCTTCTGACTCGATTCCCCCGGAAAAGTCCTTCCAGTTAGAATATAAACCGTGATTCAGTGTCAACGCGAGCATCACATTTGCGTACACACACACACACACACACACACACACACGTTAAATCGCGTCTCTGACGTGGAGACAAGGTCAGACTGGCAGTTGGTATAAATGACACGTATACGTATAGCATAGCATACATCCAACATGAAAAATCGAAAGGAACGAAAAACTGAGTAGGCTGATCTTCGACTGAACAACACGAGAAACGAATGAGTAGTTCCAGCAGGCAGTTTCTTCTGTCGATTGTACCCAGGTAAGCAGCCCGCTGTAGACCCTTGGTCTGTCACTGAGGACAGGCGCTGTATAGGTGCTTTTAATCAATAAACAAACGCGGAGATTGCACAACGCTGTTGTGTACCGCATGGCGAATAGAAAACAAAAGAAATCGTTATCATCTGCCTGTTGTCCACCGTGCTTCCATGGTTTTTAATTAGCAGGTTGCGTGTGTGGTACACCTAGTTTATGATGATGGTGATGTTATCATCATCGTCGTCGTCGTCACCAACATCAGCAACATCATCATCATCATCATCATCATCATCATCACTATCCTTATTACTACTTCTGCTACCACTACTACTACATTACTACTACAAAAACAACATCATCAACAACTACAACAATAACACAACAACAAGTGCTGCTGCTGCTACTGCTGCTGCTACTAAAAACTACTACTATTGTTGCTGCTGCTACTGCTGCTGCTACTACTAAAACTACTACTATGTTGCTGCTGCTACTACTGCTGCTGCTACTATTACTTGTACTACTATACTACTATTACGACTGCTATCACTACTTCCATTGCTAGTGTTGTTGTTGCTGTTGCTGCTGCTGCTGCTGCTACTACTACTACCACCACCACCACCACCCTATCATCATTGTTATCATCATCACTAACGTTCACCATCATCATCCGACTGTAACACCGGATCTGACGCATGAGTTGATTCCCTTTCATTGTTGTTAAGGATTCCTTTGATTGGGCTGGTCCGTGCATGCATGTCCTGTTACGTGCGAAGTTTTCCTTACACAGCAACGGTTTTAATGGCTTGTAGCAGGGTTTAACTCCACGCCACGTGTGTGTGTGTGTGTGTGGGGTGTGTGGTTGTGTGTGTGTGTGGTGTGTGTGTGTGTGTGTGTGTGTTTGCGTGTGCGCACATGCGTGCGTGTGTGCAGACACTACCGACCAGTGCCAGAGGAGGACTCGGAACTAGAGGCTCTCTCGGCTGCGGAGGGGGGCATGGACAAAGGCTACACCGACGACTTCACCATTGTCTAGCGACCTTGACCCGGGCCACGGCCGAGGTCGTGACCTCGAGGTCACGACCTTCAGCCAGAGTGACGGACCCTTGCGCTTTTTGTGTGAACCGCACTCCGTGTGCGCTGACATCTCTTGGAAGGGCTGAGGCGGCTGGGGAAGGGGGAAAAAGGAAGGGAGGAGGGGCAAGGGGGGAAACAACAAACATGGGTGGACGGAGGATGAGGAAATCTATTTGTAAACATTTTTTGACACTATTTATGTGGTGTGCGTCCAGAAATGAAAAAAAAGAGGAGAGAGAGAGAGATTAAAAAAAAAGAGAGAGATTAAAAAAAAACAAACGGCGCCGACTGAACGGCTATGACGTTGATTGTTCTGAAGAGAGGCTCGTTAAGGAGACGCGCAGCATCGCAGCAGACAAGAGTTGTCTTATCAATGTGAGAAGAGGGTAGTGGTGGCGAGGGGATTGTTGTTTTTTGTTGTTTTTTGTGTGTGTGTGTGTGGTTTTTTTTTCTCGCACACTCACACAAACCACGCTGTCGCTTCCTCAGCCAAAGACCAGAAATCAAACAAGGTAATCAATCCGTCGACGTATGTACCTCACCGCGCGTGGAATCCAGGATATGAAAACCTGACACACTGCACTTGTGCTGTAGGGTGCTGTTGTTGTGGGTATACCTCCCCCCCCCCCCCCCCCCCCCCCCCCCACCACACACACACACTCACAGCGAGAGAAGCAGACAACACACCTGTGTGACGACAACGCAGCTGGCGACTAATCAGCAAAAACCCAAACAAACAAATGAAAACGCGGTTTGCTGTTGTTGCTGCGTTGTGTTGAAGAACCTGGCTTGAGCCAAAAAACAATGGTGACGAACACCTGTAACAGGAGATCATTATTATTATTATTACTGTTATCACTTTTTTTTGGTGCTCCTCTTTGAGATCACCTGCGTCACTACCCCCAGGACTCTAGGCAGGAGTTTGTGAGGTTGAAACTGGTGGACATCGAGTGTAGTAGAAACAAGCTCTGCTGTGTTGTGCTGAAAATGGTCGTGAACAGCGAAAGAAAAAAACAAACAACAAACAAACAAACTCTGAGATGGCATTGTGCGTCTTTGGGCGACAGACATACAAGCTGAGGGATCGTGCTATCATTATGCTCTGAGAGGCGGCGGGGAAATCCCTTTTTTTTTTTCTCTTTTCGTGAACGCGAAGATGGGGGGTGCATGTTCATTCACATACACACACAAAACAAAAAACAAAAAAAGAGTGCAGTAAAGCGCGACTGTGTAAACTAAAGATGGAGATACCTGGGTCGGAGTGATTGCAGTGAAGCGTGGAGACTGGTGACCACGCTGACATCAACGGTCGGGGCACGGTCAAAGCGTCTGGCGCGGGATGGGGCGGACACGGACACGCCCAGTGGCTTTCACCTGGTCAGCTGTGGAGACATCGTACAACATCAGCCATGTTCGTCACATCTACCATCCATCCACCATGTTCATCACGTCAACCCATTCTCCATCGTCGTCACGTCAAACCATGTTCCCATGACGACGATGACGACGACGACGACGACCCAGCCACCTAAAGTGAAACTCGCACCACAAAACCGACCGTCTGAGAGTTGTCACCGCCGCATTTTCTTTTCTCTCTCTCTCTCTCTCTTTTTTTCTTCTTTTGAACCCTTTGCAGAAGTGAGCGTGAATAGATCTTGCGTCTTCTCCATGGAGAGAAGACGGTTACATCGGTGACGTGCCGCGGTTTGTCTCGCATCCAGTGCATCTCGCACACACACGCACACACACACACAACAGTCCACACCGATCACGGCTGCTGCCCCGGACCTGGTCAGTCGGTGGAAGGGAATACAACAACGTCGGTGTGTTCGTGTGTCTGCGGATGCGTGCACGCGCGCGAGTGGTCTGGTTACATTTGCCCAAGTCAGGAAAGAATAACGACAAAGCCCCTGAGATACGTGACCCGTTGATGGACGGGTGGTGAGAGAAAGAAGAGGGGGGGGGGGGGGGGGCGTCAACCATAGCCCTAAAGCTCTTCCCCTCCCGGCGCTCCTCTTTGTACATCCCAAAGAACTGGTCAGATCTTCGTGACAACTGGGAGGAGAGAGCGGCTGGTGTCCCAACACAGTTCCGTGTGTGCATCTGTCATCTGTTGAGAAGACTGCGCCGAAGTCATCGTCTGTACGTCCATCTGTAGCTGGACTGTGAAGGAACACAGACACACACACACCTACCCCCCCCCCCCCCCCCCCCCCCCGACTCCCCCAGCCCCCATTTGTCTTCGCACCCCCAAACAAAGCGAAGATACTAAACGCGACCAATGTCAGCATCAAAAACTGATGACGTCACCATTCTTCGCCACGATTTGCATCACATCCGCGCACCGCCTGTAGCTGCTTCCCAGCCTTAGGGGGTGGTTGGGTCCTGACGTCACGGGGACCCAGTTTGGCCACTGTCGTCATGGCGATGCAGTTCCTTGACAGCTGTCGTCATGGTGATCTAATCCCTCGGCGACTGTCGTCAGGGTGATTTATCCGGGCTCGTGGCGTCATCCATGGTAACCAAGTCGCTAAGTATTGTCGTCACGGTGATCTAGTCGCGCACTACTGTCGTCATGGTAACCTAGTCGCCAAATGTGTCGTCATGGTGATCTAGTCGCCCACTACTGTCGTCGTGGCGATACTTTCCATGGCTGCAGTCCTCTAAGTGACCTGGTCGGGCTC
Source organism: Conus ventricosus (assembly GCA_018398815.1). Taxonomy (NCBI): domain Eukaryota; kingdom Metazoa; phylum Mollusca; class Gastropoda; order Neogastropoda; family Conidae; genus Conus; species Conus ventricosus. The sequence continues at coordinate 39,871,884 of CM031628.1, forward strand.
CTGTTGTCATGGTGATTTAGTCCCGTTCCTCTCACCATGATGACCTTGACCTCAGCTGCTGTCATCATGGTGACCCAGGCCCGGCTGCTGCCATCACCATGGTGATCAAGTTTCCAGCTGCTGTCGTCGTCATGGTGACCTAGACCCCCGGCTTTTGTGTCATGCTGACCTCGTGTCTCCAGCTGCTGTCGTCTCGGCGGCGTCGTCCCAAGCCGCTGTCATCATGCTAGAGCTGTCTTTGCGACTGTTCTGCAGGCAGCTGCAGCCAGGTGCAGGGAAAGGAGCTGGCTGGACAGCCCATGGACAGCTGCCCGTCAACGTGGTGATTGGGCGTGCCTCCACCACCATGTCACCAGGGCGAGGTCAAGGTCATCGTGCTGCCTTTTTATCAACCAAGTGTCGTTGCCCTGGTTACTGGGTCATCACCAGGGCGACGGGGACAACGTGGTGCCGGTGCGCTGCCAGGTTGTTGGGTTTTTTTCCCCCCTCCTGGGAAAGGGGCCCCTCCACTACCATCGCAACCACCACCTTGCCCTCTTCATCTTACAGCTCTTTGACGTCATCCTCATACCCCCACCACCCTGCCCCCACCCCCACCTGGTCATCTTCGCTTTGCAGCAATGGTTGCTTTGTTGTTGACTTCTTTTTTTTTTTCTTTTTTTTTTGTTTGTTCGTTTTACATTTCGTGTGTGGGTTTTTTTTTGGTGTGAAATGAACAAAAAAAAAACGGCAGCATTTTCTTACCAGTAGCCCCGGCAGCCGGTCGGCTTGAGAGATTTTTTTTAAAATTTTTGTTTAAAAAAAAAAAAGAAAAGAAAAGAACGCAACTTCACATTCCATCAGTCAAAGAGCCAAATGTCAGCGTGCCGCTTGCGGAGGGCATTGGAACACTCATCCCCTTCTCTCTTCCCCCCCCCCCCCCCCCCCCCCCACCCCCCCCAACCCCTCTTTTCCTTCTTCGCAGTTCTACTATCAGGGACCACGACAGAAGTGGCTGGCTTGCGCGGGAAGAAGGGATTGGGGGGGGGGGGGGGGGGGGTCGTGGGAGGATGGGGTAGATAAGGGGGGGGGGGGGAGGGATGAAAGTGTGTGCGGGTGGGGAGGAGGGAGGAGAGGGTGATGTGCTAATGACTAATACCAGTCCGTCACGCTTCATGTGTGTTGTTCCACGGCTTCAGCAAGAGGCAGCTGGGGGGGGGTGTTGTGGTGGGCTCCGTGACAAAAGGACAAGACGTGCGCTGTGTATACAGAGGACTCGGCATTGGAGAGAGAGGAGGGCTTTGGTGGTAAGGCCCTCCCTCCCCCCCCCCCCCCCCCCCCCCTACACACGCACACACCCCTTCTCCTCCCTCCTCCCTTTCGCAGGATCGCGACCCCCTGACGGCTAGGGAAGGCTGAGGTGGGGGGTGGGGTGGGGGTTTGAAAGAAGCGCGAGTGACGTCACGCCTCGTGTGAGATACCGTGGACTGGGGTGTGTTTGGGGAATCGGACGGCGTCATGAGTGAAGGTGGTTGGTTGTTGGTGATTGCTCTCTCTCTCTCTGTCAGCGTGACAGACACCACAGGCGTTCCATCTGCGGCGTTTTGGTGTCGGGGGCTACAACAACATCAACAACAAGAAGAAGAAGAAGAAGAAGATATGTGCCAGCACGTACTGCGTGGGAAGGGTGGCGTCTTTCAGGCTGGGGATACGCTCCTCGGGGTACGCCTTCCGGACGGTGGCACGTCCAGCGAGCCCTGCCAGAGCTCACCAAGCTCTCAGTTGTGTTGCAGGAGGGAAGGGAGGCCCCTGGACAAGGAAAGACAACTCACGTGGAGACTGTGTCTTCAGTCAGAGAGGGAGAGACGGCGGGAGGAAGGAAGTGCCTGAAAGAGAGAGCCAGAGAGACAGACAGACAGAGAGAGAGAGAGAGACTCGAGGATGGACTGCAGAAAATTGATGGAGACTGGAACGCAGGCGGAGGAGGTTGGGTTGGGAGCTGGGGGGGGGGGGGGGAGGGGGGGGCAAGGCCAGGTCATGGGGGAGGGGGGGGGTGTTGGCGAAAAGGACACGCTTTGTGCATCCGTGATGGAGAGGGAAGACACTGCGCTGTGAGTTAGAATTAGGCGTCTGCTCAGAACATGTGGAGCACCTAACTACACGTGACTCGAGTCCTATCGATGTCTGGATTTTAACAGAAAAACAACAACAAAAGACAACAACAGCAACAAAAAGACAGACTGGCCTTTGTAAATGGATGAGCCAATGTTTAAACAAAAGAACATACCTTGTGCATGTCATTCTACTGTATTCATGTAAGTGATGTTATTTTGGAAAACATGAACACTTTTTTTTTCTCTCTTTGAAATTTTCCCCGACTATGCAGGAGGCATTTCTTAACTGATAAAGGATCGTTGAATTTTTCTCTTTACTTTTCCCGCATGAAATCATTTTCACCTTTTTTTTTTTTTGGTTGAGAAATGCATTCATCCAAATTCTCTTGTGAATCCATCCTCTATTTCTTTTTCTTTTCACTGCCAACTAGGAGATCGGAACAACATCTTGGTGACTCTGCAGCTCATCGTCTTGTGCATGTCCAGATTTGTCGGTATTGACTTCAAAAGACGGATACTTAGGAGGGATGGAGGGGTGGGGGATAAGGAAGGAAGTAGAGAAGAGGGGAGGGCTGGAGATTGCGCGCGCGCACACACGCGCACGCACGCACACACACACACACACACACATTAACATTTAACACGGACGCATACCACCACACACACACACACACACACACACACACACACACACACACACACTACACAACACACACACCAACCACACACACACACACACACACACACACACACACACACACACACGCACCAAGTCAGACAAGCTAAAACAACAACAGCAACAACAACACAAAGAAAGTTAATCCTCCTCCTCCTCCTCCAAACCTTTTTGGTAAGGGGTGATAGGATGAAACGATCTGTGTGGGTTTTTTTGTGTGTTTTTTTCTCCCAGTGCATCGTGATCAGCCCAGAGCAGACGGACAGATTTATGGAAGTATTTGGAAACAGGCTGGCCAAGCCAGGAACCATGGATAGTGTCCCTTTAGTATTCCCTCCCTACCTCTCCCTCGCCTCACCCCCACCCCCCACCCCCAAACTTGTGTCCGTTCAATTTTCTTCTCCCTCTTTTTCTTGGAATGGAGGTTTTTTTTGATGTGTTCATTTTATTCGACTGTCCTATTTTCTTATTGTTTTGTTTACTCATTGAGTTTTGTCTTTTTCTTTTTTTCGGCGGGATAAGGGTTGGAGTGGGTGGGTGGGGGGGGGGGGGTTAACTCTACTATAAACGTTTATGCCAGGAAAACATTCCGTGCTTGATGAAGTACACTTTTCAAACGTAAAGGAAGGGGAAGAAGTAGGGTGTGTTTGGAGGGGGTGGGGGGAGGGTAGTAAAAGCTTTAAAAAGAAAAAATCACACACTTGATCTATTGGTTCTGTACAGTGCTGAATCGGACAAATGCATGTCGTACAACCTTAAAAGCGCTCTGCGTGTTCGGTTGGGTTATAGCAGAACCCAAATCGGTACATGTAATGCATGGGTGCAGTTGAAGACTTGTACTTGTTCGGGAATTAGCCTTTGCCAAGGTGAATGATATTTTTGTTTTAGAACTTTTGCTTTAAAATAGAAAAGTGGGCGGGGGTCGGGATAGTTTTATGGATTTGCCGTGAACAATGTGGACGGGATTAGTTAGACAAAAAAAAAACGATGTTGTTTTCTTGTTCCCCTTCACAGACCATGGCTGTCAGTGTTGTTTGTTGTGGGCCAACAAGTAACAACCCAGCACACAAAAGAGTGTAGCCACGTCAGAAATCTGGCAGCAGATGAATGTGGATATTAAACGGATTGCAGACAAGTCAGGAATAACCCCCCCCCCCCCCCCCCTCCCTCTGCTGCCGTTTAACAAGGTCGTGGACTATCAGGGGTCAGCTGTGAAGAGGCTCTGGGATCAGAAAACTCGTAGATCAGCCTGGCCCATGGGATGGCTCTTGGATTGACCCCCACCCCACCCCCACCCCCACCCCGTCCCCTTTGCTTGCCAGCCGGACTGTAGACAACTTGAAATTGGTGAGAACGGAGACGACACTGATGAAGAACACTGCAAACTAGGACCAGGTTAGGTCGGCAAAGAGCTGTGTATCATGTCCATCGCCTGACGAAGACCGCTTTGGTGCCCAGCATAGTCTGACAAATACGACTGCCGAACCCCCCCCCCCTCTCACCCTGACCCCCCCCCCCCCCCCCCCCCCCGCCTCCCTCCTCCTATGTCCCCTATCCCTTCCTTTCTATTCCCGAAGACCCAAAAGTGATGGTCTTGCTAGCCATTTCCATCAGTGTTTGAAAGAAAGGAATACAGGAATGCATGAATGACGGTGCAACGCAATGCCAAACCTGAAAGAACTACCAGGTCCAAGCCGCTTTTATCAAAAGCCGATTTACAGGGACAGCCTCTCCCTCGTGAAGCTAGCAATCCTCACCTCCCTCCTCCCCATACCGTTCCTTTTCAACAGAATCGTGTCAAGCACTCCCAATTCTCTCGGACGCCGCTTATATCGAATTTATCGTTGCGAACCTCCTTCAACCCCTCCCCCTCCCCCTCCACGTCCCTGCCCCCCCCCCCCCCCCCCACCCCCCTTGCCGCCCACACCTTCCAGCTTGCCGCCCTTTGTCTAATCAGCCCCCTCCCTTTCCACCCCCACCCCTCAAACTTCAGTATAAGCGGCTTCAACTGCATATTATGCGATACATGAAGAATGATCTACACTCGCAGGACTGGCGGGATGGGAGCAGAGTAGAGACAGTCTTGCGGGACGGGTTGTGTTTCCTTCCGTCTGAAGCGTTTCTGATGGTTTACTGCTGATTTAGGGGTAGATGGAGGGGAAGGGGAGGGAGATTGGGTGGGGAGTGGGGGAGGGGTGGGGTGCGGGAATGAAGTGTGATTGAAACGACTGGGTTGATGGGGGGAGATGGTTGTGTTGTCTCCGTTTTGCTGTATCTTTGAAGTTGGCTGGTGCGGACGTGGTTGCCACACACACACGCACAGAGAGAGAGAGAGGGGGGGGGGGGGGGGGGAGAGAGAGAGAGAGAGAGTGTGGTGTGTGTGTGTGTGTGTGTGTGTGTGTGTGTGTGTGTGAAAACCCTGACAATGCTAAACCAAAAACAATCGGGGGGGGGGGGGGGGGGGGGGGAGTGAGAAAAAAAAAGTCAACTGTCTGTAGCCTTACTCCGAGTTTGTATGGCACGAAGACGGGAATCCGAGCCGACCCTAACGTCTTCAGCAGGGCTCGGTTAAGTAAATCATGTCAGTAGCATCACTAACACCAATGACTTCAGCAGCTGTGCGGAGTCTCCTCTGGTGGGTTGCCTCCTAAGGACAACCTGACTTTGCCCTTTGTGAACTGCTAGTGATGTGTGTAGCTGTGCCTGGGGAAGGGAATGTTTTTGGAAATTGGCGTGGGGGGGGGGGGGGGGGGGGGGATGATGTCTATGAGTGGACACGGAATGTAAGACGAAGGACAATTTTTGAGGGGAAAAAATTAAAAAAAAAACATCCAAGCCAACGTGAAATCAAAGGGGGAAAACGCAAGCACACGCGCGCGCGCGCACACACGCACACACAGAGCAAAACGGGAGACAGCAGAAAAGGACCATTACCCAGATCGTCAGTTTCAGAGTTACCGTCCTTAGTGACGGTCATTGTGCAGTGTGTGGTTACTATATATAGTAGGGCCTCCGGAACCCCCTGAATTCAGGGAGCAGGTCTAATGTCTGCACATGTGTGTGTGTCTGTGTTTCACCGTCTTTTCAGGGTGGTTTGGACAGACGAGTCGATGCGCGGTTTGTGTTGATAGTGGAGTTTGACGCCGTATGTACCCGTGTCATGTGGCATTTACGGTTTAGTTATCTCTCGGTTTTTTTGTTTGTTTGTTTTTTGTTTTTTTTGTGTGTTTTTTTTTTTGCTTTTAGCTTGGTTGACAATGTTTTTTCCGGGTTGATTCATTGTAGGTTCATTTCATTCACAAGTCTGTTCATCTACGTTGATGAGCTTCGACTTCAAATGAAATTTGAATGTTGTTGTGTTACTCAGCACATCAACGATTTCCGTTGCATGGAAACACAGTGTAAATACCACGTGCAGTTTGATCCGTTTTGTTGTTTGAAAATGTAGATTATACTGATGAGTTGTTGTTTCCTTTTTTTCCCCTGTTTTATTTGTGTATGTTTTTTTTTTTCATTCTTTTCGTTTTATTTCTAATTTTCCACAGTAACTACCTTTAAAGCGTTGTCCTCTCGCCTTCCTTCCCTCCCTCCCTCCCTCCCCTCCCCCCTCCCTCCCCCATCCTACAAAGTCCAGGTTAGAACTATACAAGTCACTCGTTCCCATGACAAATAATAAGGTTAGAAATGAGAGTCAAAGCTGAAAGAAACTTAAAGAGGAATATGTATTTTTTTTGTTCTAGTATTCTTGTAGCATGTGCACTGGAACTTCGACTTTACAGGGTTCTTGTTTTTTTGTTTCGGTTTTTTTTTTTGTAATAAGGAAAACAAGTTTGGACAAAATGTGGGATGAAATTGGGGGGGAAAAGTTGTCCATGAATCGTTTAAGCTTTTAGTGCTAGTGGCAAAGCTAAGTCAGTTATCACAGAGTGTTTTTCTTCTTGAAAAAAAAATAGCAAGAGAACTATAGTACATGCGCTCTGCCTTTCCTGCTTATTGAACTATGTTACACAAATGTTCATGTGCTGTACATAATGTATTTCACCAAGTTTATTGTAAATACTTTACACTGATTTACAACATGCTTCTGTGTCTTGATCACGTGAACCATTCTTTATGTATTCTTCAATCATTGTTTTTGTTTGTTTTTTTTTTGCTTGTTTTTTTTCAGTGATGAGAAGTTGATTTCCAGCGTCAAAGACCGGATGCGGATCTGTTTTGAGTTTCCTTTGTTTGTTGTTCACCATTGCATCGTTTTGTTTTTAAGCTTAAGAAACTGAGAGAAATATTCAAGAACCTTAAAAATTTAAGTGTTTGCTTTTTTTTTTTTAGGGGGGGGGGGGGGGGGGGGAGCAGACGAACTTTAGAAGACAAAAAAAAAGAATATAATGATTAAATTGTGGCTTTTTTCCCTCTCCATTTTTCTCATATAGTCCAGCTATTACAGACTTTGTCCAAGCTGGCCTATGAGTCAAGTGATAGATCCGAGTATCACACACACACACACACACACACACACACACACACACACACACACACACCGCCCCATCACGCCGCGCACTGGCACACACACACACACACACACACACACAACACAAACACAAACACACACACACACACACACACACACGGTGCACTGAGGTCTGAGGGCAGTAGGATCAAATAGTCGGTAGTGATGAAGACTTTAATGTGCTCTCCTAAGAGGATGCTTAGCTAGTGACTATGAAGGAAGAGAGAAGCATTGCATAACAAAGAGAATCTTACTGTCAGTATAGGAACTGTTTGGGACTCCGAAACACATAATATTACAAAATAGACTTTTTTTCTCGTGTTATCTTGCTTTTGATATGTTTACATAAACCATTTCCTTCTTTTTTTCTTTTCTTTTTTTTGCATTAGTTTTTCATTCTTTTCAAACGCTTATCATAATTTAGAGGTCTCCAAGACTTCCAGTTTTCGGAGGAAGAACACACAATTGTTGGAAAGAATACAAAGTGACATACCTTATTGTGAATGTACATACCTTTTGTGTGAAGCCACTTGTGTGAAGCTATTGATATGTGGAAAAAAAAAAACTCACACGTACCGTTGTCATGATTGTGAGATGTTGCCAAATGTCTGTGAATTGTACGTTGACCAATGCCAGATTAAGTTGCCAAGAGACATATACATGTGCAAATGTGGCTAGGTTAATTTGCCCAAAGGAAGTTTATGTACCAATGCCATTTGGATTCCAGCAATGGAGCAACAGCCGGAACCAAAGTCCTTCGACATCTTTGGTAATCTACTAGTGTTCCTAGGTTTGTTTTTTTTAAATTGAGCAAACGGAACGCTATGTATCCTGAAATCCAGGTAGCAGCTTCTGGCAAAACACAAAGTTTCAGCTGCTATTTTCTGCATCAGCAAAAAAAAAAGCTTTCATTATTAAGAGAGAAAAAAAAAAAAGAAAACGAAACCAGTAAAATTCTAGAAAGTTGTGTTGCCCCTTTGGATTTTTCATATCTAGTCTTGCTTTTTTTTTTTTTTTTTTGCTTTTTTTAAAAAATTATGAAATGCAAGGAGTCCAGTTTTTAGTGTTTAGGTCTTTAAGATTGAGTTTTTCATTTCTTTCTTCTTTTTCTTTTTTCTTTTTTTTTGAAGGGGACAGGAGATTAAGGGGTGGGTAAGTTTAATTTGTCCTTTTCGTCATTAAATTCCTCAAAATTGCCTCGTTAGAAGGTGGAACCATTGGTGACGTGCTGGTGGGAGATCACGGCGCGTTTGAAAATAATGACACAGGTATACCAATGATCAGGCTAGCTCTTTTCTCACCACCACCCCCCCCCCCCCAATATTGCAGAAACATCCATTCTTGTCTTTCTTTGACGACATGCAAATTTTGAAACTGAATGATTGGTAGACCAGTGAATACATAAGTAGTAAATCAGAGGATGCGCGACGTCCCGTCACATTCAACGATCCTATTACACCGGTCTGTTGACTTTGGCAATGAATTAGGGATTAATGACGGAAAAGGGAAAAACAACATGAATAAAAAAAAAAAAATTGAACAATGTTCAGGGCATTGGCAAAATCCAGTCAAGCTTTGAAGTCCCTAAATTGCTTGGTTTTTTTCAGCGTAGGAACAAAAATGTAATAAGTCAATAAATAAATGGGGAAAAAAATGAGTCCCTGTCATACTAAACCGGAATGTTAGCAATGTCAATCAAATTCATTAGCCCTGAAACGATGATTATAGCAGTGGTTAAACGGACGAACGGATTGAAGCCACTAATCAGGACTGGTGAACACCAGTTCCAATTTAACAGTCCTTTAAATTGTTCTGGCATCCGTTGAACAGACAAATAAACAGATAACAGGTAAACAAAAATTACTTCAGAGGAATGATGACATTCTGTCTGATTCATCTAAACTTATCAAGAAGTTTGCTCTGGTAATCGTGAAACAAATAAATACACACACACACACACACACACACACCACACACACACACACACACACACACACGAAAATGAGTAGAGACACAAAGCAACTTCGGGCGATTTGCATTGTTCCATTGAATTGCTCAATCGTAAAGATTTTTTTTTCTTTTTTTTCTTTTTTTTTTGGTCTGGTAACCGTTCAGGAAATCGATGCAAAAACTCCGCAGGTAGGCCAATGAATGAGCTGCGAGAGGAGTGGGGTGGGCAACCTCCGCGCAGGTCCCAGTCCTTGCTTAGTGGTCTGGTCATCGTGAGCTGTACAGCCGGCCACACGTCGTGACTGTGTCGTCTTGTCTGTGTCCACTGTGTGATGCTGGGGTCAGTTCGTTGACCAACTCTCCGTCAACTGACTTTTTTTGGTCATTCTGTCGTTTATTGGTTTCTTTTCTGTTCTGTTCTGTTCTTTTTTTCTGTGTGTGTGTGTGTGTGTGTGTGTGTGTGTGTGTGTGTGTGGTCTTTTTTGGTCATCTTTTTGAACATGCCTTATGCTCTTCTGGCTCTGTCCGCGGCAGCCGTGTATCATTGAATGCAACATTTTGGTCACGAGAGAGAGGGAGAAAGAGAGAGAAAAAAAAAAAGATATATCTGCTTTCACTGACGTGAAAAACAATGATTTTTTTTTTCTCTCTCTCTCTCTCTATCTCTGTCCCCTTCTTTGGATTACGTTTTCTTTGGCCTCACAAGCCAGTGTTCATTTGACTTTATAAAAAAAGAAAATTAAATAAATAATAAAATTACAATGGACAAGTCTTCGTCGTCGTCAAGTTCAGACTGTAGAAAATATGCAATGTTCTTTTCTTTTTGTAGTGTTTGATACCCATAGATTGTGAACTGAGTCTACAAGTTTGATGAACACAGTAGGAAAAAAAAAGCGGGATGGGGTGGGGGAAATTATGACCGTTCTGGAAACAAAGATGTGCATCCTGTCATATTCCCTCTTTTCACCAGAAGGCCTGAGCACGTGTTTGTCAAGAGGCAGCGTATGTAGTTGTCAATAAAAGGGAGGGGAAAAAAGTTTTGTCTGATCTGTTCGTCGCATGTAGGTTTTAAAGTCAGTGAGTCGAAAAATAGTTGTCAATAACAAGAATCAAACGCATTAATCGGACGGAGTTTGTTATCTTTGAACCAAGCAAGTTTATGGCAACTTTTAACTAAAAAGTAAAAAAATAAAAATAAAAATCCGTTATGTACAGTTCTGTCTGAACATGAGCTGAAAGAAAAGAAAAGAGAGAAAAAAGAAGTGAAGGAAGAAAAATCAAGCGCTATGAAATCGGATCAAAAGGCCGAGCAAAATGAGAGTTTGGGGTCAGTGCGGGGGGGGGGGGGGGGGGGGGGGGTGGAGGGATTATCATTTTCCCGGAGATAGGTTTAAACCCTTCTGATACTTCATCAACATTTGGTCCGACTCTCATGTAGGAGGACGTAGGTGGTGAGCAGACAGGACAGCCTGATGTCCCCAGCCCGCCTGTCTTTACAAGCACCTGTCTTGGCCGCTGTGTCAAAATCAGGGCCTGAAAAAAAAAAAAAAAAAAAAAAAAATCTTGCTTTTCCTCGTGTCGTGAGAGATAACCTTGTAAGGGCATACCAACCCCTGGACACATGTCGCAATTTATTGATTTGAGGACTATGTTCAGAAACAAACCAATAAATAAATAATAAACAGAACAAGTTAACAAAAACAAACAAAAAACAAACAAACGACGACAACGGTAATAAACAAAGAAATAATCAGAACAAAATAAACACAAACAAAAGCGTTTTAGACCTACTGTACAACTATGATTCTGTCCGCCATGGACATTCATTATTTATAGTCCATGTTTTTATCATCCTCAGACCAAAATATTGTAATAGTGAATGTTAATTATTACTGTCAGACATGCTGGACAGCTACAAGGATCTTCAGATTTACAGTGATGTCAGTTCTAGCAAGGTAAGCGTATGCGCTGTTTTCTAGTAGAGTCTGTGTAGAAATAGTGTCTTATACTAACTCACCATTAGAAAAAAATACTGTTTTAAGAATAAAACATAACAAATTCTTTAAAGGTGAAAATGGGTTAATGTACACTATCATCTACCCTGGCAGTTCATCAACACTGTCTTGATGAATTGAAAAGTAGTCCGACCTTGCAAGTGGTCTTTTTTGTTTGTTTGTTTTTTTAGTTTCCTCCAGATCTTGCTCTCATGAATGATTCTGTGCCAATATGTTTTTTTTTTTTTTCGTACGGTCTCTCGACATTGGAAATGTAAACTATATTGAACTATGGATTGTTTGTGTTTGGCCAGTTTAATACTGTTGTACCACATTGATGCTTTCTTTGATATATACATATATCTATCTATATCTATGACATATTTATGAAACACTAAACTCCGCATGCAGCTAACTCTATAAAAATGCAAATGTGTAGGGTCAATGTGTTGTCACTTGTGATTGTCATCGGATCTATCACCACACATGTTTTCTCCATCAGTGTCAACTCCCATCATTCCAGCCTCTGTCTGCGTGTGACGTCATTTCTGTGTCTTACGTCATTTCCGCGTGTGACATCATTCCGTGTCTTGCATCATTCCTTCACGTGTGACGTCCTGGGTCATTTTTTGTGTCGTGCCGAACCCAGCTGGCAGATCTCATTCTCCATCTCCTCGCACCATTCTGAGGACCCGTTCCATTCCTCGTCCACCACGCCATCTCCATCATCGTATTTCTCCAGTCATACTACCCCTTGTACATAAACATAACTCGACTGGCGACCTGCCAGGCAAATGTTCAGAGCCCATTTTGTCGATATCCATTGCTATTTATTAACACACTTCTCACATCTTGAAAAAAAAAAAAAAAAAGGACCCTCAACTTCCATGGTTTTGTTCTTGACAGTGACTTGTTCAACGGTTCTTGTTTGGTTGTTGTTTTCCTTTTCTTTTTCTTTTTTGTGGTTTTGTTCAGCATGAATTACGTCGTCTCTTATTAGACTTCTGTTGTGAGCCTTAGATGCATGTCTGACAGTCTCTGCGTTTGGTTTCCTTCTTCTCCTATCCTGTAGCTGTTCTGTCCGTTGTTGTGTTCGTCAGCCTGTGTAGCGGTGGGTAGTCTGTTGAGTAGACCCCCAATGTGATATTCCTGCCCATGTCTTGTGCGTATGGGCGTTACTGTGACTGTTGTTGGTTATTACCTATTCATATATACATATATATAAATACCTGCTTTTTTTGTTACATCACGCTCGAAAACTGTCATCAACAGCGGTTTGGGGAACACTAGAACAACGTGTTGCTTCCACGGCCCTCTGTGCGTGCGCGTGTATGGGTTGGGTTGGGGGGGGGGGGGGGGGGTGTTGTTGAAACGCTGCTTGGAGCAGGGGATCGGAGTGGTGTCCCTTTTTTTTTTAACTTTTTTTTCTTCTCCTTTTAGGTTTTCTTTTTCGAAGACAAATCCAAGCATTCGCAGTTGCAGACATCCGAGTTCACCGTTATCATCAACACTACCGCTTTAATGCACTGAACGAAGAAGACAATTCGGACAGTGATAGTTATGCCGGGGGGGGGGGGGGGGGGGGGGGGAGTAGAGAGAGAGAGAGAGAGAGAGTGGGTTCAGGGGCAGAGGGGGGGGGGGGGTTGCGTGTGTTTGTCGTCACTGATTGCCTAGGGCCTGTGAAATGTGGCCGTGAATCCAGCTGGGATACTGCACAGACATCTAGGGGGGGGGGGGGGGGGGGGGGGGGGGGGTGCTCACTCACTCTTTGTTATTGTTGCTTAATTAAAACCATCGGCAAACGCTTTGTCCACAATGAGCACGGGGTGTGCTCGAAGCTGGAACGAAAAAATCAGTCTGCGCCCTAGCTCTTCGTTCCCGCGACAAAGAGGAGGATGTTTGCATGGGAACCGTTTGTGTGGGACGTTTACTCGCTTGAAAAGCCCGTCACGCCTGTTCAACACGGCCATCCTCTTCCAGCCCAGAGGGATCATCAGTCAGTGATTAGCGGTGATGCGCTAGCTTCTTTATTTACCTGAATTCTGGCGTGTCAGCCCGGTATGCAGTTTCAACGTGACCAGCAGGAAACCAGAAAGTATCCTCATGAAAACCAACAACAGCTGGGCATTCAGGAAAAACAGGAAATGAGGACTGGCGCGCATGCGCATTGGTATCGTTGGTATCATTGCGCGGAGCGTAGGCGTGTAAAAGACTGCACAGTACTAAGTTACAGACTGCCTGAAGCCTGAAATAACTGCCATCATTACCTGGGTAACACTGCTCTTGGGCTTAACTGGGGTCATCAGGTTACTTTCTTTGTTTCGACCCATTCTCTGACATCTTCAGAACGTGACAACCAGGGGAAGATAATCATTTTCACGTGATAATCGCCGATTTTTTTCCCCCCTCCTTTCGCCGAGATGATTTTTTTTTTTTTAACGGTTAATAAGCCGACTTTGTTTTCACATGAGAACAATAATGTGTCACATTTTTCTTGGTGATTGTTTCTCCACGATTGAAAATATGAATTAGGACTCTTGAACCAACAGGGGGAGGGGGGGAGGGGGTCTTATCATTTCGAAAATTCTGTTCTCCAGAACCAGCGACAGTCTATTGCGAATCTCGTATTTGATTTTAGGTGCGTTGGCACTGCCACTGACCGAGTCTCTCTTCTCTGTCTGTAGATCGCCCTGGTCCGTTGCTGCCGTTGTCTTGACACTTGATGTAGAATCGGGGTAAATGGGGGTGGGGGGAGGGGCGGAAGGGAGGATTGAAGAGAAGGTAAGGAGAGCAGAGGAAGGGGGGGGGGGGGAGGCGTCAGCTGACTAGCTCGTTACATTTTATTTTTGAAATACAGCTTACTCAAACATCTCCATAACTATCGCGGGGAGAAGAAGTAGTTTCGGGGTGGAGTGGGGGTTATAGTGAAGGTGGGTGCAATATTCAAAGCGTTCGTAAGATTTTTGTAAAGCCAACGACAACAGCAACAACAAAAAGAGTCGTTATCGATCGTTGCCACTGAGCGACAGCAGTGACTAAGAGACGTTGATGCAGGAAAAAAGAAAACGAAATGAGCAAACTAAGGTCAGATAAGTGAATAGAAGACAGTCACAAACACTACATTTACCACCCTTGGAAACAGCAGGCTAGTCGTAATACGAATATTTTCTTTCGAAAAAAACAAAAAAATGAGCCACGTGATTTTAAATAATTAAGCCATTTTTGACTCGATTTCGTGATATATAAAAGAAATAATGACACATATCCACACATACTCTGGAACACACAAGCGCGCATGCACACACACACACTCCACAAATAACTTTGGCCATCTAGTAGTCACTGTTTAACTATAAGAAATTGAAACGACTGTGATCTTGTTAGTTTTGCTCGTTGTGACTTCTGCTGACTTGTCACATATACACGCCCGCGCTTGCACTCACGCATGCACGCACGCACACACACACACATACACACACACACACACACACACACACACACACACATTATTAACTTATAGTCGAATACTGTTATATACCGATTTGTCTGATCTTATGCGTTTTTTGTGTGCATGACTAGCGGATGTTCACAATTCAGTATGGAGTAAATGTGTGAGCATAGGCTATGCGCACCGTAGGTATGTGATGATAACTACTTAGAGTAAAGGACCTTAGCTGCTTGTGCGATTATTTTAGAAGTCCTGTCACACGTAGGTGATAATAGACACAGAAACAGAATCATTTTTCCACAAAAATGTCATCGTTGACATAAAACCGATTAGGAGAGGATGATGTGATAACAAACAGAGAGAGAGAGAGAGATAGAGAGAACGAAAGAGCGAGAGAGAGAGAGAGAGAGAGAGAGAGAGAGAGAGTTTTGAATGAATCAAGTTTAGAGGACCCTTTTTCTGGATATAGCGCTGTATAAATTTGCCCATTCTCATTCTTCTTCTTGTTCTGCATATCATTATCATCATTATCATAAGGAAAAAAAATCTTAGTGGATTGTATAGAAGATTGGTAGTAAATTTTAACGTACCAAAAAAAAAAAAAAAAAAGGACAAATCCTTGAAAGAACATAAACAATGTACAGTGCCAACATTTTGTGAAAGTTTTTTTTTTTTTTTCGGGAAAGAATTAAGGGTCTAATCAGATCGCATTTAAAAGAGAGAGAAAAAAAAAGTATGGGCAATGGAGGTGTCAGGGAAACGCATTTGACATCAGAACTTCACTGTATTTCGTGCATGGTGAACACCTGTAGAGAAGCAAAGACACAGGAGTATGGTGGATTTTGCCTCTTAAACTGGCTGTGGAGTCCAGGTAACATTGCACATGTCACTACTTCAACATTCATTCCGTGGGATATGCCAGCACAATGTACAGCCTATATATCTCCAACATTCCATGCCCGGAATACGCGTGTCTAGACCAATGTTTCCAGTGGAACTCGGAATCCACGTTACTGACAGTGTCAGTGATGCCCCTCTGAACATTCCTGCGCTCTCCGTCTGTCGAAGGCGGGGAAAAGCAGTGTATATGACGTCAAGAA
Organism: Conus ventricosus; assembly: GCA_018398815.1. NCBI lineage: Eukaryota > Metazoa > Mollusca > Gastropoda > Neogastropoda > Conidae > Conus > Conus ventricosus. The sequence goes on from CM031628.1 coordinate 39,887,652, forward strand.
ATAAACTCGGGAGGTACAGTGGGGGTTTTAAGTCAACGACCTCGAGAAATCCTCGAGGGACGGGGTATGGAATGATAGGGAAAGTCAGCGAAGAGGTGAATACGGTACAGTGAGGTTCTCGAGCAAGTCGTGTTGAAAGGGAGAGAGATGGAATTCTGCTGTCATCCCGCATCGGCACAGCTCGGTGCGCAGCTGCTGGGGTGGGTTCTCCCCCTTGGATGTTTCCCCCACCTCTTCGTTCCTCGTGCTGTGTTCGCAGTGTGTGAGGAAGACGCGTGGTCGTTGGGGTGGGTTCTCCCCTTGGATGTTTCCCCCACCTCTTCGTTTCTCGTGCTGTGTTCGCAGTGTGTGAGGAAGACGCGTGGTCGTTGGGGTGGGTTCTCCCCCTTGGATGTTTCCCCCACCTCTTCGTTTCTCGTGCTGTGTTCGCAGTGTGTGAGGAAGACGCGTGGTCGTTGGGGTGGGTTCTCCCCCTTGGATGTTTCCCCCACTCTTCGTTTCTCGTGCTGTGTTCGCAGTGTGGTGAGGAAGACGCGTGGTCGTTGGGGTGGGTTCTCCCCCTTGGATGTTTCCCCCACCTCGTCGTTCCTCGTGCTGTGTTCGCAGTGTGTGAGGAAGACGCGTGGTCGCTGGGGTGGGTTCTCCCCCTTGGATGTTTCCCCCCCTCGTTTCTCGTGCTGTGTTCGCAGTGTGTGAGGAAGACGCGTGGTCGCTGGGGTGGGTTCTCCCCCTTGGATGTTTCCCCACCTTCTCGTTTTTCGTGCTGTGTTCGCAGTGTGTGAGGAAGACGCTTAGTCAGTGGGATTTGTTTCCTGGCTTGTTACGCACACCCACGACCGTCTCCTGTGGTCATGACATCACAGGGTCCACCCCCCCCCCCCCTTCCCTCAGTGGTCGGTTGACCTGGAGTTTCAGGACCGCTGTTCCACATCCTCCTACACAATGTTCTTTAGCTTCAGTTAGTCGGATGTAAAGACGTAACTGGTTTGGAATATATAAAGTTGTGCCAGCGTCTGTCTTTCTCTGGTGTCTCTGAGGCATTTTACAGAAATGCTTTGCCGCTTGAACCTGCACCCATTGTTGATGGACTGATGACACGATCTTTGTTTGAGGACCAACGCGTGTGGGGAACTAGAGGGCTCCCAAACTCCAGGACTCTCGAATCGCCACCCCGTTCTCCGAAGTTCCTACCGATTTTGTGTTTCTTGTACATGTGCGGATAGTTGTGGTTCTCATGGCTTTTCCCTTGTGATTGTAGATCATTTTGTTGCTCTGTTGTTCCCCTTCTCTTCCATTACCCAGTATTTGACACAGCTGGATAGTTGTGGTAGCGTAGATTTGAAGCGTGTCCGTGCGGATTTATATTTACGTATTTCTCGTTTGTGGTTTAAAAATGACTGTTGTGAATAGTTCAGTAGTGGTGAAATTTGGGTTATTTAAGACATTTTTTTTGTTTGTTTGTTTAGTTCAACGCCAATCCATTTGCTCAGTATTAAGTCTCGGTCTGCAAGATTTCTGTGTTCATTCAAATCCCGCATGTTTGTCTTGGTGGTCTTTTACTGAAAGCTTTGACATTTTCCTTTTCATTGGAAAATTCTTTCTTCAAAGAAACATATCAAAAAACTAAAAGGTACAGAAGACCTTCTCTAATGTAAAAAAAAAAAAAAAAAAAGACAAAAAAAAAATCTTTTTATTTCCCATCCATTTCCGATTGGATGGAAGACTTGTTATCTGCAGCATCAAGAAATGAGTCGCCGTCTGTTCCTTCCTGTTTGAATTGTCTCTTGTTGACTCAACTTTAACAATCATTATCACTATCATCTCATTGCGTCAATTGGAAAGGCAGAAAACCTTGGGACGTCTCCGCATTTCTTTCTTTTCTTCCATTTCTGTTTTGGTTTGGTTTACACTCATGTACTTATGTTGGTAATGCTTTGTAAATTGATGACTCTTTATTTATTCATTGGCTCTGTTTTGTTTGTTTTTTTTGTTTTTGTTTTTTCCTCTTCTGAATTATGAGTTGATTTCATTGTTTATTCATTAAATCTGGCATGTGAATTCTATGTGAACAATAATATTCATCATGCCATTTTACTTTTTGAGTGCAATATCATGGATGTCCATTTAATTTAAACGCAAATGTTTTTACATTGAAATAAAATGCCATTAAATATGTACAGTAATCACTGATGTGCTGTTCTGAAAGGATGTTTGTGCATGCATGCGAGTGGTGTGTGTGTGTTTGTGCGTGCGTGTGGCATGTGCATGTGTGTGCGCAAGCGAGCACGTGTGTTTGCGTGCATACATCAATGATTAATTGCATACATGGATGAATGTACATGTTTTACATACAAATCATATGGTTGTAATATGTTTCACTTAAAACTACCGGTTTTATTCAAGGTAGCAAACCTTTCACGTTTACAAACATGCATACGCACATACACACAACTCACACATCACAAATGGTGAAGAAAAGCATGACTGGAAAACATATTTCAATAAGCGTTTATTAATTCCTGATAGTTTGAATGCTATATTTTGATTGACAAATCTATAACAACAAGAGCTGAAACATACCAGCTACCTCGCACTTCATGAGTAAAAGATCGAAAGCAAAATCTCTTCATCTTTTTCTTGGCGTGGGGAAAAATATGTTTGAAAGATCGTATGTGCAGAATCTAGGAAAGAAATCAAAACAAAATTAGCTTCACACAGACGCTGAAAAATCATATCAATAATCTTATGAAACAGCAGCAGATCCAACTCTGTAAATATTCTGATCACAAACTCTAGAGCTTTTATTTTCACGTAAAACCACATTTTCTTTATAGGAACAGCACTGAACTACAGGTGGTATGTCTTTGTTTTATCCATGGATGGACCTCCATTACTAAAGAGACGAGAACAAGAGGGAATGCTTGTGGTCTGGGCTGCTGAACTGTTGACAGCTGATCATGAAACCTTGTATTGGTGGGCAGCAGACATGCAAAACTCGCGGGGAGATAACTTGAGTTCTGTTGTGACAGTTAAAAACAAACAAACAAAAAAAAGAAGCCGACAAATTACTCTGGAAATCTGTGCAGTACGTGCAAGGTGGGAAATCTTTATTAAGCACAACCATCTGAGTTTTTTGCCTGTGGATACAAATTACTAGCACTGTGGCCACATGCCACAATCAGAATTTTGCACTGTAACACGATAATAATCCATGTAAGCGTTTGCGACCTGATCAAAAGAACAATCCCCATTAATTGCTTCCATGTTTGGGGGGGGGGGGGGGGGGGGGGGGATCTTCGCTGATGAAAACACAAACAATCTTCAAATGCATGACCTTCACCTTAGTTGACAACACATTTCAGGCCTTTGCACTCACGCGTGACCCTATGTTGGCGCCAGCTTCAAGAGCCCCAAAATAGTCCCGCTCCTTTGATTTTAATCTGTCTGCTTGGAACCAACTGGCTTGATGACCAAATGAAAGAAAACGAGAAGAATCAACTTTCAGACACAGTAAAAGTTCTCAAAACAATCCAAGACAGGGGAAGGGGAGGGGGGGGGGGGGGGGTGGAGAGGGGCAGGGTGAAGGTGGGAAGGGTGTAGGGTGGGATGCACTGTTACTTGGTGCCACCATCACTCCGGTCTGGCTCTGCACACCAGACGACTACGTTAGTCAGTGGGGGGTGGCCCTTGCGAACTTGGCAGTGGTGTACTTCTTCAAAGATAAACTGGTGAACAGCACTGAGGGGACTGTTGCGTGGTCTTCCGTTGACAGCACCCAGGGCACTGTACCTAATGGTGTTCCTCTGCGCTTGGGTCAGTGGTGGGACGAGCGTGTGTGTGTGTTTAACAATCAGAATAAAGTGAATGATACAGAAATTTTAACAACTCCCCGTTTGATTTCTAAAGGGCCAAGTCGGCTGGCAGCTGGTGCACAATGTATCCATGTTTGGGACCCAGCCACTGATCACAGGAATGACTCTGGAATCCACATGATTTTACAGGTGCTTTTTCATGGTGGGTTGAAGCAAATCATTCAGTGTCAAAATCTCAAAATATACAATTTCAGTGGGAAAAACAAAAACAAAAAAAAACAAAACAAAAAAAACCAGTGATCTAAACAAGTCAATATCAAAATCTAAACATACAATATTAAAACAATAAACAACAAAGAAAAAATAAAGAGTAAGCTATAAGTTAACAAGGCAAGCGAATTCAAATTTGGTGGTGTATACAAAGCAATCATCACAGGAAACGAATGATGAATAGACACAAATACATCATGGACCACACTATAACCTTCCCTCCACTTCAGAGCTGTCTTAACATCTGTCTGTCTGGCTGGCTGTCTGTCTGTCTGTCTCTCTCTCTCACATATACACCAAGTACATAAACATATGAATGTGTATATACATAAAAACATCTTCACTCTTTCACTTACTCTTTTTTACACACACACACACACACACACACGTGCAACACAGACACACACATAAACTCGTGGAATGTCAATGATTATGCTGATAATCATCAGGTGTTCACCAGGAAACAATTGAATTTCTTTTTGAAAACGCAGATAATCTGTTAACACAGAAATCATGAAAAACAACAACAGCAAATTACAACTTGAAAATGATAAAACACCAAGGTTAACAATGTGAAAGCAAATAAGTAACAAAAATGTAAAAAAAATTAAAAAAAAAAAAAACCAGTGATAAAGGTATTTAACATCAACAGTCTGCAAACACAAAAGTCCTGCTTTTCTTAAGGGAAAAAAGAATTCATATAAACCAACATTCGGTCTGCAAACACAAAAGTCCTGCTTTTCTTAAGGGAAAAAAGAATTCATATAATTATAAACCAACATTCGCAGCATGGAAATTAATAACACAAAAGTAATTATTAAAACAAAACCCAACAAATTCCTAAAACCATGCAATATCACCCCCCCCCCCCCCCCCCCCCCCCCCCCCCCCCCCCCCCCCCCTTTTCTCTCCTTCTCCCTCCATACATACACACATGAACACAGGAACTCACATACACACAAAAATACCGACATCAAAATCACAGCATCAATAACACAGGAACAACTACAAAGGAAAGACAAACACAAACAAGCAGAAATATAAAAATAGAAAAAAAAACCCACAAGTATCAACCCCATGGAAACATTCAATGTAACACTAATACTCTGTCCACCGGTTCAACAACAACAAAAGTTTACATGACATGACAACTCCGAGCAGAACCCATGCGGAAGCCTGTCACCATTTGTTTCTCATCCCGACAGCTTGGAAGTGCTCAATGTGATGGTGTGCGTGTTGTCCAACTTCTAAACAAGAAGCAAGGTATCCTTCAACCTACAAGCCCGCGCTGTTCTACCAGAATACCTAACTGTGCTTTCAGCATTGAAACATGCGGCCAGGCACTGTTCTACCTGTCACTGGAACTGTGTTTCCAACTTCACAATTAGAAAGTAACAAATTCATTCATTCATTCATTCGTTCTAAGTAACAAATTCGTTCATTTTCGTTGTCCTATTTGTTTGTGTCTTGCCTGAAGAAGATCTAAGAGGTCGAAACGCGTTGTGTTTTGTCTTGTGACTCGTTTGTCCACGTTTCTCTGGGCGGTTCGCTAACATTTATTTACGATTTGTTTTAGACTTCCGCCTGCAGTCGTCTCACTTTGCAACTAGATTCACAATTAGAACCTGGGTATTATTCTATCAATGATGTGGCCTGGTTGGCCTTGTGAGTAAGGTGCCCAATTTTTTTGTTTGTTTTTTGTTTTTTGTTCCATCTTCTTTGCCACCTCTGTGAGGCAGCACTCATTCCAACTCCTCGTCTGCTGTCCAGCCCGCCACAGCCAACTGCACCGGCAATCCACAGGACACGGTCAATCGTCATGAGGCAACCCATCTGAGGAGACACAGTGCTACCATTTGTACTGACAGACAGGGGGTCCCAGGGACTCCTTCACTGATGCTATAGAGGGTCCCAGAGGGGGTATAGAGAGTCCCCATGAACAAAATTAACCAATACAGAAAATGTAGTATTTCTTGCTTTTTTAATTATCGGCTTGATAATCTGAACATTTCAGAGTAAACCAGCATCTCTCTCTCTCTCTCTCACTGAAAACATTTCTTTACAAAAACATGGAGCGCCCAACCACTGAAGCAACGACATATTTGCAAGATGCGATAGCCATGAATTTCCTTTCTGCTTCGTTCACCTAGGCTTGTGCACGCGATTGTTACAACCTGTGAGTCATCGAATTGGTTAATTAGTGGCGGCGGGCGCCACAGTCTGAATATGTCAGCCGGTCGACTGAGTAACCGTTCAGTGACGTGGGCCACAAGGTGAGCCTATCAGTGTTTACGCAGCTTCTCGGCTTACTGTACTTTCGCGGGCACACGCTGTCCTGAATTTGACGGCAGGCAATCGCGCGCGAAGCTTGTGGTGTGCTCAGCTTTGATCACAGACCGCGGCACGTTTTGGGGTTTGCCTGATTTTGTAGTGCGTCCTGCAGGACTCGCTACACGTTTTGTTAGTGCGTCCTTTTTCGCTCATAGTGCATCATGGACGCACATATGTGCGTCATTGGGAGCCCTGGAGACACTGCACCACAGCCGAGTCACTTCGGTGGTGTTCAGCGGTGCCTGTTCTGATCCAACATACACAGGACACCACCTACTGAGCCCCTACTGACGACAATGATTGCTCAGTCACAGAGTCGGCGTGAGTGAGCTCTCCTCTGGGGGGATGCCACCATGTCCGTCCAACAACAGCCACCTTGAATTTGCCAACACTGATGACCCTGACAGAATCAAAACCAATGGCCATAGACGCGGAGAGGCAATTGAAACGGAGGTCACCATGACAGCAGGACATGAGGGGCTACAGAATTTGAGCCTTCAGATTAAGATGAGGATGATGAAGATGATGCTACGGATTTCTAGTCTGGCCTGAGGCTGCGTGGCAGGGCTGTACTCTATGTTTACTTTCATGATGTATCCTAAACGATAAAGACAACCGCAGTGGCTGGTCGAGAAATTTGAGCAACACTTTCAGAAACTCATCCATCCAGCAGACGAAACCTCGACTGTGTGGTCCAGTCTTCCCAGCTGATCCTGTCGCAAACTCTGCTCTAGGGTAAGAGCCGGCTGGGGCAGAAAAAAATTCCACAAATAAACAGCTCTGATGGGACTCGAACCACAAATTCCCGGCCCGGAATCCGCAAAACACTAACCATGCCACCAGAGCGGCTGGTTAAGGCGCCCAATCCTTGTTCCAAGACCTGCGGTTCAATTCCCTCTGGAGGGAGATTTTCTAATCAGCGTTACCATCTGTCCAGACCCAGTCTCCTCCTCCATGTCCGTTTGCACAAGACCTTAACGCATCATCGAACATTTTAAAAGCATGGTCAAATCTCACTCCACCTTCAGGCAACAGCAGACCACCATGTAACGGTGGAATACATGACGCGAATGCATGACATCATGTAATGGTGGAATACATGATGCAAACACATTACATCATGTAATGGTGGAATAATGACAGAACATTACATCATGTAATGGTGGAATACATGACACGAACACATTACACTATGTAATGGTGGAATACATGACACGAACACATTACACTATGTAACGGTGGAATACAGACACGAACAATGACATCATGTAATGGTGGAATACATGACACGAACACATTGACATCATGTAACGGTGGAATACATGACACGAACACATGACATCATGTAATGGTGGAATACATGACACGAACACATGACATCATGTAACGGTGGAATACATGACACGAACACATTACATCATGTAATGGTGGATACATGACACGAACGGAATGACATCATGTAACGGTGGAATACATGACACGAACACATTACATCATGTAATGGTGGCATACATGACACGAACATGACATCATGTAACGGTGGAATACATGATGCAAACACATTACATCATGTAACGGTGGAATACATGACACGAACACATTACATCATGTAACGGTGGAATACATGATGCAAACACATTACATCATGTAATGGTGGAATACATGACACGAACACATTACATCATGTAATGGTGGAATACATGACGCGAACACATTGTCACGGTCAAAAATAAACACAACCAAAGTCGTGGTCCGTCGCCGGCCGAGTTGGTTGGACATAAGCTCTAACGCAAATATTCTGGGCATCAGGCAGACGGCCCCATGTGTCGGATCCGGCCAATTAAGCATAGGGGAGAGGCTCCACGGAGACGGTCTGTCCAGCCAGACGGACTAAGTAGCTGACCGACGCCTCGACGTCTGGTCAAACGAGTCTCGACGCCCGGATCAGACTCATCCGGCCAATTTGAGCACGGCGAGAGGCTAATCCTAATCTTCCTCGTAGACAGTCGGAGTGGCTGACCAACGTCTCAATAGGTTGGCCCGACCTATTGCAACGTCTGGGCCAGACTGATCTAGCCAATTTACGACGTCGCCGGAAAGGGAGAGGGAGAAGGTAGTGTGTGGTGGGGGTGAAATCAAGCTAATCAATTAAATGACCAATTGACCACCACAGAGAGTAAGGCGTGTAGGCGTGACTGTCATGATTTGAATATCCAATGGAATTAGAGGGAGATAACTTCGGGTACGAGGTGGTAAAAATACTGACCAATGGTACTGGCCCTTGGACACGGAGTTAGGGGGATAAAGTAATGCGTGAGTGAGAGAAGGGGAGAACGAACAGAGAGACAGAGAGAGAGAGAGGTTCTGAGTGTAGGTCTGCTCAAGAGAGAAGCAGAGAGATGAGGGGAGGAGAGAAGAGAACCAAGTTGAGAGATTAGCACGAGATAGTCTGCAGAGGAAGGACTAAAGAGAGATGTGGAGAGTGAGAGTTGCTAACTAATGAAAAGAAAAAGAAAAAAAAAAAAAGAGAAAAGAAAAGCAACCATGTCCATTTGATAGAGCAGACTAGAAGAGAGAGAGTGCAATGCGTTAATGCAGGAAGAAAGAAAGGAGAACAGATCGATGTTGATAGTCACTGTTCCATCTAAACCGGGGGTTCGACCTCATACTTGGCCAGCGCCACTTTCATCGGCAGTCCAACCTGACCAACGCCAGCAGTCCAGCTTGACCGGTGCCAGCAGTCTAACCTGACCAATGCCAGCAGTTGTGTCGTGTTGTGAAAGTGACAGTGAAAAGAAAAAAAAAAGGAAAAGAAAAAGACAGTGATTCGTGAATAGTTAAGATCACCTGGCCAGGTAAAGTAGAAATCTATTTATACCCGGGTTAGTTAATGATGTTTTAGATAAATGATTTTGTGAAGTTCAGGAAAGAGAGAATGTTTTATTTTGATTCCATATGCATTGATGTTTCGTTCTATGATCATGTGCAGTAAAGTTATAGACTTTACTAGTGGTTTGATGTGACGAATGCATGATATATGAATGAGATTGTAAGCAAGCTGTGAGTGTGTTTGGGCTGTGCGCTAGTCCTTCCTCCATCGACATCACCCGAGGTTGACAATTTATTGGCGAGCTTGCCAGGATATTCTGGCCCATTTATTATAATTGTTCAACTTCTCAGAGAGGAAGCTGGGTGGGATTCAAGTATTGTAATCCTAAGACAAGGGGTTGTCTTACTGTATGTTCCCAAGATAGTTAAATACTAGGCTTGGCATTGCTTCCAAGATAATTAATACTAGGCTTGGCATTTCAGCCCAGAGTACTTATTTCGTACAGATTGCCTATAATTCGCTCTCATAGTTGGGTCAGGCGCTGGGCGTCTTATAAAAACTAATTACGTTGTCCCAAGCTAATATCATCATTCATAGGATTGTGCTATCACGTCACTCGTGTCGGTAACCACCAGTTTGGCTGTCGTAGTAATAAAATCTTGTTCAAAAAAAAAAGAAGAGATACAATGGCGGAAGAAAAGAACACCCTATTGAACAACTCGTGAGCGTCGCTCGTGATGTAGGTTATTCGGGAGAAGAGTTTTGCGAGCATTCGTTGAAAACCAGCAAAAGATGGAAAGAGATGAACGAGCGGAAAGACGACGTGTCGCATTGGAAATAGCAGAGCAGGAAAAGGCTAAAGAAGAAACAGAAAGATTAAGAATTCAGGCTAATCAGGCTAGCGAAGCGCAGGAAACAGAAAGACTAAAGGAAGCGCAGGAAACAGAAAGACTAAAGGGCAGCGCAGGAACAAGACCCTTCGCTCGTGAAGTCTTGGGAGTTGGCAAGAGGTGGAGAGAGACAGGTGGTTAGAGGAGGTGAGACAGAATTTCTTGTGAAAGGCGGGCTGTTGTACCGAGTGTTCACCAAGGGGAAGACAGGTAAGGTGACAACTCAGTTAGAGGTACCAGCAGGTTATCGTGACACTGTCATGTCAGTGGGTCACGAGTCGCTCATGGCGGGTCATCTCGGCACCAGCAAAACAGCTGACCGAATCTTTGATGACTTTCATTGGCCAGGAGCAATGGCAGACATAAAGCGTTTCTGCATGTCATGTGACGTGTGTCAAAGGTCAGCCACAAGAGGGGTGAAGAGGAAGGCGCCTCTTAAACATCCCCCTTTAATTGACACACCGTTCAGGAGAGTGGCTGTTGATCTGATTGGCCCAATCTCGCCCTGTTCCAAAGGTGGGCACAGGTATGAGACGTGTAAGGTTGCAAAGGAAAGTTTGCAGAAGGCTAGGGTCGTTCAGAAGAAGCAATATGACAGGAAGGTAAGGAAGCAATCCCTCAAGGTGGGAGATCAAGTCCTGTTACTGCTTCCCACGGGTCACAACAAGCTGCTGATGCATTGGAAAGGACCATTCACCATCACTGAAAAGGTCGATCGGGATTACCGGATTGATGTGAATGGGAAACCAAAACTTTTCCATGCAAATTTCCTCCGCAAATACATTCAGTGTGAGACTCAGCACATAGGCGCAGCAGCAATCATTGATGAGGTGAAGGAGACCCAGCAGAAGAAGGGGAGATTTTGTTGCCTAAGTTTCCAGAAGAGTCATACAGGGATGTGTCACTGTATGAAGGGCTAGACAGTAGGAGTTCCTAGGTTTTGTTGTCGGAGGCGACACAAAGCAGCCAGAAAGGGGAAAGGTGGAGAAGATGATGAATTCAGAGAGACCAAAGACCAAAACAGAAGTCAGGAGTCTGCTAGGTTTTATTGGTTTCTACAGGGAGTTTGTTCCAAATTTTGCAGCAATCACGAGTCCTCTCAGTGATTTGGTCAAGGCAGGGAAACCGGCAGTGGTCGAGTGGTCAGACGCTGCAGAGCAAGCACTGCAGACGGTGCTGGAAAGACTAGGTTCCCGTCCCATCTTGAAGCTACCTGATATGTCTAAACCATTTCTGTTGCGCACAGATGCATCAGGTGGTGGGATAGGTGCGGTATTGTTGCAGGAGCATGAAGGGGTCGAGTTCCCTGTGAGGTATGCTAGCAGGAAGTTGACAAAGTGTGAAGAAGGGTACGCAACTGTAGAGAAGGAGTGTTTAGCTGTCGTGTGGGCCGTGCAGAAGTTCCACAAATACTTGTATGGGAAAGAGTTTGTGATAGAGACAGATCATCAACCACTCAAATTCCTGCAGGAGGCGCAGTTGAAAAACAGCAGGGTTCTGCGTTGGGCAATGGCACTGCAGCCCTACAGGTATCGAGTGCAGTACATTCCAGGTCGACAGAATGTCGGAGCTGACTATTTAAGTCGTGTAGTCTAGCAAGCTGCAACTCAGGGGAAGTCAGTCATATCCGGGGTGCTTTGTTGATAATATGTGTTGATTACAGTTATGTTGATTGGATATGGGTTCATTCCCAGTTGGCTATGGTTCATATTCTTTGTGTGAGACTTGTTCATATTTTCTTTGTGAGACTTGCTCATGTGAATGTAGTTATGCTTGGGAGCATGCAGTCGCTTGTGTAGTGATGCATTATTTGCAATAAGTGAGGATGGAGATTCCTCAGTGAAGTGTCATGGATCGTGATCATATTATATTGTGCTTTTCATAGAAATTGTGAAGAGAAGATGTGGCAAATCGCAGGTAGGGGAATTGCATAAGTGCGCACAGAGGTTGTTATAAAATGAGTTGAAGTAACGCAAGAGCGCACGTCAATGATAACTCATTGGAGTGGTATTCACTAATGATATATTTTATAATTTATAAACCGTTGGTTTAAAGTAATTTTCAAACTTTGCACGTGTAGCTGTGTGTCAGCAAATTCGGTTGTTGTCTTTTTTTTTTGTACCGTTGTTTTGAGACAATGCGGTGCATAGTCTTTTGCAAGGGGGAAATTGTCACGGTCAAAAATAAACACAACCAAAGTCGTGGTCCGTCGCCGGCCGAGTTGGTTGGACATAAGCTCTAACGCAAAAAATTCTGGGCATCAGGCAGACGGCCCCATGTGTCGGATCCGGCCAATTAAGCATAGGGGAGAGGCTCCACGGAGACGGTCTGTCCAGCCAGACGGACTAAGTAGCTGACCGACGCCTCGACGTCTGGTCAAACGAGTCTCGACGCCGGATCAGACTCATCCGGCCAATTTGAGCACGGCGAGAGGCTAATCCTAATCTTCCTCGTAGACAGTCGGAGTGGCTGACCAACGTCTCAATAGGTTGGCCCGACCTATTGCAACGTCTGGGCCAGACTGATCTAGCCAATTTACGACGTCGCCGGAATGGGAGAGGGAGAAGGTAGTGTGTGGTGGGGGTGAAATCAAGCTAATCAATTAAATGACCAATTGACCACCACAGAGAGTAAGGCGTGTAGGCGTGACTGTCATGATTTGAATATCCAATGGAATTAGAGGGAGATAACTTCGGGTACGAGGTGGTAAAAATACTGACCAATGGTACTGGCCCTTGGACACGGAGTTAGGGGGATAAAGTAATGCGTGAGTGAGAGAAGGGGAGAACGAACAGAGAGACAGAGAGAGAGAGAGGTTCTGAGTGTAGGTCTGCTCGGAGAGAAGCAGAGAGATGAGGGGAGGAGAGAAGAGAACCAAGTTGAGAGATTAGCACGAGATAGTCTGCAGAGGAAGGACTAAAGAGAGATGTGGAGAGTGAGAGTTGCTAACTAATGAAAAGAAAAAGAAAAAAAAAAAAAGAGAGAAAAGAAAAGCAACCATGTCCATTTGATAGAGCAGACTAGAAGAGAGAGAGTGCAATGCGTTAATGCAGGAAGAAAGAAAGGAGAACAGATCGATGTTGATAGTCACTGTTCCATCTAAACCGGGGGTTCGACCTCATACTTGGCCAGCGCCACTTTCATCGGCAGTCCAACCTGACCAACGCCAGCAGTCCAGCTTGACCGGTGCCAGCAGTCTAACCTGACCAATGCCAGCAGTTGTGTCGTGTTGTGAAAGTGACAGTGAAAAGAAAAAAAAAAGGAAAAGAAAAAGACAGTGATTCGTGAATAGTTAAGATCACCTGGCCAGGTAAAGTAGAAATCTATTTATACCGGGTTAGTTAATGATGTTTTAGATAAATGATTTTGTGAAGTTCAGGAAAGAGAGAATGTTTTATTTTGTTTGATTCCATATGCATTGTTGTTTCGTTCTATGATCATGTGTAGTAAAGTTATAGACTTTACTAGTGGTTTGATGTGACGAATGCATGATATATGAATGAGATTGTAAGCAAGCTGTGAGTGTGTTTGGGCTGTGCGCTAGTCCTTCCTCCATCGACATCACCCGAGGTTGACACACATTACATCATGTAACGGTGGAGTACATGATGCAAACACATTACATCATGTAATGGTGGAATACATGACACGAACACATGACATCATGTAATGGTGGAGTACATGACGCAAACACATTACATCATGTAATGGTGGAATACATGACACGAACACATTACATCATGTAATGGTGGAATACATGACATGAATACATTACATCATGTAATGGTGGAATACATGACGCGAACACATTACACTATGTAATGGTGGAATACATGACGCGAACACATTACATCATGTAACGGTGGAAAACTCGACACGAATACAAGACATCATGTAACATTGGAAAGCATGACACAAACACATTATGTAACAGTGGAAAACGTGACACAAACACATTATGTAACAGTGGAAAGCGTGACACAAACACATTATGTAACAGTGGAAAGCATGACACAAACACATTATGTAACAGTGGAAAGCGTGACACAAACACATTATGTAACAGTGGAAAGCATGACACAAACACATTATGTAAACCTGGAATACATGACTCGAAAACCATTCACACTGATGACAGGTTCACACATCGACCCTGAAGACAGAGCGTGGCTGCCCTCGAGGTGGACTTCTTCATGGCTGCATACACAGAAACATTACCAACAGTGGGTCTTGGAGTTCCAGACTAGGAACGAGGAAAGAAAAGGAAGAAATCCTGTCAATCAACGATCAGTCGTTTCTTCTTCTTTTCTTCTTCTGCCTACGCAGGCTGATACTCCTGCGGACACCCCCTGTGTAGACAGGCTGATACTCCTGCGGACACCCCCTGTGTAGACAGGCTGATACTCCTGCGGACACCCCCTGTGTAGACAGGCTGATACTCCTGCGGACACCCCCTGTGTAGACAGGCTGATACTCTGCGGACACCCCTGTGTAGACAGGCTGATACTCCTGCGGACACCCCCTGTGTAGACAGGCTGATACTCCTGCGGACAACCCCTGTGTAGACAGGCTGATACTCCGGGCGGACCACCGCCCCTGTGTAACAAGAAACAGCAATATTTAAACCCATCTGCCAACAAAGGAGTAGAGTAGCTTGCATGACCCGTTTTTTTATGCTCCCATTATTAAGGCAACCATACTCCCATCTCAGGGAAAGTCGTCCATATGCAAGGATCAGGCCGTAGTCTTCGTCAATACGATTATATTCCGCACCGTCAGAACTCCCTTAGATGGTGCACATTGCAACTGCATTATACTGAACTATGGGACGCACTGCCTCTGCACTTGACCATAATTACATTAACGGCACTGTGTATCATGGATGACCATATGCACTGCACAACAAAGGTTAGTAAAATGGTTTTTATCACGTTGTATTGTATGTATTGAATTGCATTGCACTGAACTGTATAGCATTGATTGTGACTGCTTTATGCTAACTGCAGTATGGTGATGCCCTTGGTTGGCTATATTGTGTTGGTGTTGTTGTGTTGTACTGAGTTAACGATGAGTTGGACCGTACGGTATTGCATGGTTTTTGGCTGTAATCGCATAGTTGATCGCTACTGTCATCATACTGGACTGGACAGCATTGCACTTGTTGACCTATGCTGTATGGCAAGTGTTCAACTATTCTGTATTGGCAGTTATGTTGAACCATTCGCATTGCATTATGCGGACTAGTCTGTATTGGCCATTAAGAATATGTTATGTCCGCCTCCAAAGCAGACCCTGCTGTTGCAACAGTGACAAAATTCAAGAGGGGGGGGGGGGGGGGGGGGGGGGGGGGGGGGGGGGGGGGGGGGGGGGGGGGGGGGGGGGGGGGGGGGGGGGGAGGGGGGGGGGGGGGGGGGTGGGGGGGGGGGGGAGAAGGAGCCTTCTCTCCTCCAAACCCATAGTAGCACATTCCCCTCACCCTAAGCGTGTGTCACGCTTGCCCCACAACAAACACGACTCACTGCAAAAAGCTCGGTGGCATTTCACATGATCTTAAAAAAGACACTAATTTGAACAGAAGATTCAATCACAAGTCGAAAGCGAGTTTCCTCGACAGAAAACAAAGACAATCACATGTGTGAACAGTGTCCTTCCAACACAGATCACACATACAACGTTTAGGACCTAATCAAAAACTGAATACTACATGACTGGGCAAGGTCATTGATATTGCGTAACTGGCGAACTAAGTTTGTGATCTAAGTGTTTCGTTCAATTAAAATGACCTTGAAATGATTATCCCCCGTGGAATTGGTGACGGTACGGATCAACCTAAATCCAAACAAGATGGTGAACTAACCAAAACACTTCTTTTTTTTCCAAGTTCGAGTGAAATAATAATCATGGTTCTTCTGACCTGAAGATTTTGCTAAAACTGAAGAAAAGTTCACCAACGACAGTTTAAGTACTAATGTCTAACGTCAATTAATTTTACACACACACAACCACTCACCCTCACATACACACACACACAACAACACGCACGACACCCCACACACACACCTTATGTATGTGTGCCTTTATAAGTGTTTGTGTGAGTGCATGTGCTAGCCGGTGTGTACTTGAAGGCGTAAGAGTTTACGCTAGCTTGTTTCGCCATCTTCTGGTTGAATATATACATGTGCATGTTGGCGTCATCAAATAAGCATCTTTCAAAACACATGCGAGAATGGGCTCACACATAACAGGATAGGATAACAGATAACAATTTTATTTGTCCAAGAGATGGAAAATTCATTTTTCGACAGCACAGCAAGCCATAACCAGACAACACACACACACACACACAAACACACACAACACAGACAACACACACAACACACACACACACAACACACACAAAAGGCGTAAAAATGCCTGTGTAAAGAATCCATAATATATCAATCCCATCAGTAAAATAATCTTCATGCAAGCACAAACACTCTCCCCCCCTTCCCGCCCCCCCCCCCCCCCCCCACAACACATCTCATACACCCACACACCACACACACACAACACACACACACAACACACACACACCCGCCGCCACGCGCACACACACACACACACACTCAAACACACACACACACACACACACACACACACACACACACGTACAAATACATGTGCGTGCCAGCAACAGTACACAACATCGCACTCTCTTTAAAACAATGGAACTAAAATTTTAAAGTGAGCATCATCATCATCAGTAAAAGCAAGCACATTACTCTATCTAAATAAAATGCAGTTTTAATCAGATTGAAATAATAAATAGTAAGTTATTTAAGACCAGGCATCCTCGATACATACGATTTAAGCACACCACACACACGCGTGCCGCGCGCACACACACAACAACCCACACACACACACACACACACACACACACACAAACACACACAACACACACATCACATGCGCAGCGTGCGCCCAGCAACACACACACACACACACACACACACACCACACACACACACACACACCACACCCACAGCACGCACCAAAACACACGCACGCGACGCACGCGCGCAGCACAGCGCACAAATTGTTTTAAGAACCGGCAAAAGAAAAAAGGAGCGACATTCAGCGGTTCATCATGTGCATGGTCGGGATCCCCTTTGTACATGTCTGATGGCACTGGGGAGGAATGAGTTGAGAGTCTGTCTGTCCGTCTCCTGACATCGCAGTCTGCCAAGTCCCTCACCGACCTCCGAGATCCTGTGATCAAGGGGTGTGATGGTCACCAGGATTGCTGCAACACTCTCAGCACTTCGTCCCTCGTAGAGATCGTGGAGGCCGGCCACATCCAACCCGATCACATCCCTCGCTGTGCGAGTGAGCTTGTCAGCTTGCCGACATCCCCCTCCCCAGACTGCCCAAGAAGCACAGACTGTTGACGTTATGCACCTCTGCCACAGTGCGGTGTAGAACATATGCAGGATGGCTGGGTTGACCTGGAAGTAAGGACCTGAGCTTCTCAAAAAGTGAAAGACGCTGGTGCCCTTTTCTTCACTAAGCAGCCTGTTCTCTGCCAGCCCAGCTAGTTGTCCATATGGAGCCAAGGTACTTGTAATGTTCAACAATCTCCACCCTCTGTTCGCCTTTGATCTGGATGGAGTGTGCGGTGTTTTTCTTCCTCCTGAGTCACGATCACTCCTCGTTGGCTGACGTTCAGGCACAGGTAGTGTTTGTCACACTCCTGGTGACCCCATCCTGTTCACACTGAGTCCTGTGGATTCCTCTCTCCATACAACAATCATTCCAGACAGAGAATAACGTCTGAGAATTTGACCTGTAGACACCTTTTTCTACACATCTGCAGTCAGAGGTGGTACATGTGAACAGCGCATGAAAAGTACGCAGCCCTGAGTGCTCCTGTTTTTGGTTCTCTAACTTCAGAGACCAGAATGTCACAAGCACTGCAATCTTCACCCCGCTGTAGCCTTTTCAGTGAGGAAACTGAACACCACTGATGAGACGTGGGTTCACAGACATCTGCATCAGCTTGGACATCATCAGTGAGGCTGATGGTGTTGAAAGCGCTTTGAGAATCAAGGAAAAGCACTCTCACATATGACTTGGGCCTCTCCAGGTGCTTGCATACCGAGTGCAGAAAGGTGTTTATCGCGTCCTCTGTACTTCTGTTCGCTGAGTATGCGAATTGTAGAGGATCCTGGTGGCTTTGGGTCTGCTCTAGGAGCCGACGCAGAACAAGCTTTTCCAAGCACTTGAATGGGATGGAGGTCAGAGCGACAGGTCGATAGTCATTCAGGCCTTTGGGGTTGGGTTTCTTGGGGACAGGGACAACAGTTGATGCTTTCCACATTTTGGGGATGATGCCACTGTCCAAGGATTCACATGTATGTGAGCAAGTGTGTGTGTGTGTGTGTGTGTGTGTGTGTGTGTGTGTGTGTGTGGTGTGTGTAAGTGTGTGTGTATGTGTATGTATGTGTCTGTGTATATATGTATGTGTATGTAAGGAAGGGCAAGCATTTTCCAACACAAGCATGTGCATGTGTGTGTTGGTGTGTTTTTGTATGCATGTGCTTGCATGCATGCATGCGCACTGCTTGCGTCTGTGCATGCCTGTCTGTATACATGTGTGCATGTCTATGCTCATAAATGTACATGTGTATCTGCATGTGTGGGTGTGTCTGTCTATCCGTGTTTGTGTTCCTTTCTGAGGGGTCCAGACAGTGGAGTCTCTTCATACCTCCTCCAGAAACCCTTCAACACTGAAAACTGGGGGTCATTAACAGGACGGAACCTCTGTCTGGAGGTGAGGTAAAGCTAGTAAAAAATGAAACACAATAAAAATGGAGAAAAAAAAGAAAAAAAGAAAAAACCATCGGAGGGAGCCTTCATTGTGGGTGAGAAAGACAGGGCGAAGAGAGGAGGGAAAGGGGGGGGGAGACTTTGCTGTGAGGTCACACTGTATCGTAAGGTAAGGTCATGTTGCTTACAGCCCAGCCAACGGCAAAGGGCTACATCAGGGCTGTCACCACGTGAAAATCAACTCACAAGTCATCAAAAAAAGTTTAAAAAAAAACAAACCTTTTCACACATCACACTGTATCACTGGCTTTCTGATTTGCTTTCGGTTTTTGTTGTTTTTTTATATATACTGGGTGTGTTGTCCATTCACCTTTTTTTTGGGGGGGGGGGGAGGGGGGGGAGGGGGGGGGAGTTTCAATAAATCTCGACATAAAACTGATTATTTTCTATAGACAGGACCACCGCGAAATCAAACAACAAGTTTACACCAACAAACCTCCCTCTGGTCATAAACTTCTATCCCATTTTCATGATCTGAGAAAACTCGGGACAAACAACATCACGAGAGTGAGAGATTTACTGCCCATCTTGTGCCGAACTAGTAAAGCTTCAACGCCCATTTTGCATTGAATGTGAGAACATTCTTCGTTTCTTCGTTTTCATTGTCCTGAATGTCGTTTATCTTGCCTGAAGAAGACCTAAGAGGTCGAAACGCGTCGAGTTTTGTCATGTAATTTGTTTGTGCACGTAAACTGGCGGACTTACTTTATCACCACTGGCGGACTTACTTTATACACCTTTTAAGATTAACATCACCAGAGTCTCACTCACAAAATTGGATTTGCCACTGGATCTGCTTTTAGCACAGTCTTACCTCCCACCCTCCCCAGTTCCACCTTGCATTCCTCACTGGTCACATCCCCCCCCCCCCCCACCCCCACCCCTCCCCTGGGCAGGCTGACCTGACGACCCTGTGGCCGGCAGATCAAGAGTTGATGAAGACCACTTTGTTGTTGACCACCATTTCCGACTGCTTCTGGCTGCCGGGTGGCTCCTGCTTCTTCATCCCGTGCACCTTTCTGCGGTGGAGGCTGCGCGACGTTCGCTGCGTGAAGGCCTTGTCGCACAGCTCGCATTTGTAGGGCTTTTCACCTGCATTCACAGGGAAAGAGGAAACGAAATGAAAACACAAAAAGATATGACACGCAGGCAAATGTCCTGCACAACAGCTGCAGAAGATGGGGCGGGGCCCTCCTCATCCCAGATGTTCTTTACACACCTGTCTGTCTGTCAGTCTTTACAAATAGACCCTCCTCATCCCAGATGTTCTTTACACACCTGTCTGTCTGTCAGTCTTTACAAATAGACCCTCCTCATCCAGATGTTCTTTACACACCTGTCTGTCTGTCAGTCTTTACAAATAGACCCTCCTCATCCCAGATATTCTTTAAATACCTGTCTGACTGTCAGTCTTTACAAATAGACCCTCCTCATCCCAGATGTTCTTTACACACCTGTCTGTCTGTCAGTCTTTACAAATAGACCCTCCTCATCCCAGATGTTCTTTACACACCTGTCTCTGTCAGTCTTTACAAATAGACCCTCCTCATCCAGATGTTCTTTACACACCTGTCTGTCTGTCAGTCTTTACAAATAGACCCTCCTCATCCCAGATATTCTTTTAAATACCTGTCTGACTGTCAGTCTTTACAAATAGACCCTCCTCATCCCAGATATTCTTTAATACCTGTCTGACTGTCAGTCTTTACAAATAGACCCTCCTCATCCCAGGTATTCTTTAAATACCTGTCTGTCTGTCAGTCTTTACAAGCACACCCTCCTCATCCCAGGTATCTTTTAAATACCTGTCTGACTGTCAGTCTTTACAAATAGACCCTCCTCATCCCAGGTACTCTTTAAATACCTGTCTGTCTGTCAGTCAGTCTTTACAAGTTAAACAACTGATATTTTTTTCTGGTTGAGGGTGACCCCACATTTCACTCCCTATGGGTCATTTGGACAGATTTCAGAATTCAGACATGTTGTTTGGAGGCGTCTCCTTAAATGGCAGCAATTCCATTCGCAAACTTCTTTGACGTTTGGGGAAAAAAGAGTTAACTGTGTTTTGCTTCTTTTTTTTTTAATGGTAGTGTGATGACTGACCATGACGGAGGACGGGAAGACTCCACACAATGGAGGACAGTTCACCACAGCTGGTGTGCTGAAATCAGCAAAGATGGCTGGCAAGTTGCCGAACAGACCGTACACACATGTCTGCAATCACTCCAGTCTTCAGTGGCAAGTGTGAGGAATGACCAAGAAGTGGAGAGTCAGTGTTGGGACATACAGACTGATTCCCCACTGATGGTGAGTGGCCCCAAGTGATAACAAACAGCTACAACACACACACACACACACACCACACACACACACACACACACACACACACACACAAAACCAGCTACAACACACAGAAACATGCACAGCAAACTGTCTGCACTGCTAGACTTTTATACAAAAGCTTGTGCAATTTGGATGAATTCGCATTTTCTTCCAGTAGTTTTCTTGAAAATATGACTCCAAAGTGTCAAAAGTGTCAAGATAAACGTGTTTCGAGCAGATACCATTGGGTTTAGCAAGCGCATATTTGCAACATGCTTTTGAAATTAACCCTTTGAGTAACAACGACGGCTATGACATGTTTGAAACTTCAGAGGCAACGACTTAGGTGACCAAGAAAGGGTGAATCTGATTTAACGCTAGATTGATCGTTGATATTAGAACCTTCGCATAATGACAGTAGAGATGAGTTATCATAAGTCAGTCAGATAAGATAAGATAAGATAATGTTGCTTATAGCCCAGCCGACCGCAAAGGGCCATATCAGGGCTGTCACCACGTTTCATAAGTCAGTCAGAAACATTATTGTCACACAGACATATGCACAACAAACCACATTCCCTACTTTATTTTTACACAAAATTTAGTACGATTTGGATATGCAGTTTTTTGCTTAATTAAACAGAAATTCCTTGAAAATACCAACTTCATCAGATAGTCTGGCAAATCTAAAAAAAATTTCAAAATGGAGTGACTGAAGGCGGCGAACGAAGCAAGATCAGGAATAGAGTTTTAGAACTTACCGCCAATGACATTGACAAACAAAGCACAAGACAAGACACGATGCATTTCAACCACTTGGGTCTTCATCAGGCGAAAAAATAAATCACATTTAACATGTGGGACAGTACAAACTACGAAAAACAAAAAAAGGGGAATGAAAAATGACTTATCCGTAATTCTCCATGAAGGCGGAAATGACATGAGGCCAGGGGGATTATGGGAGAGGAAACAGAGGGGGGGAGGGGGGGGGGGGTTGCGTCAGGGGAGGTGTGTGTGTGTGATATGATAGGGTTGTGTGTCTAGTTTATTAGGATGGTATGATATCTTTGTGATGGTTGTGGTAATGGTGGATAGATAATGAAAAAAAAAAAAAAAAAAAAAAAAAAAAAGGGGGAGAAGAAAGGTGTGTGTGTGTGTGTGGGGGGGGGGGGGGATTTAAGGGGAAGGATCAAAACAAAATTAAGATTAGATAGATGGAGGGTTGCTGTAACTACTGTATGAAGTGAGTGAAGAGGATGTGGTGGTGGTGTATGTACGTGTGTGTGTATGTGTGTGTGTATGTGTGTGTGTTGGTAGGGGATATTGCCAACTGATGTGGAAGAGGTGGGTATGTGTGTTTGGTTATTGTTGGATATTGATGCCTTGGGGGTGTAGTGTGCCCAGTTTGGAAATGAGATGGGATTCTTGAGTTGTGCGTTCAAAGCTGTCACTCTGTGACTGCCAGAGTGCCATAACTTTGACATGGTCGATGTTGTGTTGGGTGTGGTTGAAGTGTAGGGCGACGGGTTTGGGTCGGTGGTGGCGGATATCAGCCAGATGTTCAGCGATGCGTGTTTCAAGTGTGCGTGACGTTTCCCCTATGTAGATCTTGCCACACAGCTGGCAGTGGATGGCATATATAATGTTGCGGCTCTGACATGAAAATGTGCGTTTGACTGTGAAGGAGTTTTTTGGGGCCCTGTAAGATGGTGTCTGGTTTGGTGAGGGGGCAGATTTTGCAGTTGGGTTTGGAGCAGGGGTGAGTTGTTTGGAGTGTTGGTACATGCTGCATCATAAATTGCTTAGTTAAAAGGATACAATTATGAGCCCCAGTGCAAAGTGATCATTTGCTGTTCAGTGAAACAACAACAACACCAACACCAACACCACACACACACACACACACACACACTCACACTGTGAGGGCAGGATGAAAAAAAGCTGCAAAGCTTATTCTTTTAACCCTCAATAAAGATAATTTTGACTTGACTTGACACACACACACACACACACCAAGTAACTGCATGACGTCTGCAAGAACAACTTGAAAACAGCTGAAGGGATCCCGATCCATAGTTAGGCAGGTTGTTTGGGGTGTCACCGTATCCAGAAAGAACTGCTTGTTGAGAACTCTTAGGTCTCAAATCAGTTTTCATCTTTATCATCAGAGCCAAACTGACCACACAGGCTCTCTTCAGAGCTGTCAACACATAGGGGAAAAAAGGTCCAATCATGAAAAAGAAACAAAGAAAGACAACGATATATTATATATATATATATATATATATATATATATATATATATATATATGTATATATACTATATACAGCAATTAATAACACAGTGGCTAAATTATTGACACCTGAAAGAGGGATAACAGCAGGCCATACTCAGAGCACCAACTCATCACTTTAGTTCATCATTCACAGTTTAAAGGCAAAATGCTCACAGAAAACACGTATCTGAATGTCACTTAAAATGCATGGAAGGCCACATGGGCACACAGACAGGCCGCACGGGCACACAGACAGGCGCCACAGGCACACAGACAGGTCGCATGGGCACACAGACAGGCCGCACGGGCACACAGACAGGCCGCACGGGCACACAGACAGGCAGCAACAGACAGGCCACATGGGCACACAGACAGGCCGCACGGGCACACAGACAGGCCGCACGGGCACACAGACAGGCCGCACGGGCACACAGACAGGCCGCACGGGCACACAGACAGGCCGCACGGGCACACAGACAGGCCGCATGGGCACACAGACAGGCCGCACGGGCACACAGACAGGCAGCACAGACAGGCCACACGGGCACATAGACAGGCCGCATGGGCACACAGACAGGCAGCACAGACAGGCCACACGGGCACACAGACAGGCTGCATGGGCACACAGACAGGCCGCATGGGCACACAGACAGGCCGCATGGGCACACAGACTGCATGGGCACACAGACAGGCCACATGGGCACACAGACAGGCCGCATGGGCACACAGACAGGTCGCATGGGCACACAGACAGGCCACACGGGCACACAGACAGGCTGCGTGGGCACACAGACAGGTCACATGGGCACACAGACACAACGGAATGGTCAGCGTACGTCCACTGTGGACAGTGCGCACAGGCTCACAACTCAGCAACCAGATTACAGCAAAGACGCCGACATCAACTATTACCGGTAGGGAATAAACAAACAAACAAAATTTTTTTTAAAAACAGAAGACTTTTCGAGATCGAAGAACCGAGAATGGGCTCCAAGAGGGAAAAAAAAACAACAAACAAAGTAGGCGACAGTCAGGACACAAATGAAAACAAGCTTAAGTCAAAGACAGTGACAGAAACATGGAAGCCACTAGCACCGAACACTCTGAATGTGGGGAAACAATTCTTCCGACTCTAGTCTAAGAGCCCTGGCTGTCCTGTATGAGCAAGACGCAAAACTGGCACAAAGGGCTAAAGTCAGACACAAAACAAAACAAAAAACAAAACAAAACAAAAGACCAAAAAAAAAAAAAATGCGCCTGAAGGTTTCACAGTGGCTATGATGAGGCTATTCTCCTTCACTGAATGTCAGGTTCTCTTCAATTCACATCAAGCGAGTCTCTCCATCAGAAGCTTGCTCTTGTGCCCCATTTCTGATACTTTTGAAAGCCCTGGTACACCCAC
Source organism: Conus ventricosus (assembly GCA_018398815.1). NCBI lineage: Eukaryota > Metazoa > Mollusca > Gastropoda > Neogastropoda > Conidae > Conus > Conus ventricosus. The sequence goes on from CM031628.1 coordinate 39,912,655, forward strand.
CCACATTAACGAGTTCCAAGAACAAACTTCTGCCTGGTTTAGAGGGAACTGAACATGACCAGGTATGATAAGATAATGTTGCTTATAGCCCAGCCGACCGCAAAGGGCCACATCAGGGCTGTCACCACGTTAAAATCAACTCACCAGTCATTTTTTAAAAAAAAAAAAAAAAAAACCACTTTCACACATCTCTTTCAATAACATCTTCTAGAAACACACCAGAAACTTCGTTAAAAATCTTTCTTCCGTAAAATCTTAAATCAGATGAAAAATGTTAATCTCTCTCAAAAACCCAAGGATCACGTCAGGCGGGACATCCTGAACAGGATCTTCATGGACTCCGCTGTAAAATGTTTGTGTCTCACATCGTGCAAGTCCCAACACTCTAAAAGAATATTTTTCATTGTGAGTGGCACATGACATGGAATGCACCACAGAGCTTCTTCACTCTTTAAAAGGTAGGAATGAGTAAAATACAAATGGCCGGTGTGCAGCCGGCACAGAACCGTTTCCTCTTTATGACCTCCCGACGTAGATGGGAGGAAGTCCTTAAGGTTTGGACGGATCTGAAAGAGTTTGTTATTCGTCTGTGTGTTCCAATCCTCCTGCCAGAGGTCTCTCACATAATCGTTAATTTTGGGTTTCACATCTGAGCAGGGGATATAAATGTTGGACAGTTTCTCTCTTGTGGCATTCTTGGCTAAACGATCAACCATTTCGTTCCCGCCGATGCCAACATGACCAGGAACCCAAGCCAGAATAATGTCGTAACCATCCGCTTTCAACTTGCTAAAAAGTTCAAAGAAATGTAAAAGTTCTGGATGCTGAAGGTTGCGGCCAGCTATGGCCTCCAAAGCTGACAGCAAATCCGACAGAACCAGAAAGTCCCTCTTCGTAGATTGTGAAATTATCTTCAATGCCAGAACCAGAGCAGTCCATGTGTGCAACTTCTGAGGCAAGATCTTTGAACAATGGAAGCGCTTGTCCAGAACCAAGGCAAAAATTTTTGCACCTTTAACCGTTTCTGTCATCTCAGGCAACTGTTTTCACTGAGCTGACCAGGGATACGAGGGCTCAAAGCCAAACATGACCAAGACCTGAATATCCTTGCGTTCAGGTTCTGTGTCTAACACGAGTGGTGCGACGTTTTGCCATCGAACACTCTGACTGCGGACAATCTGGCATGGGAAGCTGTGTCAAGAGGACATTTCAGTTCCTTGTAACATGCGTTCGTCTAATCACTGATAAATCCGCTGACTGTTGGTGTTTTTTTTTGTGAGTAACCTGCTCAGTGTGACCACAACATGGCTATTTGAGAACAAAACACAAGAGCAAGAACGTCTTGCTGTTCTTGATTCAGAGACTTGCCAGGTGGTTTTTTTTTTTTTTTTTGGGGGGGGGGGTTCTGTGTACGCAGGCGATACTCCTGCAGACACTACCTGTATAGACAGGAAGTGGAGTTTTGTGTGTATGACCATTTTTTTATCCCACCATTAAGGCAGCCATACTCGATCTTCGGGGAAGGTGCATGCTATGTGTAATGTTGTCAACCATACCAACGGCCAAACTGGCCTTCTCTTCCAAAAATTGGTGATGGGATTTTACATGTGTGCAAGATGTTGTGCGTGCGTTCACACACGGAACCTCGGTTGATAGTCTCATTCGAAGGACTGTATGGGGAATGGAGTCAGAACCAATGTTAACTCCGAGGGAAAAATCCCCCTGTACCAAAATTTGAACCCACAACCCCAGGATCATGAGTCCGGCGCCCTGCTAACTGAGCTATTCCATTTGCCAGGTGTGAACAGGACTACAAACTGCTGCAGAAGGGAAACAGGAGCTATCGCTATTCCAGCACTGGCATTCTCACCTGTGTGGGTTCTCATGTGGATGGTCAGGTATTCTTTCTTGGTGAACCGCTCTGCGCACCTTTCACACTGGTAGGGCTTCTCTCCTGCAGGCAGGGGTTTGAGAACAATCCTTTACAACCCAATTATGAAATAAAGCTGGGTGGGGGGGGGGGGGTGAGTGCTCTGCGTGCGTCTGTGTGTGTGTGTGTGTGTGTGTGTGTGTGTGTGTGTGTGTGTGTGTGTGTGTGTGTGTGAGAGAGTGTGTGTCTGTGTCTGACTGTGTGTGCGAGAGAGAGACAGAGACAGAGACAGAGATGTGTCTATGTGTGTTGCAGAGAATGAGTCAGGGAGAGACAGAGCATGTGTGTGTGTGTGTGTGTGTGTGTGTGTGTGTGTGTGTGTGTGTGTGTGTGTGTGTGTGTTGTGTGTACATCACTACACCATACTGTGAGTGTGTGTGTGTGTGTGTGTGTGTGTGTGGTGTGTGTGTGTGTGTGTGTGTGTGTACATCACTACACCATACTGTGAGTGTGTGTGTGTGTGGTGTGTGTGTGTGTGTGTGTGTGTGTGTGTGTGTGTGTGTGTGTACATCACTACACCCTATTGTGTGCATGTGTGCATGCGTGCATATGTGTGTGTTTGCATGCTTCTTTTCTACTGGTAGTACAGGGAACATGAAAAAGAGGCAGCCGGATGGCTGACGTCTGGGTTGCCCCCAGTAAAATCATAATGTAATTTGCAGGTTGTAGTAGTTGGGTAAGTTTGTCTACCTATCAATTTTCTTTCCATGTGAATCTTTAAGTTGCACAACATAATCTTATTTGTTTGAAATAATTCACCGTTGCCCATGACACTTTTTCTTACATAGCAACTGACCTCAGAATTCACAAAATGGCAGAAGTCATCCAACAGAAAACTTCACCCTGGCTGAGCGAGAGGGAAAAAGAGGAAGAAAAGACTCATACTCACCTGAATGGACTCGCTCATGTTCACGCAAGGCATAAGCTCGGTAGAAACCGGCACCGCAGGTGTCGCACAGAAACTTGCGCTCCTTCTCGTGGAAGTAGCGCATGTGGTTCAGCCGGTTGCCGGAGCCCGAGAAGCGCTTGTCACAGTAGAAGCACTGGTAGTTCTTGACCCCGAGTGCCTCAGCTTGTGGTTCTTCAAGGCACTGGGCAAGGGGAAGGTCATGGGACACTCGTCGCAGTAGAACGTCCTCTTCGCTCCCCGCGGGTGGTGCGCTTTGATGTGTTTCTTCAAAGCGCGGCGGTGCTGCACTGTGTCCCCGCAGTATTTGCACACCGCTTTCCGCTCGTCCTTTGAGCAGTGGGCCACCGTCATGTGGATGTTGAGGCTCTTCTGGGAGCTGTACTGCTTTGGGCACTGTGTGCAGGTGAACGGCGACTCCACGTTGTGCATTTTCTGCAAGTGTTTCTGGTAGAGTTTCTCGGTCAGAAACGTCCTGCCACAGTTCAGGATCCCACAGACTTTACGGTCGCCAGTCTTTTGTGCCAGTGTCAGTCTTTGGGACAGGCGTCCAATTTCCATGGACACGGTGTCATCCGACTGGTTGGAATCAGATTCTGCTGCTGCGTTCAGCTTTCCCTCTCCCTCTGTTGGTGGGGTTAACGATGCCGATGACCGATTGGCGGAAGAAAATGACACGGTAGAGGTTTTCACGGTGGCCGAGTTCATCTTCTCAGCCAGGGCGGACTGTGCAGGATTGCAATGGGCAGTGTCTGAAGGCTGCAGCATTGTGGCATCCTTGACCACCGGTAGCTGGACAATCACAGGACATCAAACCTTGACCACCGGTAGCTGGACAATCACAGGACATCAAAATACTTGGGGGGGGTGGGGGGTGGGGGGAAGGCCTGAAAAAAGTTGATGCCAAGCATATGATTGGGGATTTGAATGAGTCAATTATCTGTGTGTAGTGAGTGTCAAGAGTGTGTGCTTAAGGACAGTCATGCATCTCTGTAAAATGCATTGGTGCACGTTTGGGTTCATGCACATATGTACATGTATGTGTGTGCACTTAAATGTATATATATGTCTGCATGTGTACTGAGAGTGATGGTGTACGCAAGCTCATCCATGCCAGTCAAGTGCCTGTCTCTTTCACAGCAGTACTTTGTTTGCCCATAGTTGGACAGCTAGGAATCAGCTTAAACATGACAAACAACTTCTGATTTTTGCAAATGTTGGATCCACAGTTAAAACACTGAAGCCTACTGTTTAAACACAAAAGTACCCCCCCCCCCCCCCCCCCCTCGCCCCAATTACAAAGTCTAAGGGAAATAACTGAGCACTACAGACCACAGTCTGGTTATTTCCACAATTGTGTTCTCCCTTCAAATAGTTCAAGTGTTAAAGAGCCCTTTCTGAAAGTTACACTACTGGTAGTGTGAAATTCCAACACTGTTCGGGTGAAATTCTATGTACATGCTGGCTTAGCCTTCACAGCAAACAATTTTCAGTTTCAACTTTCATCATACTAGCTATGCAAACCACACAAGCAAACTATAGGGCTGTCACCACATAATTTCAGAATAGTCGAGTCAACTAGGTGTTACAGAAATAACTTCCTGTATTCAATTCTTTCCACCGGGGCCTGACATCTGGTGTGGCACACATGGACGCCCATATGGACGCCTGCACCAGCCTGGTGTGGCACACATGAACCCATACGGATGCCTGCACCCAGCCTGGTGTGCATGTGGCACACATGAACCCATACAGATGCCTGCACTCAACCTGAGCTAGCACACGTAACATTTCATTTAGTTTATCCACAGACAATAAGTACAGGGAGAGCATTTTGAAGCTATTCTTTCCTGTTTCATATGCATTCCCAGTATGCAATTTCTGAATGATCTGGCAAGTTTTTTTCAGCAGTTTTACTTTTCTTCCAACAACCTGAACAAATGAAGTTGACTTTACGATACGGCAAGTTTCAGATGAAAGCATAGCGGCCGGTCTCAGCAAAAAACTGCAATAGTATAAATATAAAAACCATTTAAATTTACTTAATTGAAGGAGACATATCAGACTATGATGTAGTGGAACTTTTATTTTCATTTTATCACAAATGCAATGAATCTATGTGTCCAGATAAGAAGTACTGATGAAGTGATGAACAATTGTTCGGACTCCATTTCCATTGGAACAATGTGTCATTGGATGATTCAAATACGATAAAGCTTTAACATGTTATAGAAAAAGTATACTTCAATCAATATGTGCCTCCTTTAGAGTGCCAATCCAGAGTTACGACCGTCTGATTAAAGCAGCCCTGATCTTCAGGCTGTACACCCAAAACGTGCCAGACAAGCGCAACACATTTCACGTACATCCACCAGTTTGTTGCATAAGACATATTATTACACATAATGATCCACACCATTTCATAACAGTGAACTGTTGACATCCGTAACTTGACACAAAAGGCTATCAAACAAGTAGGGCAACTCTTTTCCCATGATGAAATAATCACACACCATAACTCCAATGACTGTGCTTAAACACCAATCGCCCAGCAGAGTGAGTGCAAATGACTGTTGCTTACAACACCAAATCGCCCAGCAGAGTGAGTGCCAAGCTCTTTGGTGACACAGCAGCATTCGTTTGGAGTGTGTGTAATTATTTCATATCATAGAAGCGAGAGTTTCCCTAATTCTTCGTTGTATTTACGAGTTTCCCTGCCTCATTTAAGATTTTTCATTTAAAAGGCAGCTGAAACCATGCCACACTCAGAGCACCAACCGTTGAGCAAAAGTTGGTTCAATCACCCTCAGTTCAAACAAACTATTAAAATTTAATCCATAAATTCAAAAGGGCCACACACAAAACTGCAAACCGCCAAATTACAAATTCTGTTAAAAAATCTTTCCACTGTAAAATCTCAGATGAGATGAAAAATGTTAAAAAAAAGAAAAAAAAAGCTCATGTAAATTTATCCCTGAAACCATTCCCATCCTCTCCCCCATCCTCTCAACTCCTCCATATTACCTGCAAGCTACTGACTGGACAACACAAGTTGACACTGACCTGTCTTTTGTCACCAGCGGTCAGATCATCAGGCTCCAGTTCGTAATGAACAGCTGCCACAGACAATACCAAAAAACATGTGTTGATCAATGTGTCACAGACAGTACTCTGCTGCATATTCTATTTGAGATCTGATACTGTGTAAATTATGAGTAGGGAAAGAGACAGACAGACAGGCAGACAGAGAGAATCAGAGAGACAGACAGACTCAAATGTTTTATTCATAAAGACCATAGCTCCTTATGCATTTTAAGTTGTTATGCATTTTAAGTTGCACATGGATGCTGATCTTCTTCATGTTGTATAAAAACACTTCTCCTTTTAAGCTGATCTTCTCCATGTTGTATAAAACACTTCTCCTTTAAGTCCTTATATAAATAGATAGCTATCTTTTTAACAGTGAGGAGAATATGAATATAAATACTAATCTTTTACTCAGATTAAGGTGGGGGGGGGGGGGGGGGAGGTTAGAGCCAGAGAGAAAGAGTCCTTTCAACGAATATATTTTATAAACTTGTAAAAATATGTTTTCACACCACACACACACACACACACACATTGGTTTTTCATTCACACACACACACACACACACACACACACACACACACACACACACACACACACACACACAAACACTTTAGTTTCTCTCTCACACAAACACACACATACACACAGTGACACACCACACACACACACACACACACACACACACACACACACACACACACACACACACACACCACATGCACACACACGCACATGCACATATACACACACTTTTACACAAACACATACAAGGTAGCAAGCATGTGTACACATGACAGAGAAAGAGAGGAGGAGAGAGAGGAGAGGAGAAGAAGAGAGAAGAGGAGGAGAGAGAGAGAAAAAGAAGAGAGAGAGAGAGAGAGAGAGAGAAGAGAGAGAGAGAGAGAGAGGAGAGAGAGGAGGAGGAGAGGAGAGAGAGAGAGGAGAGAGAGAAGAGAGAGAGAGAGAGAGAGAGAGAGGAGAGAGAGAGAGAGAGAGAAAGAGAGAGAGGGTGACAATGCAAGCCACACTGACAGAACGGATTGCTGGACCCTGACAGACTCTTTTTGAATGTCTGCACATTTGTATCAGTACAAGAAAATCATGGGCCAGAATTGTTGGGTTTTTTTAATGTAAAAACAGAATTCAAGGTCACACTTTCACTGAATGAATGTGTCTCTGACAGAAGTTCATGGCTTTAAATACCACCTTTTCCAGTGTCTGTGGCAACTAAGTCTTCTGGCGGCCAAGAGGGAATTCTCTCTCTACTTGTCTGTCGGGCAACTATCTTTCCTTTTCTTCTGTTTTTCTTTTTTTTTAATGGCATCACTCTCAGTGAATGGACAGCTAAGAAGAAAGCTTCAGTGTAGACCAGTCACGCTCCCATCTTTCCCTTTTCCCTTTCACACCGTTATTTCATATACAACTTTACCCTCCCCTTGTCGTCCCCCCCCTTCTGACACTCTCTCCCCCTGTGGTTTTCTGTAGCAGAATCCTAACAGAGTATTGTCTTCACACAGCAAGGCGTGTTCGTTGTACTGAAATGCGTCAGCAGCATGCAGGCATTGTGCTTGATCAGAAAGCAAATGACAGATCTCCCTTTAGTTTTGTTTTCAAACATGTTATGTAGAAACCAAGTGGACTTATTTTGGAATGTGTTTGTGCATTTATTTTTTTTTTAAAAGGGGGGGGGGGGAGGGAGGGGGAGGGGAGGAGAGGTAGAGAGAGAGAGAGAGAGAGAGAAAAGAAACAGAAAGCAAGATTAGAGATTTTAATATTCTAATTCAGTCTGGGAATGGTGGAAATATGACAACTGCTTTTCATTCCTTACACACTCTTGAATGCAATAGGAAAGTTGATTTTCTTTTCTATTAAACCCAATGAACAAGACATTGTTTTGTACTGTACTTCTCTCTGCTAAACCTTATTCATGCACGATCAAAATGCCACATTGAATCATCTCAGCTGACTTGTCGCTGCACTGCTGACCCTTCCTTTTATCACCTGTTTCTTTTCCTGGGGGAAGGGGGTGGGGGATGCAAGTAGAAACTGGAGGGGGGACAAGTCGATTTTCTTATAAATCTACTTGTCTCCAGGACAACTAAAATACTTGGGAATTTCTCTAGCCTGCAGCTGCTCCAGTATCGCGGGCTATGTTTGGAGGAGATGAATGAGAATGTGAGAGTCTGGGACAAGGGGCAAAAAAAAATTAACAAGGAGAAAATCCGCAGGTAAAATTTAGTAAATGAACATAGATCTAAAGGCCCTTCCCTTTTCCTAGTGATTTACAAATTCACCTAACAATTCTTTCACACGAAACATCCCCCTCCACCCCCCCCCCCCCCCCAACAGCCAAGCGCAGTCACACACCTTGCAAGTTGGAAGCCTGATGTTTCCTCCCCACATGGATGTGAAAGCCACGGCTGCTGGGCAGTATTTTACCACACAGAGGGCACCTGTACTGCTTCCGTGGCACAGCTTTCTGTATTCTCCTTTCTTCCTCCTCGTACATGTCGTCAAAATGAACACCATCCAAGCCCCCTGTCTCTTCCACCTCTGCCTCTGATGCTGCCAGGGCTGTGCTGTCCAGACCGTCAGCGGCGCCCCCTGTCTTTCTTTTCCTTCCTCTCCTGGCCTTCGGATCGTCTTCGCTGCGTGCTTTTGGGCAAGAAATCTGTTGACTGGTTGCTTGGCTGGTTCCTGGCGGTTCTTCGCTCTGTTCTTTTTTGATGCTGTCAGCAGAGCACAAGGCGACCACATGCGTTCTGATCATGGATCGCGTTATGTGACATTGTTTCTTTTGCTGTCTGAAGCAACATGCCAGAAGAGGTTGACGAGGAACTGGAGGCCGCTTTTTCAGGATTTCTACCCGCTGGCACAGACCCAGGGCTATCCAGAGGGGGGGGAGAGAACCATGGGAATGGCCTCTGGGGTGGGTTCAGGAATGTTGAGCACCGCCAGAAAGTTGATGACATGCTCTCCTCCAGTGCCGCACAGCAGCATATCTGAAATGAAGGCAGTCACGTACTGTTCATTCTCTTGCTTACTGTCTCCATACTTATTCACATCCAACATTTACAAACTTTACCAATAACAACAAAATTGTGCCACACTCATGTTTCTGTGTTGCCTGCCACTTCGTTCAGGAAAAAAAAAGAGAACAGAAGAAAAAAAGTCAAAAAGTAATTTCCTATTCATTTTACCATAACTCAAAATCACATAAGATTTCCTTTCATAAAAAAAAAGCACTGCTAACAATAAAAGGCACATCGCTAGCCTCAAATCTACGTCTCATTATTTGCCTGTGAGCTCTGCTGTTATGCCAACTCTATGCATGTCTCTTTGCCAATTGATGAAGTCTTCACTTCAGTTATTGATATGAAAACATTTCTAAAACTCTTTGGGGGGTGGGGGGGTTGGAAAACAGTAAGCAAAAATGGGAAGATGGCAGCAAAGTCAAAATGGAAAGAAACAAGCCTTCAGCATTTTTGTCTGTTTATTACATAACTACTCTAAAAATAACAGCAAAGATTTATATTGCATGGCCATGATTTCCGATGATTTCTCAGCTGGCTTTTGATTTTCATGCTTGCTACCAGCTGAAAAACAAAACAATCCATTATGTTGTGATATCATTGAATGAAATCTTAGGCCAGTGAAAACTATGGTGGGCTGGTGGAATTTTTTATGCATTAGCCCTGCTGGCCATTGAATACATTAAAATTTCTTCAGAATAACCAGCCGCCGTGGCGAAGTGGTTAGCGTCGCGGACTCCCGGCTGGGAGGTCGTGGGTTCGAATCCCATCAGAGTCATGTGGTTCTTTCTGCCCCGACCGGCTCCTACCCAGAGTTGAGTTTGCTGCGGACTCAGTTGGGAAGACTGGGACCACACAGTCGAGTTTCATCCACTTAATGGATGCGTTTCTGAGAGTGTTGCTCAAATTTCATGACCAACACTGCAGGTGCCTGTATCTCTCGGGCCTGGTTGACGCCAGGATTATTATGAAAGGAAGCGTACAGTACAGCCCTGTCATGTAGTCTCAGACCGAAATGGAAATCTGTAGCATCATCTTAATCATCCTCATTCCCATTGATCAGCATTAAAAAAAGTCTCAAATTCTGTGGCCCTTCATGCCCTGCTCTCATCGTGACCTCAATTTCGATGTCCTCTCCGCGTCTGTGGCCTTGGTTTGCTTCCGTCGGGGTCACCGGTATCGGCGAGTCCATGGGGGGCTGTCGTTGGACGGACGTGGTGGCGCCCTCCGGAGGGAGAGCTCACTCACACAGGCTCCACGACTAAGCAATTATTGTCGTCAGTAGGGGGCTTAGTAGGTGGTGTCCTGCATATGTTAGATCAGAACAGGCGCCACTGAACACCACCGAAGTGACTCGGCAGCAGTGCAGTGTCTCCTCCGGTGGGTTGCCTCTTGACGACTTGACATTGACTGCTCCCTGTGGATTGCTGGTGCCGGGGCTGCGGCGGGGCCAGCCGGGTTATGGCTGTGGATGGGGTGTCGGAATGAGCGGTGTGGGTGCACTGCCTCTGAGGTAGCGCAGAGGTTGGGACAGCCAAAAAAAAAAAAAAAAAAAAAAAAAAAAAAAAAATTCTTCAGAATCTTTTTCTTTCTTTCTTTCTTTCTGTGTACGCAGGCTGATACTCCTGCGGACACTGCCTGTAGAGACAGGCAGTGGAGTTTTGTGTGTATGACCATTTTTCATCCCGCCATTAAGGCAGCCATACTCCATCTACAGGGAAGGTGCATGCCATGTGTGATGTGTCATCCATACCAACGGCCAAACTGGCCTTCTCTTCCGAAAGTTGGTGATGGGATTTTACGTGTGTGCAAGATGTTGTGCGTGCGTTCACACACGGAACCTCGGTTAATAGTCTCATTCGAAGGACTGTATGGGGAATGGAGTCAGAACCAATGTTAACTCCGAGGGAAAAATCCCCCTATACCGAAATTCGAACCCGCAACTCCAGGATCACGAGTCCAGACTAACTGAGCTATTCCGGCCCCGTTCTTCAGAATCTGATCTGTATGCTTTTACCATATTACCGAGTCCTAAAAATGGGGGAAAAAAACCTACCAAACCTACCATCCATATCCACTTTCTGGAACAAACTAATGGGGGTCAATGGGGACACGGACACACACACACACACACACACACAAACACACACACACACACACACACACACACACACACACACACACCACTTCTGGCTCAGTATGAGAACAAACCTGCCGAAGTAACCAATTTTGTTCTTTCATAGTACCTAGTAAAGCAGTTGATCTCTTAGTAAAGTCAGTTCGACTCTTAATTTCTTCAACTCCTATCCCAAATTACATTTTAATATTAACCCGCTGAGTGCGACGGGATACCGCCCAGTGCGATGGGCCACGATCGTGGCTCAGATGAAAACCGTTATACCGTCGCCGCTAAACATCCAGATTGATCAGTTCACGTGACTTGCTGGTATCCATTGTGCACTGGCAAGTCGTGTCAGTCCGTTATCTCCAAGTTTTTCGTGCGTTTTGACTGAAATAATGAGTGAATCAGCGACCGAGTTTGAGCAGGAGTTTCGTGGAAGTGGCACGAGGGAAGAATCAGTTGCCGGAGGCAGTAGTAACGAAAGCGAAGCAGGCGAGTAGATAAACTTGGATTTTTTGTGTGTCGAGTGATGGAACACTTGCTGCGTGCGGTTATTGGTATTTTACATTTCTTGGTCCGCCACATGAAGGAAGGGGGGGGGGGGGGGGGATGGAGGGGGCAGGGTACATGGTTACTTACAGGAGTTGCCTGATCAAACTAGAAGATCGTTTCTGGGTGATTATAGGTGTTTTGAAAGCACTTCAGAGATGAATAAAAGTGGTGATTTGAAGAGAACAATTTATAACCTTGTTTGTTTGGATTTTTTATAGTTTGGAAACAGTGTGGGCATGTCACGAGTGGGCGTGTCTCCAATGAAAGCTATAGCCCTTCCCCTTCCTTATATGCTGGTGATTCAGATTTTATTTTTATTTATGATTTTATGCATGACTTCATTTTTCATAGAATGAATAAGTAATGTTGTTAATATTTTTTTCTTTCTGAAAATCAGGACTGATCAGTGGAGACTGAGTCAAGCTCTCTGTAACAACTCTTGCACCATTATGAAATGAACTGAAGACTTAGGATATGTGTTTTCTTGTGTGATCCAGAATCTGGAAGCACTACTGCAGAGGAGAGTGATGCTGAGAGAGGAGCTCAAGAAAGAGGAACTGTGCTGCTGGCCATCCTACTTGTGTGCGCTCTGGCTGGGAATGTTCTGGATGCGACATGGGACTCTGCCCCGAATGCTTTTCAGCCTTCCACAGAAGACCAAGGCCCTAACTTTGTTCTGTCTTTCAAGGACATCTTCTTCTTGTTTTCCTGAAGTTTGAAGTGTTTTGACATTCAAGCAGGAAAACTGTGGCGTTTCAAACAATGTGACTGACGTTTTGGATTACCTTTTCGCCAATGTTCTGGTTTACACTGTGAAGAATATCTTCAGCTGTCATCAGGGTACTGTGTTGTAATTATTTTTTTCAGATTCCTCATTATCTCTATTTACAAAAACATATAGTTTTACCTATCTAGCTTCAAGATAAGCCTGCACAAACCCCATTTCCTTATAGAGTGAAATTTGATTGTCCGGATGCTGAATTATAGGTACATTATTTGAGGCACAATTCATTATACATAGCTCAAGTCAGAGAATTATCATCTTTCCCATGTTTCCAACACATATTTTTCTTCATTTTATTTCCAGTCTGAAGTGTTTAGGTAGTACAGAAGAAAAACTGTGTCTCTCCAAACATTTGACTTACTTTTCAAATAACTTTTTCAGAAATTTTCTCTGCTTATATTTTGAGGTCAGTCTCCAAGCAGGTACCACCTACAGTATTTTCAGTTATTTCACTAGATTCTACAACATCTCTAGTTTCTAAAAATGTAGGCCTATAGGTTTGCATATCTAGTGCAAATAATATGTATGCAGAAGCCAAATTCTCAAGTGTGGTGTGTGACGAGTTTCCCGTCCTAGATTTTAACTACATTTCTTTAAAGTTTATATTGATATAGGCTACTGAGCACTGTGAGGGTTCGACCAATCAGTCAATGCACAATCGTCTCTGGTCAAGTTGTGCTTCTCAGAACCAACCTGACATCATTACCATAGAATTAATTTTTGCACTTACGAACAGAAGCTTTCATGTTGACATCAAACACAGTCCTGCCTTCGTCCGTTTCGCTAAGCACTTTTCAGTGTAGATATCGTTCAATGTTCGGCAGCAGCCACACAAAACTGAAAGGACACTTGCGAAGCCCCATCGAGTTTCGTTCTGGGTATTGTTTAAGTCAAGAAGCGACGCACATGTTTTGCAGTGCATCTGCTTTGCAAGTTCGTGTAAATCTACTAGTCTTAAGCCATCTTTCCACGTTAAAGGCTTTTTATCTCCAAACACTTCGGTTTGTCAAAGACTGTGGACTCCCGATGCCGTCCATTTTGACTGTCACGGAGATCGTTTAAATGCATTCAATCTATTGGACAAAATACCAACAGAACAAAAGTCGTATAACAAAAGAATATTACTTTGGGGAAAAACATGAAATAATGATAGGTTTGAATTTCAAACAAAATACCAATTAAAGAGGTTGTGGTTAAGGAGTGTTACGGATGGTGTGCGGTGCGTGTTTTGCTGTCTGACCAAAGATAACTTACGCTCTACTGACTCTCACTTGAAGAAGTTTGGATGCGTGCACGTTTTTCCTACACCCACCCACACCACACGAACATTTTTACTTTCGCTGCCTAAATCATCAAATTAAAACAAATACATTTCGCACTATTTTATGTTATTTTATTTTACTTTTTAACATGCGCGCTGGTGACCTACTCGTTTTTGAGTGAACCAGTATTTTAGGAAGAAGATAGACATAATAAACAAAAGCAGACCCTCAATATACTCTCGCCACTATCATCGAGGGTGCGCAACAATACTAATGACATATAGTGACTACTGAAAATAATTATTAATGTTTAGTTCCTGCACAGACTACGCGGGCATCCACAGCAGTGTCCCCAAAAAACAGTTCATGCACTTGGCCGCGTCTGGCGCAAGCCACAGTCTTCACACAGTTCAGAAGTCGCTCACGGAAGCAGTTCGTGGATCCTTCCAGGGCTCCCACACAACAGAAAGGTGACAGACAGCCTAGTGATACGTAGGGGCCTAAAAGCATCAGGCCGTAAACAACTTCCTTAGCTCTAGTTACAAGGTGAGATGACTGCAGGCGGAAATTTAAACAAATCTTAAATAAATGTTAGCGAAGCGCCAGAGAAACGTGGACAAACGAGTCACAAGACAAAACACGACGCGTTTCGACCTCTTAGGTCTTCTTCAGGCAGGACACAAACAAATAGGACAACGAAAATGAACGAGTTTTTCACATAGCTTGATCTCTTAAGCGCAAGCTAGGCGTTGTCCTGTTTGTTTGTGTCTTGCCTGAAGAAGACCTAGAGGTCGAAACGCATCGTGTTTTGTCTTGTGACTCGTTTGTCACGTTTCTCTTGGCGGTTCGCTAACATTTATTTAAAGCTTACTTAGCATTCGCGCGCTCCTCCTTCGAATATAGCTCTCTGTTGTATGGGACCCCATCTACTGAAGGACATAAAGAAGATCGAGAAAGTACAACGTCAAGCCGCCCGCTTCATAACAGGAGATTACACCGCGAGAGATCCACGATGCATCACACAAATGCTGGAAAACTGAACTTACTATCTCTTCAGGACCGAAGAGAGGCCAATCGTCTGGTGTTTTTCTAAAAGGTGGTCGGGGGGGGGGGGGGGGGGGGGAGGGGGGGAGGGGGGGGGGCGGCTGGTGCCAGTACTGCCATCTTATGACTTCTTACCCCCCCCCCCCCTTTGTCTCAGGCGCAGAGTCGCCGTCAAAACGTTTACTGACTTTTATACAGTGCCAATGTTTTAGAAGCTTTAACTACCAATAATACAAAGTGTTTTAAAACCCTTTCCGTGTAATAGCGACAATTTAAAAATTCATTTTCCCCCAAAACTGTAATTGACTGGAACCGTCTGGAAGAGAGTACTGTGCATGCGAAGACAGTTGGCTGCTTCCAGCAGCCGTCCATCAGCGGGATAGTGTACCCGCGCTCTCTCTCTCTCTCTCTCTCTCTCTCTCTCTCCCGTTGAATTTATGCCGCAAGGCCCTTCAACGTAATGATCCAGATCCTTCTTCTTCTTCTTTCTTTGAGTGTCCACCTTCATCGAGCTGAAGATTCTGACACTATAGAAAGGGGTTTCTGGATTTAACAGTAGTTCAAATGCTGCCCGGATCATCTGCTTATGAAAAGGAAAGGGGGGGGGGGGGGGGGGGGTTGGGGCCACCCACGATTTTCAGGCCTCCAAGGGGAGGGGAGTGGGTAGGGGGAGGGGGGAGGGGAAAAGTGGGCTTACTGTGGAGTGGATGGGACGGACTAAGGCGAGGAAGAGGGATAGGTTGGGGGAGGGGCAGGAGAGGGAGCAGGAGAGGGGAGGGAAGCGGGGGAGGGGGAGGAAGTTTAATCCAGGATTTGAAGTCCTCCAGCGAGGCCAATGCCACTGCCTCGGCTGGGAGATTGTTCCATTCTCTCCCAGTGCGCGGAAAGAAACTGTTCTTTCTGTAGTTCCTGCAACAGGATTCTACTTGGTACTGCAGCTCATGGGAGTTTCTGGTGTTGTACTGGTGGGTGTAACACAGAGGTGTGTGCGCACAGTCGATTCTGACGTTGCCGTGGTGGAACTTGTAGAAGGTGGCTAGCCTGATTTTCTGACGTCGCTGTTCTAAAGGAGCCCAGTGCAGCTGATTGTACATGGCACTCACGCTGGACGTCTGGCGGGGTTAGCGATTTACAACCCAGCGCGCCGCCCTTCGTTGAACCTTTTCAAGTGCCCTCTTGTCACCTTCCTGATGGGGATCCCACACCTGGCAGGGTACTCTAGGGTCGGACGCACAAGGGCTTTGTAGGCTTTCGCTTTGGTTTTAGTAGAGACTAATTTCAGGTTTCTCTTCACAAAGCCGAGGGTCTTAGAAGCTTTGTTAACGACGTTGTTAATTATGGGGTTCCCATTTCAGGTCTGTGGACAGGGTGACCCGAGGTATTTTCCTTCTTGGTGGGCTGGAGGTTTTGGCCATGCAGATGGTAGCCTATGTGGCCTTGTGTCTTGTACAAAATAGAGAATGTGACACTTGTCCGGATGGAAGGACATGAGCTAAGTTTGTTCCCCGTCAGCGAGTTTGTCAAGGTCTCTCTGTAGTGTGGCTTCGTCACTGGTCTTCCTGATGGTCTTGTGACAAGCAGTGTCGTCTGCAAAAAGACGTACGGTTGAGGAGAGGCCGTCGGGGTGTCGTTGATGTAGAATAAGAAGAGGCAGGATCCCAAGACAGACTTGGGGGATTCCGGACTCAACCCTACAAATGCCGACGTAGCTCTGTCCACCACCGTTGCTTGCTGCCCGTTGGTCAGCAAGTTCGTTATCCCCTGTTCAGGTGACCTTGGATTCCATAGTGATGGAGCTTGTGGACCAAGAGCGAGTGAGATACCTTGTCAAAGGCTTGGAGAAGTCCATGCCCAAGACGTCATGCTGCTTCCTTCTCCCTATCAAGTCTTCCTTTTCCCTATCAAGTGTGAGATCCAGATCCCGATATCATAACTCTCATCGCTATGGGACTCTTGTTGGAACACGTAAGCTTTATAAAACCTCTAGCAAAGATGGAGACCTTCGAGGAGAAACGCATGCGGATCGTATTACTATTTGCTTTGTCTTTTTTGTATAATAATCTGTGCTTGTTCTGAACGGGACAAGACCAAGTGTCACACTGTCACTCTTGCACACACGCATTCATGACGTATTTACTCCATACGCACACGCAATCCTCCAGTCAATCAAAAGGCGCACTGCAGAATGGTTTTTTTTCTCCCGTCTCTCCGGGGAAAAACACTTTACTACATGAATTGAACAGTTCCGACAATGTTCATCACACTCCAGAGTTATCAAACAAATTCTATACATGTTTCTCTCTCTCTCTCTCTCTCTCTCTCTTCTCTTCTCTCTCTCTCTCTTCTTCACACTGAGATATAAATCAAGTTACGAATTGATATGAATAAAGTCTTGCTAGATTCCCCTTCTTGCGGAGAAAGAACACACACATCCTCCAAGAATATAAAGTCATGGCCTTTTGCACAACATTGGCCCAAGATCCAGACCAGGAGAATAAACAATTTATACCATCATGATGCCATACTTGCATCAGAAAAAGCGCTCGCCCCATACCGTCATGATGCCCTGCCCGCATCAGAAAAAACGCTTGCCCCTTGAACTTTCAGTCACTGGGGGGACGATGAGATCCGACTCTCTACCCGGGGTCTTCAATTGCTGGGGCTGAACTATCGGTGTGTTCCCCACACCATGGCCATCGTTAAACACCCGTCTCAGCACTTAGGAAACAGATGCCGTCGCAGCATCAGAAGAGGAATAGCTGACGGGGTGAAGAGTGAAGGGTGAAGGGCTGGTAATGACTGGTCAGCGGCGAGGACCCCTTGACCAACGTCCTGACAGGTTCGAGTCTTCTAGCCATCTCTGGGCTAAAATTAATTCTTTCCTCCCTCCTCCTAGTGAGTGCATACTCAAGTGTTCAAAACACATGACGAGCATCTTACCAGCCTTATTAAACTGTCTCTCAGAGGTCGCTTTCACCAGTGATCAACCCTTGTCTATTTTACTGAGTGATCCTCACAATTACTGGGGGGCATCCGCTACACTAGTCAAGCCACATGAATATTCTTCCTTTTTAGTTATGGCATGGGGGAAATGATTCACATCACTAGACTAAATGTGATGGAGCGTCACATGCTTTGATGTGAGGCAAACGTCACATGACACCAAGTATGGGGGGGGGGGGGGGGGGGGGAGAGGAGCGGGGGGGGGGGGGGGTGGAGTGGTGGTGGTGGTAGTGGTGGCGGGGGTCAATAGCGTGTACAGACGGTGATTCTTTAAAGGGAGGTCACTCCCGAACGCTTTATACGTTGTTTACTCCACGTTGCCGACTACTCACGGAGGACACGAAAAGTCGAAGACAGAAGAACAGTTTCATTTTTTTCTTCCTTCAGAATCGCCACTCATTGTAAGTACTGTATTTTAGTTTACTATTATACATTCTTGACTCTGACTTCATTTGAATTCTTCATCTTTCAGTCAGCAACCACCGTGAGTCCTAATCTTCACTGCAACGATACAGCGACAGGCTGCCGAGCGACGAGACTGAGGTCAGAACTGAGAAAGAAAGAGGAGACCGAGAGAGGCGGGTGACTCCTCCAGATTCTAAAACAGAGACCAATCATCATTGCCCAGAGCGTGATGCCGATTCAAAGGATAGAGCTGGGTTGGAAAGGGGGGGGGGGGGGGGGGGGCAATTTGGGGTTAGATTGAGGGCTAGGTTTTTTTTTGGTTTTTCTTTTTTTTTTTCCAGAACCATCCAAGAGAAGCCTCTAGCAGGTGGAGCCTAGTTTCTCTGTTGCATTGGAGATTTTCAAACTAATAAAAAAAAAAAGGGGGGTGGAGGGGGTATGGGAATCACTGAGGGAAGGGGAGGGTAAAAGTAAGGCTTATAAGAGAAGGAAGATGGTTCATACTTTGATGGTTGTGAAAGATGGATGTGTATTGCAGACAGCATTAGTTCAGAGGTTAGGGCATGCAACTGTTCCATGGTGGGAGCAAAGGTTACACTCCTTGTTTATTATGCAGAGAAGTTACCATCTTTGCTCCACAGCCCTGATATGGCCCTTTGCGGTCGGCTGGGCTATAAGCAACATTATCTTATCTTATCATCTTTGCTCCATGTGCCTCATGTAGACCGAGTTAGTGCTAGGTGAATGGGTATTGCGGACAGCATTAGTCTGGAGGCCGGGGCAGAAGACCATTGCCTGTGGAAGCTAAAAATGCCCTCTTTGTTCATTACCGGAGAGTTGCATTTGTGTGAGGTGAACGGATATTGCAGACCAGTTGTTTGGAGGTAGGGGGTGTGATTGTTTTACCATGGGAGCAAAAGTCACCTACCTCGTTTATCATTGAGGGAAGTTGTCTTCTTATTGTGTGTGCCTAGTGTCTGCATTTGTGACCACCTCCAACAAAATAATGGAGAAGTCGATCCAGGCAAAGTCACCCTACAGCCAGTACAGGCCACAAACAGGGGTAAGGGGTCAGTCTGGGTTAAAATGAGTTTTCTTCACCAGCCTGTAGCAAAACCTCTAAAGCTTGATTCAGTTGACTCTTTTAGCTTAAACTGATCTAGGCATTTGATAAATTGATAGTGTGCTCACCCTTATTGACAAATAATGCAAGAGTAAGGCAACCTAATGTCCTGTTTCTCAAAGTGGCTTTTGTTCTGCCGGGACATTTTGGAGTCACTGTAATTTTGTTCATTTTTTTGCATGAAGCTTTTTGTACCATTCAAAAGGCCTTTCTCTCTTCTTTCTATGAATAATATGTATATCTCAGTGTCTTTAAAATGCAGCTTATCTGTTGTTTTGTTGAAGGTGGCAGTTGAATGGGTAGTGCAGACAGTGTGAGCATGGAGGTAAGAGCACATAACTGTTCCACTGTTGGAGCTGAAATTTGTTTTCTTGATCACTGCTTACCCTTTATGTCTCCGTTCCTCACCTCTTTAGGATGCATAGGATGGATATCATGACTGATAAAAATCATGTCAGCACGCTTAGCTTTGAAATGTAATGTAAAAGGATATTTATACAAGAGCCCAAAGCGCATATGACAGAAACAAACGATAAAATTCTAATTCAAAACAACACACACACACACACACACACACACACACACACACACACACACACCACACACACACGCATGCATGCATGCACACATGCTCATACACCACACACACACACACACACACACATACACACACACACACACACACACCACACACACACACACACACACACACTCCCCCGAAAAACTCATACACACAGACAGACATACGAACGCGTCAGCACCAGCAAACACATGCACAGTTGTAAGTGGATATTGTTAATCAGTCCGAGGGAAAAGAGGTGTCTTTAGGGAGGTTTTAAAAGTCTCTAAAGAGTCCGTTTTACGCAGAGAAGAAGGCAGACCATTCCTTTGCAGGTAGAACCATCACAAACTTTCAAATAGTTGATGATATTGAGGGCCTTGCAGGTAGTGAACAAGAATTTTGCCAAAACTGTTGAATGTCTGGATGAAACATTAACAAGACATGGACAACAGGATAACAATTTTGTTTGTCCGAAAGATGGAAAATTCATTTTCGACAGCACATTACCATATACCGGGACAATACACAAACACAGAAAAAGAAAAAAGGGCGTAAACTGCCTGTGTAAGAATCAATAGTAAATCAATCCCATCAGTAAAATATCATCATGCAACCACAAACACTCTTCCCACACACACCCATCCGCCCACACACACACGTGCGCGCACACACACATATCCACGCACACACAGCATCACACACATCACACACACACACATCACACACACACTCAAACAAACACACACACACATCACACACACGTATAAACACGTGTGTATGCAGCTACAGCACACATCCACTCTCTTTAAAGCATGGAACCTAAAATTACAAAAAAATCAGATCAGTGCTGAGCAGACCAAGCTGATGGCCAGCCCCAGCACCATGACCAGTACTGACACAACTGTCCGAGTCGGAGGCCAGAAGTTTTTCATCAGTTCCAGCACCATGACCAGTACTGACACAACTGTCCGAGTCGGAGGCCAGAAGTTCTTCATCAGTTCCCAGCACCATGACCAGTGCTGACACAACTGTCTGAGTCAGAGGCCAGAAGTTCTTCATCAGTTCGTTTACCTGGGATCCATCATTATCAGTGAGAGATCCAAACGAGAACGCCTCTCAGTGGCAGCACTGTCCAGGCTAAACCCTTTATGACAGGACAGGAACATCTCAATGAATCGCAAGGCCAGGCTCCTTCCTGTCTGCACTGATGCATCTGACGGTAAGCATGTGAAACAATGACCCCAAACAGCAGATCTGGAGAGAAGAATCCAAGACATGGAAATGAGATGTTGTCACAAGAACCCAGAACACCGCCTGTCACATTGCCAGTCGAGTGCATCAATCCATCAGGTGCACCACGCAGGACCATACAAAGATCTACTGAAATCAGTCAGGAGAAGAAAACTGCAATGGCCTGGGGCGTTAACACCATCCAACAACTTTGTTAAAACAGTCCTCCAGGGAACTGGTGAAGGAGGGAGATGAGGGGGAAGACAAAGAAACAATGATGGACTGACAACGTTGCAGAGTGGACAGGAAAACCACTGGCAGAGAGCCAGGTCTTGGCACGACCTGACAGAAGTGGAGGGACCTGGTGATTTGTTCTTCGGTGTGGTGCCTTAAAGACTCCCACGCAGGTGATGGAGAAGGAGAAGAAGAATGGGTAGCCTCTGTTTCTGTGTTATCGAAATCCATTCCGTTTCCTTGTCTTTGACAGAGCAATGTCACTGTCCCTATCCAACGCGACAGCACGCGAGCTGCTGCACAGGACGCGTGAGAGAGTGAGGCCGTGGGGGGAGTTCCTGGACACCAGGAAGTTCCAGCTGCCCTCCAGTCTGACGCCGCTACCAGTGAGGGTCGTGCGCAACATCCACGAGTTTCACGGCAACTACCTCTTTGTCTTTGTGGGCCTCTTCGTCTTCTGTTTGTGAGTTCAGTGTGTGTGTGGGTTTGTGTGTGTTGGCGCGGGGGGTGCGTCGTGTTGTGGATGAATTGTTTATGTCAGTCAGAACAGGAGTTATGTTGGTCAGCTGTTTGTTTCATGTGCAGGCCACATGTGTAAGTCATGCATAAGCTGCTTTTTATTGTTTTGGATGAATGCAATTTTTAAAAGAATTTTGCAAATTGTTTTTGATGCATGGTAAATCATATGTATGTATGTAAACTTAGCTCATGTAATTATATGTGAGATGGGAAGGGGGTGGGGGCTTCTGTGTGTGTGTGTGTGTGTGTGTGTGTGTGTGTGTGTATGTGTGGTACTGGTAGTGTGTATCAAATTATGATTTTTTTCGTGTGTGTGCGTTTTGTGTGTGAAAAGGGATAGGACAGATGGTACATCCCATTTGGATAACAGCGAATTAAATATAACCCTGAGTCACCTAAATCGAAGCGTACATGACATGCACTTTTCATCTTCATACCGTTTAAGATGGAGCTTTTATGTGGATTGTCGGATATGCTTCAAGATGATTTAGCTAGTCAGCAAAAAAAACACACCTAAAAAGTGAAGTTATACTAAAATAAATAATTCCTACCCAACATGAAATAGATCAATAGATAGATGGATACAACTTTTTAAACGTGATTATGAAAAGGAAATTGTTTAACAGTTATTGTTTTTGCTAGTTCAGCAAGGAATCAAAGAATTCATTCGTGACTTCATTATGCAGAACTGGAGGAGCACTGTCCTGAACATGGCAGCTCCTCAAAGCATATTCTCCGTGACTTGGTGTGGTTTTAAGGAAACACTTTGATAGCTTTTTTTTTTCCATCACTTCCCCTCCCTCCCCATCCATCCCCCCCCCCCCCCCCCCCCCCCCCCCCCCCCCCCCCCCCCCCCCCATTGCGTTTCTACAAAATAAACAATGCCATGTAATTTTGATCTGTCATGCAATTGTCTTCATTTCCGTTGCCTGACTGTTACTCTTCAGTTATGTGCAATATTTTTAATTATTACAATATTAGAGATTTGTTTTTTTCTGAATACGTTTATGTTAAGGGTTTATCATTGAAAGAGAAAACAAAAAGAACTGATCTTTGGATGAATTACTTTGTGTGTTGAGAGCCAAAAACTATCACCAAGATTTAAAGATTGGCCTGCAACCTTATGATTGTGAATATGTTCAGAAAGTGACTGTGCTCAATTTTGATATGTTTCCAGCATGCCTGTTAACCCTGCTCCCATGTTTGTTTGTTTGTTTATTTTATTTATTTTTATTAGCCAACTTGACCCCTTTCCCATCTTCTTTGTGTGAGCAGACTGACATCTCCGTTGCTGCTGGTGGCTGTCGCTATCAGTCTGGGAGCCTGTTACTACATTAGCTCAGAGGCTCAGACCAGGCGCTAGCCATTATGGGTGAGGACTGTTTGAAGGGAGCACACTCGGGTCCAAAGGTCATGATTACAGTCAGAGTAATGTCCGTCAATGAACCACTGTGAGGACAGTAGGCATGTGGCTGGAGAAAAGTCGTTTATGGTACGAACGCCGATTGTTGAGTGAACGCATATTTGCCACCTCTACCAGGGAGATTGCGTTTCCGCTTGTGTCTGTTTGTTGTTTGGTTTCTCCGTTTGTCAGCAGGCTTACACGACAAGCGCTGAAAAGGTTTTAAGGAAGCGTGGTTGAAAGACAGAATGTGTCCGCCCACTCCACTCACCCCCACCCCCCCCACCCCCAAACTGTTTTATTAAAGTGAATTCCAGTTTTCACGACAACGCAAAAAAAATGCCAGCTTTATGAAATATTGTGTGTGTAAGTTTGTATATTGCGGAATTTTTGTGTGTGTGTGTGTTTGTTTTTTCTGTCTCTTATGCCGCTCCGTGGCATCACCTCCATGCCACACACTGGCTTGTCCCACTACAGCACCTGCACCGGTAATCTGCAGGGAGAGTCGGTGTGAAGTCGTCAAAGGCAGTCACTCAATAGAGACACTGCATGCTACTGAGTCACTTTGGTGGTGTTCAGTCTATGTGTGTGTGCACGTGCGTGTGCGCACACGTGTATGCGTGTTGAGAGACACACACACACACACACACAACTGAAGTGAAAAGGCAGAATGATCAATGTTAAGAAATATATTCCAATATTTCGAGCAGCTGCTCTTTTCCAAGGATGACAGATAGTATAGATGACCTCAAAAAGTTTCTTGTTGTGAAGTAAGTTCTTTGTTTTTGTAATGGTTGATATTTGCATGCTTGCTTTTCAAAGAAAGTAAAGATTCATTTGATTTTGATGTGCCTCAGGCAGTGAACATTAAACACATCACAGGCTGCCAGTTATGAACGGGAAGTTAAAGCAGGGAAAACAGTTGTAACACTCCAGCACTGTGCTGAGTGGGGTATTGCGAGAGAGAGAGAGAGAGAGAGAGAGAGAGAGAGGGAGCTTTGTTGATCCTAACTTCCATAATAATGCTTGACTTAGAGGGGGGGAAGGAAGTTTTTCAACAAAGTTGATGTCAAAAACAATAAAAGTAATAATTAGAGAAAAAGAAAAATCCTATGTCAAATGGTAGAACTTTCAGTAAAAGCCAAAGAGTCTGACAGCGGAGGGAAACTGACCAGATGATTTGTGCACTAAATCAAATGGTAGAACTTTCAGTAAAAGCAGAAGAGTCTGACAGTGGAGGGAAAGTGACCAGACGATTTGTGCACAGGTCATCAGCTAACAGCCAGTCAGCAGTACATGGCAGTCGCCGTTCTGTCGTTCCCTCTCTTCTGGTTGGCTGGGGCGGGGTCAGCTGTTTTCTGGATTATAGGTGAGTTCCAGACGTCGACAGTGTGGCTGTGTGTTTCCGTTTGATTCTGTTTCTTTTGTGTATATATGTGTGTGTGTGTATGCGTGAACCTACGCATATGCGTGCATGTATGCATGAGTGTGTGTGTGTGTGTGTGTGTGTGTTTTGACAGTGTGGCTTTGTGTTTCCGTTTGGTTCTGTTTCTTTTGTGTATGTATCTCTGTGTGTATGCGTGCACCTGCACATATGTGTGTGTGAATGTGTATGCGCGCGCGTGTGTGTACGTGACTGAGTGTGTGTCGATAACTTTA
>CM031628.1:39942514-39972514 GCA_018398815.1 Conus ventricosus
GAGCTTGCCCTGGTCTGTGTGGAGAGTGACTGCGACACCAGGTCTGTACAGAGCTTGCCCTGGTCTGTGTGGAGAGTGACTGCGACACCAGGTCTGTACAGAGCTTGCCCATATCTGTGTGGAGAGTGATTGTGACACCAGGTCTGTGCAGAACTTGCCCTGGTCTGTGTGGAGAGTGACTGCGACACCAGGTCTGTACAGAGCTTGCCCTGGTCTGTGTGGAGAGTGACTGCGACACCAGGTCTGTGTGGAGAGTGACAGCGACACCAGGTCTGTGTGGAGAGTGACTGCGACACCAGGTCTGTGTGGAGAGTGACTGCAGCACCAGGTCTGTACAGAGCTTGTCCTGGTCTGTGTGGAGAGTGACTGCTGCACCAGGTCTGTGTGGAGAGTGACTGCGACACCAGGTCTGTGTGGAGAGTGACTGCGACACCAGGTCTGTGCAGAGCTTGTCCTGGTCTGTGTGGAGAGTGACTGCGACACCAGGTCTGTCAGAGCTTGCCCTGGTCTGTGTGGAGAGTGACTGCTGCACCAGGTCTGTGTTGAGAGTGACTGCGACACCAGGTCTGTGTGGAGAGTGACTGCGGGCGACCAGGTCTGTACAGAGCTTGCCCTGGTCTGTGTGGAGAGTGATTGTGACACCGGGTCTGTACAGAGCTTGCCCTGGTCTGTGTGGAGAGTGACTGCGACACCAGGTCTGTACAGAGCTTGCCCTGGTCTGTGTGGAGAGTGATGTGACACCAGGTCTGTGCAGAACTGCCCTGGTCTGTGTGGAGAGTGACTGTGACACCAGGTCTGTACAGAGCTTGCCCTGGCCTGTGTGGAGAGTGACTGCGACAACCAGGTCTGTGTGGAGAGTGACCCGCGACACCAGGTCTGTGTTGAGAGTGACTGCGACACCAGGTCGTGTGGAGAGTGACAGCGACACCAGGTCTGTGTGGAGAGTGACTGCAACACCAGGTCTGTACAGAGCTTGTCCTTGTCTGTGTGGAGAGTGACTGCGACACCAGGTCTGTGTGGAGAGTGACGGCGACACCAGGTCTGTGTGGAGAGTGACTGCGACACCAGGTCTGTGCAGAACTTGCCCTGGTCTGTGTGGAGAGTGACTGCGACACCAGGTCTGTACAGAGCTTGTCTGGTCTGTGTGGAGAGTGACTGTGACACCAGGTCTGTACAGAGCTTGTTCTGGTCTGTGTGGAGAGTGACAGCGACACCAGGTCTGTACAGAGCTTGTCTGGTCTGTGTGGAGAGTGACTGTGACACCAGGTCTGTGCAGAGCTTGCCCTGGTCTGTGCGGAGAGTGACTGTGACACCAGGTCTGTACAGAACTTGTCCTGGTCTGTGTGGAGAGTGATTGTGACACCAGGTCTGTGCAGAACTTGCCCTGGTCTGTGTGGAGAGTGATTGTGACACCAGGTCTGTACAGAACTTGTCCTGGTCTGTGTGGAGAGTGACTGTGACACCAGGTCTGTACAGAACTTGCCCTGGTCTGTGTGGAGAGTGACGCGACACCAGGTCTGTGCAGAGTTTGCCCTGGTCTGTGTGGAGAGTGACTGCAACACCGGGTCTGTGCAGAGTTTGCCCTGGTCTGTGTGGAAGTGACTGCGACACCAGGTCTGAAGTAACGCCAAACTCACAAGGAATGAGGAGATCATTCAACTGAACGGACCAAAGTTAGGACATTTTGTCAACTTACAAGCAAAATTCCTTTCTCTCTCTTTCTTTTCTCCCTTTTCTTTTTTTTTTCATGAATATTAAAGTTTTGGACATATCAGACCAACTGCTGGCTATTTATGGACAGTTTCTCTGTGTATTGCATGTAATCAGAGTTGAGGGTTTTTGTGTTTGTTTTGTTAATTTTGTTCCAACAATGTAATTACTAGTCAGTTCTTCACCAAGTCATTTGTTTTTTTTAGGTGTTCAAATTAGTTGAAGCACGCTGGATTGTCTCATAAACATGATTTCTTTGAAAAAATAAAAAATAAAAAAAAACAGGGGAAGAAAGTCATTATTGCCTCAGTTTTTGGTTTGTTTATCTGTCGGTCCATCTTTCTGTAGTCGGTATATTCCAGTAACTGGTTTGTGTGTGTGTGTTTTCAGCATTTAATTTTATTTCTTTAATTGTCATTTATTTTATTCCTTTTGTCGGTGTGTGTGTATTTCAATGTTTATTTTATTAATTTAATTATTTCTTTTATTCCTTTGTCGTCAGCTGGCTATAAGCAACATTATCTCTCTTATCATATTCCTTTCGTAAAACTTGAGATACCTGACAAGGCCCTTGTATGAACTGAAAATAAGGTGTACTGGCTGTGTGTCTACATTTTCCATCACATTCCCCCCTCCCCTCCCCACCCCCCACCCCCACCCCCACGTCACCAGTCATGGAGTTGTTAAGCGATCTTTGTTTTCAATTGTTGCAGAAAGCTTTGAAGTGTCGGGTTTTATTATAGGCCCGCCAGTCACACAGCCTCTTGTCAGGGTCACCAAATAAACAAAACTCCTGTCCGGGGAGGCCGGCAGGCACAAGAAGGAAAATTGACAGTGTCGAGACAGTGTTGTGAACAGCATTGTCAGCAGACGGATGACAAAAGACATGCGGTGAAGTTCTTTGCACATGCCTGTCATCTTGCATTATGCGCACACACTCTGACCTGGAGGTGTGAATTCCTGTTTCACACAGAGATGACTTGAAGGCGTAAATTTCTGATTCACACAGAGATGACTTGAAGGCGTAAATTTCTGATTCACACAGAGATGACTTGAAGGCGTGAATTTCTGATTCACACAGAGATGATTTGAAGGCGTAAATTTCTGATTCAGTCACACAGAGATGATTTTAAGGCGTAAATTCCTGATTCACACAGAGATGACTTTAAGGCGTCAATTTCTGATTCACACAGAGATGACTTGAAGGCGTGAATTTCTGATTCACACAGAGATGACTTGAAGGCGTAAATTTTCTGATTCAGTCACACAGAGATGACTTGAAGGCATGGATTTCTGATTCACACAGAGATGACTTGAAGGTCTGAATTCCTGATTCACACAGAGATGACTTGGAGGCGTGAATTCCTGATTCACACAGAGATGACTTGAAGGCGTGAATTTCGATTCACACAGAGATGACTTGAAGGCGTGAATTTCTGATTCACACAGAGATGACTTGAAGGCATGAATTTCTGATTCACACAGATGACTTGAAGGCGTGAATTCCTGATTCACACAGAGATGACTTGGAGGTGTAAATTCCTGATTCACACAGAGATGACTTGGAGGTGTGAATTCCTGATTCACAGAGATGACTTGGAGGTGTGAATTCCTGATTCACACAGAGATGACTTGGAGGTGTGAATTCCTGATTCACAGAGATAACTTGGAGGCGTTAATTCCTGATTCACACAGAGATGACTTGAAGGTGTGAATTCCTGTTTCACACACTCTGACTTGGAGGTGTGAATTCCTGTTTCACATACAGATGACGAGGTGTGAATTCCTGATTCCCACAGAGATGGACTTGGAGGTGTGAATTCCTGTTTCACATACAGATGACTTGGAGGTGTGAATTCCTGTTTCACATACAGATGACTTGGAGGTGTGAATTCCTGATTCACACAGAGATGACTTGGAGGTCTGAATTCCTGTTTCACATACAGATGACTTGGAGGTGTGAATTCTGTTTCACATACAGATGACTTGGAGGTGTGAATTTCTGATTCACACAGAGATGACTTCAAGGCGTGAATTCCTGATTCACACAGAGATGACTTTAAGGTGTGAATTCCTGATTCACACAGAGATGACTTTAAGGCATGAATTCCTGATTCACTCAGAGATGACTTGAAGGCGTGAATTCTGATTCACTCAAAGATGACTTGGAGGCATGAATTCCTGATTCACACAGAGATGACTTGAAGGCATGAATTCCTGTTTCACACAGATGACTTGGAGGCGTTAATTCCTGATTCACACAGAGATGACTTTAAGGCGTGAATTCCTGACTCACACAGAGATGACTTGAAGGCGTGAATTTCTGATTCACACAGAGATGACTTGAAGCGTGAATTTCTGATTCACACAGAGATGACTTGAAGGCGTGAATTTCTGATTCACACAGAGATGACTTGAAGGCGTGAATTCCTGATTCACACAGAGATGACTTGGAGGGTGAATTCCTGATTCACACAGAGATGACTTGGAGGTGTGAATTCCTGATTCACAGAGATGACTTGGAGGTGTGAATTCCTGATTCACACAGAGATGACTTGGAGGTGTGAATTCCTGATTCACAGAGATAACTTGGAGGCGTTAATTCCTGATTCACACAGAGATGACTTGATCTGAAGGTGTGAATTCCTGTTTCCCACACTCTGACTTGGAGGTGTGAATTCCTGTTTCACATACAGATGACTTGGAGGTGTGAATTCCTGATTCCCACAGAGATGACTTGGAGGTGTGAATTCCTGTTTCACATACAGATGACTTGGAGGTGTGAATTCCTGTTTCACATACAGATGACTTGGAGGTGTGAATTCCTGATTCACACAGATGACTTGGAGGTGTGAATTCCTGTTTCACATACAGATGACTTGGAGGTGTGAATTCCTGTTTCACATACAGATGACTTGGAGGTGTGAATTCCTGATTCACACAGAGATGACTTTAAGGCGTGAATTCCCGATTCACACAGAGATGACTTTAAGGTGTGAATTCCTGATTCACACAGAGATGACTTTAAGGCATGAATTCTTGATTCACTCAGAGATGACTTGGAGGCGTGAATTCGTGATTCACTCAGAGATGACTTGGAGGCATGAATTCCTGATTCACACAGAGATGACTTGAAGGCATGAATTCCTGATTCACACAGAGATGACTTGGAGGCGTTAATTCCTGATTCACACAGAGATGACTTTAAGGCGTGAATTCCTGACTCACACAGAGATGACTTGGAGGCGTGAATTCCTGTTTCACACAGAGATGACTTGGAGGTGTGAATTCCTGTTTCACACAGAGATGACTTGGAGGTGTGAATTCCTGATTCACACAGAGATGACTTGAAGGCGTGAATTTGATTCACACAGAGATGACTTGAAGGCGTGAATTTCTGATTCACACAGAGATGACTTGAAGGCGTGAATTTCTGATTCACACAGAGATGGCTTGAAGCGTGAATTTCTGATTCACACACAGAAATGACTTGAAGGCGTGAATTTCTGATTCAGTCAGAGGTAGCTTGAAGGTCTGAATTCCTGATTCACTCAGAGAAATTGTAGTAATTGCTAGCTTGTTACTGAATAAAACTTTTTGCGGGGTCTGGATGTAAACAGTAAGATGATAATTGTTTGAAACTGACATGGATACGTTAAGTTGGTATTCATCTCCGCTGACACACATGCCCCTTATCAATGAGAGGTTGACCTTTTGTCTCGTACACACACTCAACAGAACCCTTTTTTTTTTTTTTTTTAAATGTTCCTTCATTCAGCTGATCTAGCATAATCAAATGCACATCTGTTTAGTATATATTCCTTGCCCTGTGTGTTTGAACTATTGGATACTCTGTGTGACTGAATGTAAATGTAATCCGTGTGTGTGGGGGGAGGGGGGAACAGTCGCTGTTACGAGTTAACTACTCCCGACCCCTGAAAGAGAATCTCGTTGGACAGTTTGCAAGCACTATTGACGGGGGAAGGATAAACTGCATGAACCAGTGACCTAATCTGTCCGCTGTCCACTCTCGATCTGAGACGGATCAAGCATATGCTCGAGCCAAAGCCGCGAAACTTGCAACATGTACGGGTGCCGTTAATGAATAGCACGATTGATGACTGTGGATGTTGTTCAAGCTGATCAAAGGAAACTTGCTGAGGATGTCGACTGTTGTGCTCGATTTAGCACCCAGAGTGACACGAAAAAAAGAGTGGGAAAAAAAAAAAAATCGATCGAGAAGAATTCAAACGAAAACATAAATGAAAAAGATCTAGTAGCGAAGTGAGGCAACTACAGGTGGAAATCTAAACAGATTTGAAATGTTAGTGATAATGCGCCACCAAAAAACATAGACAAACGAATCACAAGACAAAACACGACGTGTTTCGACCTCTTAGGTCTTCTTCAGGCAAGATAACAAGACACTCAGGACAACGAAAATGAACAAGCAATCACTTGGTTTCATCCAGTTCGGTGCAAGGTAGGCGTTGATAGCTTGTTTTTTGTTGTTGTCCCGAGTGTTTTGTAACTTGCAGGAAGAAGACCTAAGAGGCCGAAAGATGTCGTGTTTTGTCTTCATTTGTCCGTGTTTTTTTTTTGGTGGACACTGCATTATCACTAACATTTCAAATTATATTTTTAAAAGAATCATTCCATAGCAAAGAACAAGTAAACACTAAACTGACCAACCGTGTGGCAGTGATTTTCAGTCATTTTAAGAAATACAAAAAGAATCAATTTTTTTGTTTTGTTTTATTCGTATCAACTTTTATTTTGTCTCTTGTTTGTCTAACTGCTCTGCATGTGAGTGCATATGAAAATAGGATTTAAAAAAACAAAACAAAAAAAACTGTACTGCATAATTGTCATGTGTGTGTTGTTTTCGGGTCAGGTACAATATTTCAACCCTTTTCTCATAGTTGATATCAGTGCATTTAGAACTGTTTGAGTGAAATTAAAACTTATGTTTAGCAAGATCTGCTCTCGAGAATTTTCTTCTGTTTTGCTTCTTTATATGAGAGAGAGAGAGAGAGAGAGAGAGAGAGAGAGAGAAGATCTGGTTACTAATCTTTTTTTTTCTTTTTTTAGTATACCTTCACTGAACATGCGTGTCAGTGTGAGAAAGGATTATTGTCTGTGTGGAGAAGAGGGACATTATATATCTGAAGGAGGTAATGTGTTAGAGAGAGAGAGTGAGTGTGTATGCTTGTGTGTGTGTACCCGATGTGTTTTTAAATGCTCATTGATCTGTTATTTCTCTCTCTCTCTCTCTCTCTCCTCTTCTCTCTCTCTCTCTCTCTTCTCATATATTTATGTGTTTTTAATATAGACAGAATAAAAGTACACAAAGTGAAAGAAAGAAAGTAGACAAAGGCAAACACGACTCAAAAACAGAAATGATAAATATTCAATATTAGAAAATGACATCCATGTACAACCGCAATGTGACAACAAAAAAATTGAGAGCTCATAAAAATCCAAATATTGGTGCGTTCAAGATCATAGAAAACAAACAGCAAAGCTTGTAAACACAAGCAAACATACAGTAAATCAAACCTACAGCAAACCTTACAAACACAAGCAACTAGATCAATAGATCAACATATTTGTAAAATAAAAGGTTTTAAAAAATTGTGGATTGTATCCACAAAACTTGCAACATTTTTTCAAGTTGTCATGATGAGTGATGGAAAGAAAAATTATAAGGTTCCGAAACAAAACCTTGCTGCCGCTGCTCTCTCTGATAAGAACTGCATGCTGAGAAAATAATGCCTACACATTATTCAAAGGTTCCGAAACAAAACTCCTTGCTGCCGCTCCTCTCTCTGATAAGAACTGCATGCTGAGAAAATAATGCCTACACACGTTCCGAAACAGAACTCCATGCTACCGCTCCTCTCTCTGATAAGAACTGCATGCTGAGAAAATAATGCCTACACACTATTCAAAGGTTCCGAAACAGAACTCCATGCTGCCGCTGCAATCTCTGATAAGAACTGCATGGTGGGAAAATAATGTCTACACACTGACACAAAGTATGGCACCAAGAAAATGAAAACTATTGGTCTTCCCGAAAGACGAAGAGGAATTGTGGGAATCCAATTTTCAGTAAAATTGACAGTGAGAGGCCAATGAATGACCACATGATTACCTTTTACACACATGATTATCTTTTACACACACACACACACACACACACACACACACACACACACACAAACCAAGAGTGGGAATCTGGGGGGGGGGGGGGGGGGTGTCAGGGGGTATACTTCCCCAGAACCTTTTTTCTAACCAGCAAGAAATTTGGTGCATTGTGAGGCCTTTGTGTGTCAAGCATGAGGGGTTTGGAAACAGCCAAGTTAAAAAAAAAAGTTTAAATCTAATTTTATGGCAAAGTAAATCATTGTTTATTAACATTACACACAGTAAACCACATACATAGAATGTCATGCCAGATCGGAAAAAAATGTCTGCTGCCTTGATAGGGTGAAAACCAACTGACTGTCGTTTTTTTTCAGCTTTTCTTTTTTCACCAAAAATGTTTTCGCCTGAAAGTAAATTATAATGATTGAGAGGAAACAGCGATAAAAAAAAAAAAGAAAAAAGAAAAAAAACACACCAGAAAAAAGACTTTAAGGAAAAATCTTGAAGACTTCAGATCTCTCATACGTGCGTGCACTCACACAGACACAGACACACACATTGATATAAGTAACAGTCCTGCTGAGGAACTGTTAACATTTGGAGCCAAAATAGTCGGCACAAAGTACCAGCTGTGCTGCCTCCTTTCATTGTTTATGATTTAGTGGGGCTGTTTATACAGTACACTGCAATCAAATAGAAAATAATGCAAACTTTTTTCCCCCCCTAATTCAGGGGAACACATGAACAGCAGATATGTGCATCATATTTACATACTGTTGCTTTGCAAACCTTTAAAATCTTGATCTTGAAAGACATGTAACATGCTCCATTGGTTTCATTCATGGATAATACAAGCACCTTAGGACCCCACGGCTGTTCAGAGCAAGTTACTTAGTTTTGAAGGCAAGGGAGTTTACAGCTTGCCCGCAGCTGCAGATGCCAAGCTGTGAATGCAGGTGTTTTCTGCAGGCCGCTCCCCACCAGCCAGCTAACCGCGCTGTACTCGGCGAACTGAATGTCGTCTGTGCATAGCCGGTCTGGCAGCAATGTGTTTGGCATTGTTGCCGGCCATTACAAATGGGGCTGTTTGGTTAATAATTAGTGTTGTCATGAAAAATGTAATATATCTGCGCTCTTGAGATGACTGAATTCGCAAATTCCCAACAATTCTTTTAGTACCAGACTCGCCTAGGTTTATTTTCCTGTACATAACTAGATACGGCATGAAAGCTTGTACGCAAGTGGTCACGCAATATTAGAACAATTACAACACATACAAAATTGTGCAAAATAACTCATCACTTTCTTGGTATATAATTTTCCCATTGGGGGGCCGGAATATAGCTCAGTTGGTAGAGCGCCTGACTCGTATCTTGGTGATCCTGGGTTGCGGGTTCGAACCTCCGCCGGGCGTTTCGGTACAGCAACCTTATGAGCCTCGTTAGCCATAAGCAGTCGAAGCTGTACAAGATAGCAGGTATTTCTGGCCTTTGAGACACACACACACAACGCGCACACACACACACACACACACACAACACACACACACACACACGCACCTATGCAGAGCAGTCTTCTAAAGACCAACGGTTTGTACAACGACCGTGCACATGCGTCATAGTTTTCCATTTCACGAGTGATAATCATCGTGCTCATGAGTCATAACAGCGTTTCATGAGCACCATACCTGACCAAAAAGCAAGAGAGTGAGTAATTATGAAGCAAAACAGAAATCATCACTTAAAAACAGAAAAAAAGGAAGCTTCTGCAGTTAATGATCATCCATACTTCTGACAGTGAATCAATGCCCTGTTATGCGATATGATGTGCGACATTACTGACAGAAATCAACACCACCTTCTTTCTTCTATCTTTGACAACAAAGCAAAATGGGAGTGTTACGTCAATTCACATTGGTATATATACCAATCAACTGTGAAGACACAGGAACCATGGTGATATGGCACTTTTTTTTTTGGCGCTTTGAAAACAGTGAGGTCTCTCTCCAAAATAACCTCCACAAATCCTGTAAAAAGGAAGAATCTGACGAGGTGACGGCTTTATCCATGATAGGGCCTTTAACTAGAGCAAAGTCAAAATGATCCAGAAAAAAAAAACAAGAAAAAAAAAACGTGTCCCTAAAAGGTGGGAACCTTCTGTAGACAACGTAAGTCAAGTATAACGTCAAAAATATTCCAGAAAATAAAAAGTTCTGCAGAGGGCAGAGTCTTTCTCTGAAAGACGTCACTCTACTGTCGCTCATCAAGGCCAGAGCGCAATACAGACTATACACTGACATACCACTTTAACAGCACCACGCTACCAACAGATCATGAACAGCGTTGCAACATGTGGAGGAGAATAATTTCAGAGCTTTCATTGCTTGCTTCCCTTTGAACAAACCCCCGGAAACTAATCACTATTGCCGTTCAACATCAGTTGAGGCATACACAATGCATACAGACTTGCCACCTGCGCAAACACCACACTCCCAGATCTGTGGGACAGGACACCGCTACCCAGTTTACACACACTGACACAGTGACACACACAAAAGGAGAAAAATGATCTTTCTGTGAACAACAGTGGTGATGTTTCACCTAGTACAGATTTCTTTTTTATGTTTTCTTCTACACCTATTGCACAAAATTCCAACCTTTTACCCATGATCTCGGCAACAGCCTGACAACGCACCTATGTGACTGTTGCCACTGATTTCCCACAGCCTATCTGGTTGCAACTATCTGAAAACAATTCTTCATTGGGGGATCATTTCAAGGATCATCCATCTGCCACTAAGTTTTTTTCTTAAATTGATTGTTTAATGTGATCCTGCAGTAATGTTTTTCTTCTCTAGTTTTGAGATCCACAAAGACAGTCTGACAGTTGTACAATCACATAACCTAGCGGATCTCATATCATTGTTGGAGAGAAAGCACCAGAAATACCTGTATGAAATTGAACGGATGATTTTGAACGGATACCAAAAACCAATTAAACTCGTTTATTTGCGCAGTCACTGACATCACAAGCAACACTGACAACAGTACACAAAATTCAAAACCACGTTATTACAATGACAATTTTAAAAATGAAATCATAAAGTGTTTTTTTTCCATTCATTTACTATATTGCACGACAGGTTTTTTTGGTATGAAATGTGACGCGCTCCCACGAAGGGTACACTAAGTCGCTGAGAGCGATTTGGCCTACGGGCTTGAAAGGTGGTTTGATCTATTTTTTATGGATTTTGGGTTTTTCGCATTTTTGGCAACTTTAAACCCTTAAAATCATATTGTGAAGTCTTATAGCTCAATTCGACCTATAAAGTTACCCTGTTGCTAAGGGTTTTTCATCAAGATTGCTCTGTTAACTTTAACAGGCATTTTCTCAAATGGCCGCCTTGCTACTAGCTGGATATAAACTACTATAACTTTGGTTTTAATAAACCTAAAACAAAACCAAGCATATCATTGTGAAGCTTAATTTCTCTAGTTTCTGCTGTGCCAAAATCTCAAAATCTTCAAAATGACACTTAATGTACCTTTTGTGGGAGCACATCACAAATGTTTTTTAAAACCTGTCTCCACTGCATCCCCTCTTGGGCAAAGAACAATGATAAACTAAAAATTTCATCCATTTACCAATACACACACACACACACACACACACATATAATATATATATATATATATATATATATATATATATAATATATATGTGTGTTGTGTGTGTGTGTGTGTGTGTGTGTGTGGTGTGTGTGTGTGTATTAATCTTAAATAATGTTAGCGAACCGCCCAGAGAACGTGGACAAACGAGTCACAAGACAAAACACAATGCGTTTCGACCTCTTAGGTCTTCCTCGGGTAATACATAAACGAATAAAACAACGAAAATTCACTTAGCTTTGATCGCTTCAGATCGCTTAGGTTTCAGCGCAAGGAAGAACGCTTGCAACTAGATATATATATTAGTTTTTCTTTTAATCAAAACAATCTTTTCACCACACTCACCCACCAAGCGTAAGTGGCTCCCAACACTGCCTATATTCAGCAAACATCACACACACTCAGCAGTAAAACTGCTGATGAAAGAAATCAGGTGCTCAGGTACATGAGAAAAATGCCCATATACATTCACTCATGGAACTTAATGTGTGTGTGTGTGTGTGTGTGTGTGTGTGTGTGTGTGTGTGTGAGTGTGTGTTTGTGTGTAGGAAGGATTTCCGTTTATATTCAATCATACTAAAGGTGATCGAGGCATGTGATTTAGATAATCTTCACACTGCAGAATGTCTTCATAAAAGAAAAAGAACGTGGGAGGGAAACAGGGGACATGTCAGAGATGAGGTGGAGAGCTGGACAGGAGTGTGGGGGGAGAGTAATGACTGATAATGGACAGGAGTGTGGAGGGAGAGTAATGACTGATAATCGACAGGAGTGTGGAGGGAGAATAATGACTGATAATCGACAGAGTGTGGAGGGAGAATAATGACTGATAAATCGACAGATGGTGGAGGGAGAGTAATGACTGATAATGGACAGGAGTGGGAGGGAGAGTAATGACTGATAATCGACAGGAGTGTGGAGGGAGAGTAATGACTGATAATCGACGGAGTGTGGAGGGAGAGTAATGACTGATAATCGACAGGAGTGTGGAGGGAGAGTAATGACTGATAATCGACAGGATGTGGAGGGAGAGTAATGACTGATAATCAAGAGATCAGAAATGAACATCTGAGGTGTTCTAAAGTACAGTTACAGAATATGACTTAAATGGACTTTGCAAAAAGTTAGTCGTTAATCCAAAAAAAAAAAAAAAAAAGAAGAATCAACAGATAACCAATCCAAACAGTCAACAACATCAACATTCCTGGCGTCTGTACATGGCACAATTTCTTGTAAGAAAGCCCTCATCAAAATACAGTCCCAAAATGAAAAGCCGAACAGTAATATGACTATGGCATACATACTGGATGTTTCAGCAATATTTTGGTCTGTAATACATCGCATAACTGTCTGAAGGTCAGACTTAAATACATCTGCAGACTGAAACACAATCTGATAAAGTCTGATGAGGTTTTGAAGATGAATCGTAGACAGAGTGTCAAGGAATCCCCTACTGCCCAAACATCCATGAGGACAGCCCTACAACCACCTTGTCAAGTTCAGGTGGGTGAATTATCACTACGTTTTACCACCGCCTTTCAGTTACAGGTGAAATGTAGAAGGGTTGGATATCAAATGGTGGACT
Organism: Conus ventricosus; assembly: GCA_018398815.1. Taxonomy (NCBI): domain Eukaryota; kingdom Metazoa; phylum Mollusca; class Gastropoda; order Neogastropoda; family Conidae; genus Conus; species Conus ventricosus. Next base: position 39,955,625 of record CM031628.1, read on the forward strand.
GTGTGCACGAGTCGCTGCTCCGATACTTGGGTTCCTCATTTCCGATTTCTTCACTGAAACCTGACACTTGGAACGGTGACACTAAACTGAGCAGAAGAGAGAGAGAGATAAAGCTGCTTAGAGCCCAGCCGACCGCAAGGGCCATACAGGGCTGTCACCGCGCCAAGGTCGACTCACAAGTCAGAGCTGAGCAGAAGCAAGCATCGGTATCCATTAAACGACGTAGAAGTGTCAAGTGTTTCTGATGTGGGTAGCAGCAGCGGTTTGGTGTTGAAGTAAAGCTAAATGGCAGTTTCAAGGACAGCAATCCAACACGCCTCCAACACCTGTGTCCACCCCGCTTTCATCACCTACTTGGCCGCCTGTTCTAGCATTCAGCCAGCCATGGTTCATCCCTGAGAAAAGGCAGAAAAAGGCAAGGAACTGAGGAGAGGCAGCAGCAGTAGCCACAGGCAGGAAAAAACAGATAAAAATTTACAAAATGAAATAAAATGAAGGTTGCAAACGGCAGAAAGTGTAGAAAAGGTGGGAAGTGCAGAAAAGGGAGCAAAATTATGATGGGTACTTATATTGCGCCTATCCTAAGCTAGAGACCAAGCCCCAAGCGCTTTGCAATCCACACTTGTTTACTCAACAGGCTGCCTACCTGGTAGAGCCGACTGAAGAGCTGCCTGCTGGCGCTTCATTCGGTCGTTTTCTATGTCATCCAGTCAATATCGTTCACTCAACGTCCTTACTTCCTTCATTCTTTCCATTTCTCATGCAAGGTGCATGCTATGAGAAATGTGTCATCCATACCAACGGCCAAACTGGCCTTCTTGCCAAAAGTTGGTCATAGGGTTTTACATGTGTGCAAGATGTTATGTGTGCATTCACACATGGAACCTGGGTTTATAGTCTCATTCAAAGGACTGTACGGGAATTGGAGTCAGAATCAATGTTAAACTCCGTGGGAAAAATCCCCCTGTGCCAAAATGGCCCAGCAGAGATTCCGCAACCCCAGGATAACCAAGATTACGAGTCTGGCCCTCTACCACTGAGCTATTCCAGCTATGATAATAATAATAAAGGTATCAAAAGGCAAGAAAGTATGAGAAATGGAAGCAAAAGGAATCAAAGAGCTGGAGACTGATGGAAAAGGCAGAAAGAGTCTTACAAAAAAAGGGGGAGGAGGAGTAAAGTGCACGAAAAAGAAGCAAAAGGAGGTAAACATGCAAAAGGCAGGTAATGGGAGTAAGGTCGAGGAAAGAAAACACTAAAAACAAAGGAAATATAGGAAATGCAGATAAAGAGACAAAAAGGCAAGGAAAGATGGAAATTCAGGGCAGAGCAGGAAAAAGAATCGGAAAGAAAAGTGGACACGGGAAAAAGGCAACAAAAGGTTGAAAAAATTAGGAGAAGACATGAAAAGTGCAGGAAAATAGAGGGAAAGGGAGAAAAATCAAGAAAAGCTCAGGAAAGGTATGACAAGGTTGGAAAATGTGCAGAGTAAGAGAGGGCAGAAAAACATAGCAGAAGATACTTCATGACAGAAAATGAGCAAAAAGAGCAGAAAAAAATAGTAGTCGAGGGTGACAACAACAAAAAAAAAGCAGGAAAAGGAATGCTGACCGACCAGGCCCCATCCACCCCCCAAAAAAAATTGTTATGAGCAAATATAGCTAGATCCAAATATCAAAACAAACACCATTGCAATGAACTTTGGACCTGATCTATTCAGACACGCTCCAACCATACTGCCGCTCTCTACAACGGTGACATTCTTCAGGGCTTTCTGTGATTCACCCACCTCATTTTATGAAGCAAGGTCATTGCGGTGACTATGACGTATGTGACCCTATAACACACAATTCTGAATGGATTTATTTTTTCATTTTTTTAAAAAACTGTACATTACAATCTGATCGAAGAAAAGTTGAAGAACTGCAAGACCCTTGGAAAGGAAGAAGGTCAAAAGAGAATCTGTCTTGAGAGACAGCAAGAGTTAATGACCCTGGACACTGCAGGTGAGATTTTTGTTTTCTTTGTAGTGATCATTGCAACATTGCCGTCCGTCACAGGAGTTCATAGAAATCCATTAACAGTTGCTTTTTGGGGGCAGTTAGACCTCTTCATCTGCCTGTTTTCAGTTATGCATGTCAGGTACCGGTCCAAACAGAGTTATCGTCTGACGCTGATCTTTTTATTCCAGAATCCAACACCAATATGCACTCATTAGTGAACTGTTCATAGATTCTTACAAGACAGAAACAGGAGAGGGGGGGGAGGGGGCAGGGGTATCTGAAAGTTCCATGTCAGTCTGAGATTACACCAAGGAGATGTATAAAAAAAAAATCTGTCCTGCTCTCATAATGTATCCCTGTGTCAGCAGGTCCACGGCAAAAACACACGGGCACCAGCTTTTCTGGTCAGAACTGGTTAGCAACTTAAGAACGCAATCTAAACACACTATCTCAAACAGCCATGGAACATGGGCAGTGATGGGGAGGGGGGGGGGGGGATGGTGGAGTGGGAAGGGAATACTGGAACCCATCTTCCGTTAAAAAAAAAAAAAAACTAAAAAAATTCAACCCTTTGAAAATGTTTGGGAATGCTATGCAACATTAATGCTAAAATACATTTTTGCTTCAAGCTTCGTACAATAAAACAGCAAAATAGCTTAATATTATGAAAAATTCTGGAAACATAATCATTAAAGCATGAAAGATGGAAATACCATTGGGTTGTGAATACTTTTACAATGTAAAATAAACATTCCACAGACATTCCCACCGCTACTAATGCTGGATCAAATTTTTAGAGACCGATTCAAGGTGAGTTGTCAATCACATCAAGCTAACCAAGACAAATCACCTCTTTTAACAAGAAGAACATAAACTGTAACATAAACTCTGTCAAAAAAGCTTCAACTGTAATAGTGTGTGTGTGTGCGTGTGTGTGTGTGTGTGTGGTGTGTGGTGTGTGTGTGTGTGTGTGTGTGTGTGTGTTTCTGCATCAGAGACTATGTAGACTTCCCTGGCCCATGAAACTTTTGCCTGTATTGGCACTCTGATGACTGTGACTGTTCATCTTACCAGAACAACTGATTAATCATAAAGACTGAAAACTTCACTCACATTTCCTCTTTGGTCAGTTCAGCTGTTAAAAGTGTGATAACATTTTTATTTCAAAATTAATGGAATAATCATCACGATAATAATATTAACACAAAAAACAACAACAAAAAACACCTCTACCACCACAGAGGAATTCAGTGATGGCAAGTAAATGGCTTTGGTTCAACACAAGCTCAACTGTTAAAAGTAATGAAATTTTTCATTTTCAAAATTCATGTAATAATCACCACAATAATGAAGAAAAACAACAACAAAAAAAAAAAAAAACCCACCTCTGTTAAAGAGGAATTCAGTGATGGCACATAAACGGCTTTGGTTCAACACGAGTTTAGCTGTTAAAAGTAATGAAATTTTAATTTTCGAAATTAATGGAATAATCATGATAAAAAAATAATTTAAAAAACCAACTCTGTCAAACAGGAATTTAGTTACTGCTTTGGTTCAACACTAGTTCGGCTGTTAAAATTGTGACATTTTTATTTTCTAAATAATAGAATAATCATCACAATAAAACAAAACAAAGAACCTCTGCCAAACAGGAATTCATGACGTCAAGTAAACTTGATTCAACACGCATGGTAATCACAGAACTGCACAAGGTTCATCCAAAGATGTCGGAGAGTGGGGGGTGGAGGGAGGGGGTGGAGGGAGGGGGGGGGGGGAAGTAATCTTGCTCAGCAAATCACGCATCAAACACCACAGCCAGATCAAGTAATGAACAAAACAAAAATCCAAAACATGTTTTCAGCTGCCACAGGAAAATCAAAGCACTTGCAAACATCTGCAGATGCCCAAAGTTCGTACCTATGTAATCCATAACAATCAAGATTGTCAGTGAGGTCAGTTCGATGGGGCAGGGGAAAAAACTTGATGTGCATCAACTCCAGCTGAGAGGGGCCCACAGATGACCCAGCGGTCAGATCTGGCTGAAGGACGCTTTGGAATAAAAACATCAACAGAGGACTGGCACTTCCTGCTGAAATACACCCAGCGGTGAAACCAGCTCTCTTGCCTCTCCCGCTTCCCTCACCCCTCCCAAATTCTCTCCCCAGCCCCACCTTCTTTTTCTTTCCCTGCCCCCCCCCCCCCCCCCCCTATCCTTTTCCTGAACTCAGGGAGGCTCTACATGGTAGGGATGCGATCAGCCACTCCAGGTCCAGGGTATCATTGAAAAGGGCCCTTAACACATCCACGGCATCATCAACCTTGAAAAAGATCTAAAACATCCCATGGATCCTCAGTGCTGTCAAGTCTCCCCTGCAGAGCCCAACAAATCCTCCATCATGTAAAAGATCTTGCGAAACATACACTGAATCCTAAAACTCTCGACAGGACCTCTTAATCATCCATCAGTCCTCAGCACAGTTCAAAGATCCTCTGGAAACATCCACTGAATCCAAAGCACTAACAAGGATCCTCTCAAACCTCTTTTGAACCCCCAACACTGCAACTCCTCTGAAACACTCTGTAAATCTTTATCGCTGTACACGATCCTCATGGATCCCTCAGCACTGATAATGATCCTCTGCTGCATCTGCTGTACCTCCACATTGTAAATAATCCTCTAAACCATCTTCTGATTCCTCACCTCTGTCAGTGACCACTGCTTTAATTGATCCTTTGAAATATCTTCTCGTTCCTCGCTGCCATAAATGATCTTCTAGATCATCATCCCATTCCTCACTGCTGTAAATGCTCCTCTCAAATATATCTTCTCATTCCTCATTTCTGTAAATGGTCCACTAAACCGTCTTCTCATTCGTCACTGCCATAATTAATATGTAAAACATCGGATTCCTCACTGCCATTAATGATCCACTAAAACATCTCACTCCTCAACACCGTAAATAATCTGCTAAAACATGTCTCATTCCTCAACACTGTAAATGACCCGCTAAAAACATTTCACCCCTAGACATCATACATGATCTTCTAAAACATTTTCTCCTCGCCATAAATGATCCACCAAACATCTTTTCATTCCTCAACGCAGTATGTGATCCACTTAAATATCATCTAATTCCTCAGTGCTGTAATTGATCCCCTACGACATTTCTCATTCCTCAATAATAATAATAATGAAATTTTATATGCGCCCCATCTCTGATGAGCTCAAAGCGCTTAAAAGTGTGAATAAAAGCATAAACTACAATAAACAGCTGTATTCATGCCAAAGAAAGAAAGAAATTAGAAGCAAACTTCATAAATATCAAGCAAGAAATACACAAGTCACAAATATCTCACATAATTAAATTCCCTCAATGACATGATGAATCTCTAATATACAAAATGCAAGCACATGCGCGCACACACACACACACACACAAACACACAATCACATTTCAATGCTGTGTATGACCCTCTAAAACATTTCTCATTCCTTAATATAATGCTGTATATGATCCCTTAAGAATTTTTCATTCCTCAATGCTGTAAATAATCATCTGAAATATTTTTTTCATTCCTCAATGCTGTAAATAATCCTCTAAAACATCTTTCATTCTTCAATGCTGTAAATAATACTCTAAAACATCGTTTCATTCTTCAGCGCTGTAAATAATCCTCAAAAACATCTTTCCATTCTTCAACGCTGTAAATAATCCTCTAAAACATCTTTTCATCTTCAATGCTGTAAATAATCCTAAAAACATCTTTCATTCTTCAACGCTGTAAATAATCCTCAAAAAATCATCTTTTCATTCTTCCACGCTGTAAATAATACTCTAAAACATCTTTTCAGTCTTCAACGCTGTAAATAATCCTTGAAAAACATCTTTCATTCTTCAATGCTGTAAATAATCCTCGAAAAATCTTTTCATTCTTCAACGTGTGTAAATAATCCTCTAAAACATCTTTTCATTCTTCAATGCTGTAAATAATACTCAAAAACATCTTTTCATTCTTCAACGCTGTAAATAATCCTCTAAAACATCGTTTCATTCTTCAACGCTGTAAATAATCCTCAAAAACATCTTTTCAGTCTCAACCCTGTAAATAATCCTCTAAAACATCTTTTCATTCTTCAACGCTGTAAATAATCCTCTAAAACATCTTTTCATTCTAACTCTATAAACAATCCTCAAAACATCTTTTCATTCTTCAACGCTGTAAATAATCCTCAAACATTCTTCTTTCATTTCTTCAATGCTGTAAATAATTCCTCGTAAATCATCTTTTCTATTCTTCAAGCTGTAAATAATCCTCTAAACATTTTTTCCCCAATTCTTCGTGAATAATCCTCCTCCACAACATCTTGTCATTCCCCTTCGGTACTTATCCTCTAACACATGTTTCTTTTCCATGTGATTTTTTTCCCCCTAATTGGAAGGAGGGGTGGGGTGGGGAGGAACATAATTCCCCGATAATTTCGATCTTTTTTGCTGGAGAAATACAAGCAAAATCGTAAGGGTAAACAGGTCTCAAACATGTTTTTCCTCCCCCAAGCTACTTTCGCTGGGCATGTATCCTCCTTCCTCCAGGCATCTCTTTCTTCCCCCAGTTAGGTGTAACCCTTCTTCCCCAAAGCATGTGTAACTCTCTTTCCCCAGGTGAAATCTCTTTCTTCCCCAGTCATAAAAGAAAACTTTACTGTTCCACCGAGCAAAAGAGACGAAAACAAATCACCAGACAAAACACGACGCGTTTCGACCTCTTTGGTCTTCTTCAGGCAAGACACACAACATTCAGTACCAAGAAAACGAAGAACGAGCAATCACTTATCTCCTCAAATTCGGCGCAAAATGGGCACTGCACTTCAGCGTGCATTTGCGCCCAATTTGTTTGCTTTGTTTTGTCATTTGTTTGTCTCTTTCATTCAGCGGAACATACATTTTCTTTTATGTCTGCTTCAATTTCTGCCGGCATTGACCTCACTTGAGACCTTTCTTGCTCAGACATGTGTATTTTTTTCCCCCCAAGCACATGTATCTTAAAACCTCCCCTCCCCCCACTTCCCCACCAGGACATACATTTTTCTTACTCCAGGTCAGTATCTTTCTTCCAACTGGCATAATTATGTTTTGTTCTTTCTACCCCCACCCCCCCCCCCCCCCCCCCCCCCCCCCGCCGTCAATCTTTCTTCCTCTGGGCATATTTCTTTCTTCCAACGGAAACATGTCTTTCCGTTTCTACACACACGTCTTTCGTTCCCCAGGAAGACACTTTTCTTTCGAACCCCAACCACATCTCTTTCTTCCCCTCGGCGCGTTTCTTCGTTTCCATGGAAACATATGTTTCCCATTAACAGGCATAGAACCTTCTTCCCCAGACATGTGTCTTTTCTTTCCAACCCCAAGCATGTATCTGTGTCTCCCCCACCCACCCACCCCCACCCCTCTCCCCTGGCATAGTACTTTCCTCCCATGGAAATACCGTCTTTCTGTTCCCAGAAACAAAACAAAAAACCGTGAAAAACTCGAAACCTGTTGAGAGTTTAAAGCTTCTTTTCCTCCTCTGCCCCCTACCACCCCTGTCCCCGCACCCTCTCCATCCCCCCTCTATGTCTCAACATATTTTTCCCTGCGCTGGTAACATATCTTTCCTCCACTAAGCATTCATCTTCTTCCCATGGATAATTTATCTTTCTTCCTCCAGACGGTCACCTTTCTTCACCCAGAAGACGTGAGTCTTTCTTCATTTCAGGTACATGATTCTACAACATGACGGCGACACCATTTTGTGCTACAAGAGCTCCCAACACTGGCATACATCTCTCTTTCCCTGGGAGGGTGTCTGACTTCCCCAGGGCTTAACATGGAAATGTACCTTTCATCCGACAGATTTTCTTTCTAACCCCAAGCATACTAATATATCTCTCTTTCCCCAGGCATACATCTTCTTCATCTCAGAATGTATCTTTCCTCCAACCAAAACATACCTTTCTTCTTACAGGTATACATCTATCCCCCACCTTCCTTTCTTTCCTCCAGCGCATACCTTTCTTCCCGTAGGCATGGACATGTCTTCTCCCCCAATTCCCACCTACCTCAGGCATGTACCCCGATTCCCTCAGGCACATACCTTTCTTCCCGTAGGCAGACATCTTTTTTCCTCAACCATGTATTTCCCTGTTTCCGCAGACATTACAAAAAAAACAAAACAAAAAAAAGAAAACTGTTCAAAGATACCAACAGAAAAGACTCAGTTCAAGCACGTAATTTCTACAACATGATGGCTACACAATTCGTCCTACAAAAGCTCCCAACATCGGACATACATCTCTCTTTCTTCCCTGGGAGGGTATCCATCTTCCCCAGGGTTTAACTCTTCCTGTCAGCCTCCCTGGGCCTACACCATCCTCCCCCCCCCTCCCCCCCCCCTCTGCATACATCTTTCTACCCACAAGTAGGAGTCTTCCTTCATTTCAGGTACAGACTCCCTCTCCCAGGCCTGTCATCTCCTCCACATCCCCACAATCCTCTTGGGTATCTTTCTGTTCAGAAGCATGTCTCTTTCTCCCTTCCTCCTTCCCCAGCATATGTGGGGTGTTGTTTTTTCCGTTGGGTAGATACCTTTCTTCCCCACTCTTTCTCTTAGCACCCCCCTCCCCCCACCCACACACACACACACACCCTCTCAGCATGCTCCTTGGCAAGGATTTCTCCCCCCCCCTCCCCCCCCCAGGATATAATCATATATTCTCCAACCCCCCACCCCTCCACAATATGGCTTACATCTCCCATCTGGCTTCTTTTTAGTTTTCTCCTCACGGACAAACATCTTTCTCCGTTCCCCCCTTTCGGAACGAATGTCCTCTTCCTCTCTGGGCGTACTTCTCTCTTCCCCAGGAGACGCATCCTTCTCTTCCCCCCTGACTGACCGTGCACCGTCCGTTCCCCACTCCTGGACAATCTACGTCTAGTTCTGGGGTCAGCCACCTTGGTGAAGTCCACCGCGCTGTACAGCACCCCCTGGTTGTCGTTCAAGGCCTTAGGTGGGGGGTCAGCGGAAGCAGCCACTTCCGTGAAGTCCATGGTGGTGTAGACCAGGCCTTCCGCGTTGACCTCACGGCCAGCGTCACGCGTTTCTTCCATCGCCAGGGTCGGGGGTTCTGGGACACGACAGGCTCCGGTGAAGAGGTTCGTGTGAACCACGAGCGTTCTTGTCTTGTCTTTGGGGATGTGTGCGTCTTTAAGACAGTGGCTGAGAAGATGGATGGACTTGGGAGGAGTGCGGTTGTGTGATGTGTGTGACAGCATGTGTGAACATGTGTTGTGTGTGTGTGTGTGTGTGTGTGCGTGTGCGTGCGTGCGTGCGTGCGTGCGTGCGTGCGTGCGTGAGTGGCTGTGTGTGTGTGTGTGTGTGTGTGTGTGTGTGTGTGTGTGTTGTGTGTGTGTGTGTGTGTGGTGTGTGTGTGCGTGCGTGCGTGCGTGTGTGCATGTGTGCGTGCGCGAGTGGCTGTGTGTGTGTGTGTGTGTGTGTGTGTGTGTGTGTGTGTGTGTGTGTGAACATGTGTGTGGAGTGGCTCTGTGTGTGTGTGTGTGTGTGTGTGTGTGTGTGTGTGTGTGTGTGTGTGTGTGGTCAGTGTGTGTATGCGTGCGCGCCCGCATGCTGCATGCATGTGCGTGAATGGATGGGACATACGCATGGGTAACGTGCATGCGTATGTGTGTGCTTGGATCCATGTATACGCTACCTGAGCAAGTACATGTTCATATGCATGTGTGCATGCAGCTAATACTCCTATTGGGTATGCAAATTCCTTCTGTTACTGTGACTTTATAAGATTAATATGCATTTACCATAGCTGCACAACAGCAGAATGAACAGAAGGGGGAAAAGCACAATAGTTGAAAAAGAGGAAAACACAACACAACCTTGTCATAAGTACCACTGCTATAAAGTGAATGTGTTGTGGTTTTCAATGTAAAACAAACCAACCGAGGTCAAGAACAATTCAATTCAACATAATGAAATACAACAAAGCACGACAACAAATCAAACAAAAAATATTGAGTATTTCTCATCGGTATGTAAGTGGCTCTGGTTAAGAGGTTGTGTGCATCAAGAGTATCCCTGTCTTTTGGGCTGCATGCTTATATAAGACAGTGACTGACAAGGTGGATGGGGCTTGGGAGGTGCGTGGTTGTGCGAGAGTGTTGGACAGCATGTGTTTCTCAGTGCCTGTGTTTCTGTGAGTAAGTGTGGTGTGTGTGTGTGGTGTGTGTGTGTGTGTGTGTGTGTGTCTGTGTGTGTGTGTGTGTGTGTGTGTGTGTGTGGGTTTTGTGTGTGTGTCTCTGTGTGTGTGTGTGCATGCGTGTGTGCATGCTGCATGCATGCCTCTGTGTGTGTGTGCGTGCGTGCGTGCTTGTGTGTGTGTGCATGTGCACATGCACATGCATGTGAAAGAGTGTTTCGTCTTTGTCTAGAATCCTTTCGAACAGCAGAAGACATATGAGCGAACAAACAGCTTACCGGTCCCTTCTTTCCCTTGCCCTTGCTCTCTTCCACATTTCCATAGATGTGTCCTGCAAGACAACACACAACATGGCTGCAAGGCATGCCCTGGTAGTCCCTGTCTTACGCAGGCAATAGTCTTCACAACTTGCAAATGAAATGAGGCAGGGAACAGTGAAAAATAAACAAGTAGGGTAACTGAGTTAGGTTTTCTTAGGGGAGCAAGAGTTACCCTACTTGTTTATCGTTTATTCTTCACAACTTGGACCTGAACATTCACTTTGCAACAGTCCATTTTTTTTTTTTTTTTCGTCTCGGACGTGGTTGAGTGACGCCCTTCCGCCAACCCCCTTCACACTTCGTGTCATTCCCTGCAACACGTCCACTCCCTGCACTTCTCTCCCCTTGTTTTCCATCATCAGTGATTGAAGGTGTTTTTTTTAGGGGAAATTCACACATATGTTGTTGTTGTTGTTGTTGTCGTACCCTGGCGAAAAGACTCCAGGGATCATCCGAACTGCCAAAGTACTTGAACACTTTGGTACAAATGCATAAGCTGGGGATGAGAACATTACGTGTGTGACCGTTTTTGAATACCCTGCCACATCGGCAGCCAGCCACACTCCGACTTTGGGGGATTTTGGAGACTGATAATGTTATGCTAGGAGCTTGTCACGAGTGAAGACAATCCCCGCATAACTGTGCTGAGCATAACAACATTTTCATGTCACCTTGGTGTTCTAGTCTATGTCAACTGGCCTGATACAGCCTTAAGCCAAGGCGAATTCACACATCTAAAAACTTATCTTTTGTTACTAATGGAATAATTTCTTAAACCAAACCTAAACTAGCATACATTCACTATTGAAAAAAAAAAAACTATTTTGAGAAATCTCAACATTGATGCATAGTTATTGCTAAAAAAAATTTTAAAAAAAGAAAAAAAAAAAAACCGTGAAAAACTCAAAACCTGTTGAGAGTTTAAAGCTTCTTTTCCTCCTCTTCCCCCTACCACCCCTGTCCCCGCACCCTCTCCATACAGCCCTGATGTGGCCCTTTGCGTCGGCTGGGCTATAAGCAAATTATCTTATCTTATCTTACCCTCTCCATCCCCCCTCTCTGTCTCAACATTACTTTCCCTGCGCTGAACAGGGCCAGCTGAAAACCCAAACCCAGTTTGGATGTGTCCTGAATTGCAAGACTGGAGACTTGACCTACCAGTCCGAACATGGCCCAAACTGACTTCGTCTGCCTAAAGCAGCGTGGGCAAGCAAATCAATCCATACAGTAGCAACAACTTCAGTGTTCATACTCTTGTGTTGGATATGGGTGACAAACAGGCATTGCACGAAGATCTGAAAAATTCCACTTTTAATGCTTTTCATTTCCACTTGCCTCGACATGGCTGAAACCAACAGCTGCCACCACAATCATTTTCACCTGCATACCTGGCTGTGAGTGTAAGGTGTTTCGGTCTTCCATTCTCCAGACACACTAATGTTACCTTTTCCAGCTCTCCGCATTGGCTTTCTGTCCCACTCACGGCTGCCGCCTCCTCTGACAATGAGCTCTGAACATCAGAGAGGGATTGTGAAGCTAAGGACCCAATTGGCCAGCCACCTGCTCTTCTTTGCCTGGCTTGTATACATCCCTCATCCGCGGGTGTTCTGCATGGACCCTGTCAACACCTTAAAACTGTAAGGTGTTTTTCAGCCTGGTGTGAAAACGGACCACCTAGGTTCCTGACACTGTTTTGTAACAGCAAGGTTGGCTGTTGTTCGTCCTTCGATTTCGAAGATGACCATGACTTCAATCTCAGATGGAAGATCGCTGAGTGTGGGTCCGCAGGTGGCTGGTGAGGCCAGTCTGGGCCCGGAAGGAACGCCCCCATGTGGGACACAGTGGGTGGGTTAAAGACCAAGTGTTCACCATCATCAACTCTCAGAGAATCTTGTTCAGCTCTTCATCACAGTCCCTCTAAAGGAATGGAACTGCACGGAGGTTGACTGTGTTGTCTGCTGCACTGTGACAGAAAACTTTACAGGTGACAATGTTTGCTGTGATCAGCACACTGGAACATCATCCTCGTTCTCTCAGGTCCTCAGGCCCTGGCCGTGTTGTTTGCTCATGGCACTGGAACAGCTGGTCTGGCTAGGCACTGCTTCCCTCTTCCTTGTTTGTCAGGTCCACAGTGACATGGTGGACTGAACATGGAGACGTTTGAAACTCAACAGGATTCAAGTCATCGCTAGAATCGCCTCCAGGACACCGATGTCAAATTTCTTGGGCTTTGATCCAAGCTCATGCTCCTCCTGGTCCAGGTCGGCTCCTTGACTCCTCGAGTCCTTCCAGGTTCTTCTGTCCTGGGGCTCCTGACTCCTCGAGTCCTTCCAGGTTCTTCTGTCCTGGGGCTCCTTGACTCCTCAAGTCCTCCAGGTTCTTCTGTCCTGGGCTCCTTGACTCCTCGAGTCCTCCAGGTTCTTCTTCCTGGGGCTCCTTGACTCCTCGAGTCCTTCCAAGTTCTGTCCTGGCTCCTTGACTCCTCGAGTCCTTCCAGGTTCTTCTGTCCTGGGGCTCCTTGACTCCTCGAGTCCTTCCATGTCTTCTGTCCTGGGCTCCTTGACTCCTCGAGTCCTTCCAGGTCTTCTGTCCTGGGCTGAGCCTGCCAGACTGGAGCCTTCAGTCTGAGTCATGTGTCGGAGTTTTCTCGTGGTGATGCTGCAGTCAGTTGTCCCCGTGATCCTCACAGACACTGAGTGTGTGGCTCATCTTACGTGGCCTTTCTGTCCTGGCTGATTTCCTTCCACTGTCATAGTTTCAACTTTGCAGCAACTTGAATGAGACATCATCCTGCACTTTCCATGGCATGCTGCTTCCTTCTCCACAGACCAAGCTTTGCAGCAACGTGCACAGACATCATCCTGCACTTTCCATGCATGCTGGCTTCTTCTCCACAGACCAGATGTTGCTGTTAGTCTCCTTAGATCTGATAAGTCTAGACCTATGAATTATGCAGGTTGTAAAGTCTCCAGTGATCAATCTAAGTCACTCATCTTCTGTTCGTACAGACATACAGATAATAAGTGAGATCAATGCTTAACCCTAGGATACTTCGCCCCTAAACCGAAACGTAGATGGGTTGGTATCCTCGCATTTACATTCATCCTTACGATCAGCTCTCACTTTCATGCTGTGGCAAGCGTCAGACGCAGGACCTTTGCTACAAAAGATCTTGTACATGAACATGAACATGAATAACCAGGACTCTTGAGCCCAGAACATTTTTGGCATGCAATGTCTTTATTTTCCATAAAGAATGGTACTCCTGTGTGGGCTGGCAGTCATTCTCAACCTGAAAGACCTAGATGCCTTTTTATGGGCCATGGCTGTGCTCTTGAGCAGTCCCTAACCACGTCCCCCCCCCCCCCCCCCCCCCCCCCCCCCCTGTTGATCCTAAACACTTCATTGTTACCAGCTCTGGGGCTTTCAGTCTCCACAGTCTAGACATGCCGCTCCTTTCTCACTTAGCCAGTGGTCCTGGCCCCCCTCCCTCTCCCGGTGTGTTGGGAGCAAGCACAATGTCAGACAGTCATAGCCCTCTTCTGCTTCTCTGGAAACACAGAGACATCCTAACGGCCTCTCGTTGTGTCCGATTCTCTGAGGACTGGATGTTGAGCTCTTTTCCTCCATGTCAGCACCACGCTGGACGCAGAGTCTTCCTCGTTCGTGCACTTCTCAACGCCAAAAAACCGTTCACCAGTGCCACAGTTTTCAATCCAACCGTTCAGGCACAAAAGGCACACACCATCTTCGGTGATGGTGCCTGAACAGGATACCAGTGTGTACGGGCATTATTTCCCAGTCATCCTCCATAACACACGATGGCCTACTCTTCTCTGAAGGTGCAACGGGGATTGAACCTGCATGCACGATTTGTTACGCATCACTCAGCATGGGATCTCATTTAATAAGTTTCGTCTGAAGGACTAGACGATCACTAGAATCTGCATATTGTTCACTCTACGCATGCACTCAGCATGGATCTCAGTTTAATAATTTCGTCTGAAGTACTAGACGATTCACTAGAATCTGCATAGTTGTTCACTCTACGCATGCACTCAGCATGGGATCTCAGTTTAATAAGTTTCGTCTGAAGGACTAGACGATCACTAGAATCTGCATAGTTGTTCACTCTACGCATGCACTCAGCATGGGATCTCAGTTTAATAATTTTCGTCTGAAGGACTAGACGATCACTAGAATCTGCACCAGTTGTTCACTCTAAACGCATGCACTCAGCATGGGATCTCAGTTTAATAAGTTTCGTCTGAAGACTAGACGATCACTAGAATCTGCATAGTTGTTCAACTCTACGCATGCACTCAGCATGGGATCTCAGTTTAATAATTTTCGTCTGAAGGACTAGACGATCACTAGAATCTGCATAGTTGTTCACTCTACACATGCACTCAGCATGGGATCTCAGTTTAATAATTTCGTCTGAAGGACTAGACGATCACTAGAATCTGCATAGTTGTTCACTCTGAAGATAACATCTCTTCATTCCTGACTATGCTGAGCTAGAATCAAACTCCAGACCTGGGAACACGAGTCTGATACCTTACCCGCCAAGTAAACCTGTCCCAGAGCACACAGCGACTGTCCATGCACGATGCTTACCCTCGCCCTCCCAGGTAACCCAACCTCCTGATCCCCTCTTCGCCTCCCCTCACTCCTTTACCCACCCCTCTTCATCTCTCCTCTAGCCCTCGCTTAAACCGTTCACAGAGTCACCAAGACTGACCAGACCTCCCTGGGAATCTGAGAGAGTCACTGTCCTGCCTCAGATGGACACGGTCATGGGCTCTCTGTGGATTCAGCTGATGGCTTGCCCCTCTTGAAACTCCTCCTGTCCCATGTCTGTTGTTTTTTCCGTCTCCTGCGGGTGTGCATTCCCTGCATAATTTCTCACTCATTGCACTGGGTGACAGGTCAGTCTCCAGGCCAATGGTGGCTAGAGTGCATTCCACCTTATTTCGATAATGTGCGTTAGCTACAGCAAGTCCGGACAGCGAAGGAAAAAGTGTTTACCTCTTGCCGAAAGAGGTTACATAATTCTAAAAGCAATATTATGACTCCATTCAACGTCCATCTTGCGCTGAATTCAACAGAGATACGTGATTGCTGTTCTCCATTTCCGTACTCCTGAGTACTGTTTACCTCGCCGGAAGAGACTAACAGTCAAAACGCGTCGTGTTCTTGCTTACCATTTGTTTCCATATTGTTCGGTGGAGTTATAACAATAACTCTGGAAATTCTTTGGATTCTCGCCTGCAGGTGCCTCACTTTGCAACGAAGAGGTTACATGTTAATCTTCCCCGACCCTCACCACATTCACGCAAAAAAGAAATTTCGCAAAGCCTAATTGGCCGTGGCATGGCAAAGACATTCATTCTTGGCACAGTTTTCAGACCTGCCAGAGAACAACGAAGTCAGTCTGGGATGACCAAAGCTGCTGCCTGATTTGCATTTTCTTTACTTTAACAGATGAAATGTACCGTCCTACAATAATACTCTTGTCTCTTTACCGAGTTCTGTTCTGTCTTTGTGAGGAAATGCACTCATTCTAGCCAAATGTTGCGTCTTTCTGCTGAAGTGTACCAGTTGCAGTTCATGCTGGTTTCGGAAAGTGAAAGGAAAACATGTAACAGCGAGGAGTGGGTATGGTAGGAGGATTTTCTTTCTTCCTTCGCTGTTGCTGATGTTACGTTTTGTGCCCTCCCAGTGGTTTTACTGCTACGCTGCTGCTTCGGCTCCGTAAGACACAGCCACACCCACAATCATTCCGTCGTAGCGTCAGTCCTAGCAGTCATATATAAACACTTCCATATGTGTGTGTGTGTGTGTGTGTGTGTGTGTGTGTGTGTGTGTGTGTGTGTGTGTGTGTGTGTGGTGTGTCGCGTGAGTATGTGTGTGGTGTGTTGAGATGTGTGTGTGTGTGCATACATGTGCATACGTGTGTGTGTGTGTGTGTGTGTGTGTGTGTGTGTGTGTGTGTGCGTGTGCATGTGCATATGTGTGTGTTGTGTGGTGTGTGTGTGTGTTGTGTGTGTGTGTGTGTGCATGTGTGTGTGTGTGTGTGTGTGTGTGTGCTCGTGTTGTGTGCGCATGCGCGTGAGCGTGTATGTGTCGTGTGTGTGTGCGTCATGAGAGAAGGAGTGTGCAAGCATGTGCGTGCAGGCATGTATATTGGTGTGCCCACTTTTAAAAGACAAAAACACCACTGACCTTCTGACCCCTTCTTGCCCTTCCCCTTCCTGGGCTTGACAGTCGGAGCTTCCTTCGCCTTCACCTCTGCTTCGGGTGGTGGCGCCTTTTT
>CM031628.1:39980014-40005469 GCA_018398815.1 Conus ventricosus
CTCATTACTTTAATGACAGGGCTCATGCGCCAAGGTTCCTGTTTCCTTTCCAAGTCCTGGGTCCACAGGTGCAGCCCGCAGTCATGTCAGACTGGTATGGGTAGTGTGTGTGGGGGGTGGGTGGGTGGGAGGGGGGATATGGCGGTGGGGTGTTTGTTCGAATTCTTCTTCTAAGCAGACGAGAGAGAGAAACCCATTCCTACTTTGGAGGCACTGAACGATGGACTGTTCAGATTTGTCTTGTTTTTCTTTCTTTCTTCTTTTCTTCTTCCTCCTTCTTCTTCTTCCTTTCTTTCTTCTTCTTCTCCCTTGCCAGACTCCAACTTTCATCACCCCCCTCCTCCCCCCCCCCCCCCTCCTGCCGACACACGCTTGGCCGCCTCCCTCTCTTCTCTTCCCTCTCAAATGTGTTTGAATTTTCACCTGACCTGTCAACAGTACTACCAGCCAGGTTTCTACACCTCAGAATCTTTGAGACACAAGTGGAATTACTCTTCAGAACTACGACTGGAAATAGAGATACTGTGTAAGTTAGTAAAAAAAAAAAAATAAATAAAAAAAATGAAAGGGATCAGTGGCACAGGAAGAAGGATGCGAGTCTAGAGGTAAGGGTTGGGGGCACAGAAAGTGACCTTTCCATCCGGTTGTCCAAAAGTGTTTGATGACAAGTTGTTCTCTGACCTAAGTCTGCAGGAAGGCATGAAGTGCCAAGCTTTGCAAATCAATTTGTGGAATAAGCTAGATTTGGACATACACAGTGCGTGTACGTTCATGTGTCTGTGTGTGAGTGCACGCATGCATGTGAGGATGTATATATGTACTTATAGCTCTGTGTGTGTAAGCGTGTGCCAGTACCAATGTACGTTGATGCATGCATGTTCACATCTGTGCACCTACACCTACATGCAGTACGTCTGTTTGTGTCATCGGACGAAGAGATGTTCGTCAAACACCCATTTGTCTGTTTCATACTGTGTATGAAAGTAAGCATTACTTTGTACCCACATTATGTGTTTTTGTGCGTAATTTGGCTCGTTTTCATTAGTGATGCAGCATGTCTCAATCTCCTTCCAAACCTCGGTTCTTCAGATAACGAATGAAAAACCGACAAAAGTAACACGACATAACTATGCGAATGAACCGATTCATGAAACATGAATTTTTGCTGACAAACAAACCCTTCCACCACCTCCTCCCTCCCCCTCCAAATCACTAATTAATGGGGGCCGGAATAGCTCAGTGGTAGAGCGCCGGACTCGTAATCTTGGGGTTGCAGGTTCAAATCTCCGCCAGGCCGTTTCGGTACAGGGGGATTTTTCCCTCAGAGTTAACATTGGTTCTGACTCCATTTCCCATACAGTCCTTCCAATGAGACTATAAACCAAGGTTGCGTGTGTGAATGCACGCATAACATCTTGCGCACACGTAAAATCCCATCACCAACTTTCGGAAGAGAAGGCCAGTTTGGCTGTTGGTATGGATGACACGTTACACATAGCATGCACCTTCCCCAAAGACGGAGTATGGCTGCCTTAATGGCAGGATAAAAACGGTCACACACACAAAACTCCCACTCCGTTTGTTGGGTAGATGGGACTAATCCTTCCCTGTCTATACAGGGAGTGTCCGCAGGAGTATCAGCCTCCGTATGCAACAAAAAAAAATAAAAATAAAAAAAATAACGTAAAACCACTAATCAATCAATAAATACTTTGAAAGAAAACAAACAAAAAAGTTAGAATTATGGAATACTATACTGTGAGCATTTAAGCAGCAGATCAAAGGGAACCAAGTTGCACCTGAGCATACGATCATAACAAAGGACAGCACACCAGTACCTGTCCTCCTTTTCACGACAAAGACGACCACTACGATGATGACAGCAATGACGACAAGAGCAGCGACCACTCCTCCAACAATAGGTCCGACGTCGGTGTCGCCCTCACCCCCTTTATTGGGTGCAGCGGTCACTGGTGCTGTAAAAACATGACAGATGACCTTTAACCCCAGTCACTGCCCCCCCCCCCCCCCCCACCACTTTTAACTACAGTGTTGAAGAAGAACATGTTGGATGTTTATAAAATATGTAAGAACAATTTCTAACAATCAGTTAACTCTGAAGCCATATATTGATCATACTAACAAAGAATGCCGAACCAGATTTTACTGTAAGTAGAAGCTCCAATCTGTTCATGTCGGTGCTGGTATTCTCAAACCGTTGTGTCACCGCTTTTCAGAATCTTGTTTTGACTTGCTCACTTCAGGCGTTTATATCATGGTTTGAATGTGAAATGTAAGAATGTCCTGAACAAACTGGTGAGTTTAGGGGGACAAGATAATTGGGGAGACAGACGGACCTGTGTAAGCAGTACAAAAATTGTAGAGCATAAAAGCTAGCAAGGTGGCAGGTGATCGAAACCCATCTTTTAGCAAACTTGTTTGAACCTCTCCCATCAGAAACACATGTGTCTGTGTCTGTGTTTATTTGTAAAAATCAGTGTCAACATGCAGTGTGTACTGTTCTTACACCTGTGTTCCTTTAAAATAAAAATTGTGAATTTAGTTTACGTTCACCACATCCGGCATATTTTCGCAAAAAACATGTATACAGAATTAACTGAAACTGCACAAATTTTATAAGAAATTAACAGCAAACCGCCAAGAAAACGTAGACAAACGAATCGCAAGACAAAACATGACACGTTTCAACCTCTTAGGTCTTCTTCAGGCAAGATACAAAACACTCAGGACAACGAAATGGACGAGCGATGACTCATCTTCGTTCATTCACTTCAGCACAAGATGGGCGCTGAATCAAGCGGAACAGGTCTGATAACGCTTATCAGGTCTTACGTGATACGCTTCCCAACATTCAACGAGTGAGACGGTTGACAGAGTGGCTGATCACACTGTCCGCACCATGGAGCATCTTCCTCTTGCAGAGGTACAACACAGCGCCGACTGTGTGGCCAGTCTGTTACCTGCGTAACACCGTCTTCTCCTTATGGTTCCACAGAACAGACGGGAGGAAATGGTTAAGGCAGAGGAGAATTTGAAAAGGAAATAAAAAACCCTGTCGTCTTAAAACAAGGAACAAACAGTGTCTGGCTGACGAGAGAACGGAGGAGGCGAAGGAAAATCTCATCTTGCAATTTTTTTCAACCTGTAGTCCAGTAAAATTAGGACAAAAATCGGCTTGAGTGCAAACTAATTCCTTTCTAAGCTTTTTGAGTTTTTTTCCATTTTACAAACCCTCGGCAGTCAGAAAAACCAAAGTCTACCAAAATTTGAAGGGGCAAACATTATTTAATAGCTCTCTTAATATAGAGACCCCCTCTGGCTGTTTGAAAAATTTCTGCAGTCCAAGAAGAAAACGTTTCACTGAACATGGCAAACATATGCAAACAGAATCTGATCTCAGTCCTGTATTTCATACCTCAGAACAAGTCAGAACAAGTCACAGTGAGTTTCTTTAAAATAAAAAAAAGCTGGGGGGGGGGGGGGGAAGAGGGAGCACAAAGAACAATTTGATCATGTGTCTTCGTCCGACAGCGGTCCGTCTTCAAGAATGTGCATCTTGCTGGCTGAGTTTGTACAGGTCTCTCCTCTACATTCTGCACATCCAACAGTGCAGACAAGTCCATGAAGACGACAAGAGCATTTGGACGATTGACAGTCTGTTTTACAGCTGCACCTGATGACATGAAGAAGTTCCTCGGGAGCTGCTGCAATGTCCGTCAGAACCGGAAACATGATGTTGTCAGCTATGTCCCATCCCCAGGCTGTGGGATCCATGTGGAAGGAATCCTCCTGAGGTGTACTGATCCATTCTTGTACCTGGTAAAAAGTGCGAAGGGAATGGAACTTTGCTGCTGCTGATGTTGGTGGTAGTTTGTTGGGCTGCAAGATTGTTGTGCAGCTTGACAGTTTTTGGATGTATTTCACATGTCGCAATGTGTTCAAACTGTCATCTGCCTTACCACCATATAGAATGACCAATGCTTTTTCTCCTGCGTCAATGATTTCGTTTTTGCTGCTGCTTGGGCAAGAGAACACCTCAGCAGTCTTCTTGAAGGTGACCGAATCTTGAAGTTTCCTGAGTGGAAGAGACTTGCCAATGGAGAAGAGGCTGCTGGTTGTATCGCAGCCTCCGATGGCGTGCACAAAAAGTATATTTTGGCATACACTGACGCCAAGAACATTTTGAACTGCTTTGATGTTCCACACCTTGGCACTTTTCCTGGAGGTTGATGTGAAAAATACATCCTGATGTTCTGGGTTTACATGGTGCAGGAGGAGAACCAAGAGATCGGTGTCTTCCCCAACTACTGCCGTCTGCATTGCTACAGCCTTTATCAATGCTGTTTTCACTATCAAACAGTCAGCATCACCGGCTGCTTGGATTGCTTCAAAGCCATTTTCTCTCAACATGTTTGCTAAAAGTTTGATGAAACGCTCTTTGTTTGCAGAGCTTGCAAGAAAACGTTGCTTTGTGTCGCAAAGTATCATGTCACCGTCAAAGCTGACATCAGGTCCACTGCAGCCATTTGTTCTTCGGAGGTGGGTCACATCTTTAGTCGATGGCCACTGTTGTACCCATCAAAGACAACAGTGGCTCTGCTGTACATCCGAATGACAAAAGTGACGTACATTTGAGCTAAATCATTGTAAGTGGATCCTCGAGGCCAGGTCAGATGATGTAATAAAGATCCACCGTCTATGACGAAGTAGACATCTTGTGGAATCTCCAAATCGGACTGTTTGCACTCAGACCAAATGTGCTGTGCCAGTGCTGCTTTATTAGCGCGCCTCGGCAAACCTGAGGTGTCAAACAGAGATGCTGGGGTATTGCTCAGCTCATAACTGAAAGCCGAAGCCATCAGACCTGGGCTGGTTTCTGCAATCTTGACCAGTCTTTGAAACAACAGGTTTGGGTCCACATGAACTGCATCGCCATGCAGTTTGACAGCAAGCTTTGTAGCCATTGAAACAATCTGGTCTTTCTTTTTCAAGGACACTTCTAAGGCATTCTTGCCAATCATGCTATCCAAAATGTTCTCTCCGATAATTTTTGCCTGGTCAGCATTCACTGTACTGTCTGCTGCCCTTCCACTTGCAATGCACCTCAAGGTCTGACTTGCATGAAAAGGATTTCTTTCATGGAGGTAATGCACAATCATAAGGGTATCATTGTGATCTTTCTGCAGTCTTGACTTACTGAGATCTTTGTGTTCTGGATGCTGTTCACTTGTAGTGAAAGAGATGTCAGTTGTCTTCTGCATGGCTGCATTGATTTCAGCACAAGCTGGCATGCCCATAAGCCATACAAGTCTCTCATGCTCCCCATTCCTGTGCCACGAGTCAGCCCTCGTTGGTCTTTAAACTTCGCATGAGGACCTGTTCAATGATCAGATCTGATGAAAGGCCTCCCAGAAACGGTCACTTCTTCTGATCACATGCCGTCCTTGTGTGAAACTGTGAAAGACATCAGGATTGACCTCCTTGAGGTCAACCATCTGCTGAAGGTACAGCCAGGCCGACTTGGTGTAATGATGGCGACCAGCCGCAGCCAAATATGGCAACATACACCTGACAGATTCCAGATGCATCTTGAAGTTACCTGTCCTTTCAGCCTTGATTGATTTCCGCAGAATGTCAATCATGTCCATGTACTGCAACCACAATGCTGCATTTCTAACGCAGGACAGACGTTTCTTGTGCTCTTCCAGCTGACTAGTAACAGCTGAACACACATTGTCTGCCGTGGCATCTTCGGCTGGTATGCTGCCGTTCAGAACTTTCTCCACAACACTTGAAGTTCCCTAGATCTGCTTCTAGATCGCCAGAATCCATCACATCAGAATCTGAAATTGGCGAAAAAAACAGGAGCCACTGCTATTTCATTTCCGTTTGATTCATGTTCCACATCTCTGGGAATTTCTTGGTGGACAACAATTTGTGGAGCCTCAAACGCATCAGCAGTGAGAATAGCATTCAAAGCTGCATCGACCAACAAATGCGCTCGGACTGCACGAGCATAGGCTTTGCCAGAGAGAATGTGTACGACAGCATTGGGAGCAAAGACAAGTTCAATAATCTCTTGAAGGCCTGATCCTGCCATGATGTGCCCAATAGCTCCAAGAAAGCTCATTTGAAGGTGAAAAGTGCCAAGGCGCAGAACTACAGACTTGATATCACTTCCTGCATTTTCACTGCTGACAATTGTCAGTGCTTTCCAATAGAGAGACTGGTCAAATGTGACAATGGGATTGACCTTGTTCTTATGGGCCAAAGAGGAAAGGAACTTAAGAGTGGAGTATATGCATGACATATCACTTGGATTCAAGTCAATCATAGGTAGGAAAAACATGGAAGACTTCCCTGGGTGTTGTCCTGTCTGCAGCATCTGCATCATCCCACTCCATGAAGGCCGCGGTGACTTCAATGGCCAAGAGATCTTCCAAAGGAGATCCAAGTTAGATGTGTCATCTTCACACGCAATGTCAGGAAGCGCCTTGAAGAAGTGTGTTGACAAGCCATTCCAGTTTGACCGTCGACAAAAGGTCTCAGTAAGAAAAACAAGAAAGTATGGTTGTGTTTCTATATATAGTTTATGAGAACAACAATCCCCTTCCCCACCCACTCACGTGCATCTCTCTCTCTCTCTCTCTCTCTCTCTCTCTCTCTGTACATACCCCCTTCGCAGAGAAATAACAAACACACAGATGGACACACACAGAGCGACAGATAGTAAAGGAATATGCTTGCAAACACCCACACCCACACCACACGCACACACACACACACCATGAAATAAAAATTTGGCCCCTTCTCCTGGATAAATAAACATACTTTACTTTCTAAATGGTACTGCGAGTCTGAAAGTAAAGAATAACAGTGTATGCTACTTGACTGAATATACTCACCATTTATACACTGCAATGTCTCCCACCCTTTCCCTTCATTTCGTGACATACTAATAAGTGAGAGGTTTGCAATGATCAATATTGAATGATTGACTTATCATATTGCTTACCGGTAAAAATAGATCTCAATCCTGCCAATGGCCTGGATATCTTGCACTGACACCTGTTGTCTGGGAATTTTCCTTGGCTTACTGATGCCTGGGCTTATAGCTGCGATCATTCCCATTCCATGGAAGGTGTTGTGGCCATCAATTGTCACTGTATTGTGGTCGACGTTGTCTGCAACGAACTGAATTGTCTCTCTGTCTGTTGTGGGAAGATCAACTCCATGGGAGGCTGCAGCATTCAGTTCAAACTTCCTGACCTTGCTGTATGATGCACAGAAACCAAGACGGTTCAGTGTGTCAATTAAGAACCTGGAACCAAAAGTTCTGTGCATCTGTACTGCAAGGCCAATTTGCAGTGGTGCAATGATGGTCTTTGGTCGACAGTTCTGTACTATAGCTTGGCCTATTGCAGATACCTTCAAATCAACATTTTTTTTGCGAACGACTTGATTGAGAAAATTTCTCAGTGTCCCAGGAATGTAGTTTCCATGGTTCTCAATAGAGACGGAATCTGGATACTCTTCTTTGCAGCCTAACATTGACTTGATGTCACAATGAATGATGTCTGCAGCAGCATTGATCAGTCGCAGTTTTTCTGCTTCAAGATCAGCATTTCTTGTTGTTTATAAAACTGACGCAGGATGGTATTAGCTGTCTTCTTCAGTGTGATTATATCTGCTTGGTTGGGGGACTGTGAAAAAACGATCTCATCTCCATAGTGTTTTATCAACTTTTTCTTCATGTGCACAGTACTATATGCTTCAATTTCTGAATCCTTAAGACTGTGTGCCATGATGTCAACCAAATCACTACGGTCACCTGGTCAGAGTCAAGAGAGTCGAGCTGGTCGATGACGTTTTCAAAGGCAGAAAGTCTTTGGAAATCTTCTGGTCTTCCCGAACACACCTTTTTGGTGATGGGCTCTTCATCCAAAAACATCTTTGGAATCTGACAATCAGAACAAAGTTCGAAAGACAGGCATTATGGTAAACTGCATCTCGGGCCACACAGTCCTGTAGAAATTCAAGTCTTCCTTTGACATCTCTTGCCCATGAATCCCCTCGATGGACACATGTTTGCAAAACTGACTTTTGGAATTCTAGCGTCTGCACAGCTTTCAGTTGTCCACTTGACACCCGCTTGAGGCCTTTTCTTTGCCGCTTTTCCCCTTTCTGACAAAACAAGCACACTGGTTCAGCATCGGAGTCCTGCGATCTTGGTTGTCTTGTCTTTTTGGGGGACATGAGCTTTTTTCTTTTCTTCAGCTTGCTTTCAATGGCCTTAGGATTTTGTGTATTGGCTACGACATACACGGTGAACCAAATCACCTTCCTCTGCATGGATATTGTCATTCAGTTGTTTGCTAACGCGATTTATGCTGTCGCTCCCTTTCTCGCCAAGAGTCACCCTGTCTTTGGGATTCAGACACTCTTGCTTACAGATGATGCAGACTTCTGGATACACCTGTCATGAAGAAGGGAAAAGTGTGATTAGTGCCATGTTTGAAGGTTAAAAAACAAAACTGTGTCATTGCCAAGTATTCCATACAACAAACTCATTGCATGTGTCTATCCTACACACACACACGCGCGTGCGCGCACAAACACACACACACACACACACACACACACACGTACACACACACACACACTAAACACACACTAATGCATCCAAACACACACACACACACACACACACACTCTCTCTCTCTCTCCCCTCACAGCCCTGATATGGCCCTTTGCGGTCGGCTGGGCTATAAGCAACATTATCTTATCTCTCTCTCTCTCTCTTGTCGTGGGGGGAAGAGAGAGAGAGAGAGAGAGAGAGAGAGGAGAGAGAGAGAGAGAGAGAGAGAGAGAGAGAGAGCTTCCGACATGAATGTTCTACCATACGACTGCCTCCCGGCGCCTTATCGCTCACAGCGCGCGAGCCGCTGTGAATCCACCAGGTCAAATCGCCCACCGGTGCATGCAAGACGCAGCGAAATTAAGCCTCCCAGGCCTTCTAGCTCAGCCATTTCAACAAAACAAGTCTAGATTATCGTCATAACTCTTCATTTTTAAATATTTAATTCAGATCATACACGTCATCATGCGAAAACTTACCTGCAGAACTTCGTAGGATGAACTTGGCGTTGGTGAATGTGTGTCGTACCCTCCATCGCTCTCAGCCTCCGTATCTACGTGGAATGGTCTAGTAATAGCAGTATGGTAATTCGGTCGGATCAGAAGTATCCCGCGGACAAAAAACGCGATTTTCAAAATCGATTTTCGATCACTTCCCCCCATGATATTTTGGTAGACTTTATTAGATGTTAACATACATGCGAAAAACTGTTTTATCATGAAAAAAAATCGTAGAAAGGAATTAGTTTGCACCCTATCATTCTTTTGCCTGGACTACTGGACATGTCCAGGCCTGCAGCTTGTTGGGCTTCATGTTTTCTTAACAACTCTGTATCTATTTTGCTATTTCGTTTGCTTTTTACGGAGCTACGAACTCTTTTTCGCCTTTGTCTCTATTCCTTCTCCCTCTTCTTCCTTCCTCTCTTTCCTTCCTTTTCTTTCCCCGTCTTTCTGTTCTTTCTTTCTTCTTTCTCTCATGCTTTTTCTTGGTTGCAACAAAGAGATTGAATGTGTCTGTACACCAAACATTATTAGCACATTAATAAACCCAGACGCTCTGCATCAAAACACTAAAATACTAAAGTTCACATTGAGAATGTCCATCGGTAAAACAACATACTGATACGCAGGCTGAATGAGAAATGAATATGAAATGACGGTGAATACAGAAAACAAGAAAAGAAAAAAAAAAGAAACAACAGGTGGGAAAAAATGGGAGAACGGAGGACCCACAAACAAAAAAATAACTAAAGGAAAAAGGAAAAAAAAAAAAAAGAAAGAAGAACTTGAAAAAAAAAGTGAAAAAAAAATTGGAGGTTGGAGGAAAAGAAAAAGTGTCACACCGAATGAGAACACACTGAAGGATCCATCCCTTCTTGGCTGCATTCGACGAGTGTAAATACACGCAACAAACAGCTTGCTCTAAATAGTGAGAGTGATAGGGATCACTCCAACAAAACAGATGACCATCAATGAACGATCAATCCATGTGAAATCATTTGTTCAATCCACAACAATTTACCCCCAAACAAACAAACACAAAACAAAAACCATTATTCCCCTTTTCAACATGGCTGCCATACTATAGGTACTATTTTTGTCAACGTTCGCTACACTCTCTCCCCAAACAGATTCACAAAGTTTTGGAGAGTTCTGAGCTTGTATAAACAAGTTGTGACCCTTTGACAGTGTGTGCTGACGTCCCTGTGTTTCCATTAAGGCAGCCAAGGCGACAGGGAGGAGTTTGTTTAGTCAGAAACAGGTTACTAGAATGGTTGGAAACATGGCGTCCCTTCTCACTTTTTGGCTCCGATGTTACCATCAGGCATGGCAGAACAAAAAACAGGGTCCTGTACTCACTCAATATTCCACATTTGTATAATTTACCCTATTTTCCATATTTGTGTTTACCTAATGTCCACATTACATTCAATCATGGGCAGCACACCATCGTCGTAACATATTACATGTCTTAACTAACAAGAAAACATTTTCATTTTCCAACTCATTTTCCAACTCGCCCCACATATCACTGCTAATGTCAAAACTTCAAAGTCCTTCAACAGATTCCACATGTCTTAAGCCAACCGGAAAATATTTTCAATGTGATCAATACAAAGAAGCACAATCTACGTTACCTTTGTATAACACCTGTAGACGGAACTGTCCACTGCCTTGTGAGTTTCTGACGGTCACTTGATAGAAACCTGCCGCGGTGTGAGAGGTGACACTGGTCACAGTCACCGTGCAGGTGGACTGGTGGATAACCCCTGGCTTGGTGTGGCAGACCCCTGTCAGCTGAATGATGGTGTCATTCACCTCAGATGGCTCTCCTGTGTCGTTCAGCATTGGCCCCAGGTAGCCAAAGGTGACCAGGTCAGGCACAGGGTGGGCAGTGACATCAAAGGTGGTGGACACAGGCTCGTCGTCAAAGTTAACCTCGCCCACATCGTAGCCACCTCTCGGGGAACCTGTTGGACACGTTTCAAGCTGTGAGACCAGGCTTTGACAAACAGCTTCACACACTCTCTACTCATGGGGACTGCTCCTTCCTGTTCTGTTGAGCTTGTACCTGGAGAACAAAAGACGGGAAACACTCACTACTGCACTCCAGCGCTCTCAGATCCACTGGAGAGTGACCACTGCTAAACCTGCATTTTGCTGATGACCTTCCAACTGTTGAAAGCAGCCAAGCAGAACTCCCAAAACACTCACCACCAAGCTGAAGGAGGCAACAAATACAAACGGAATGAAGCAAGCTTACATTTGAGAGGAAAGGGGAAGTGAAGAAGGACACAAAAGAAAAGATTTTTTTTAAAGGCTATCTCTGCATTCCAGCAATGGACGCTAAAGGATGAAAATGAAATTGAAACAAGACGAGGAAACGGCCATTCAAAAAAGGTTTGGCATTTCATCCACAGGACTCTTCCCTTCTTCTATGGCACTTAGTTCAACAACTCATATCACCATATCTTTTTTTTGCCTAAATACTTAATTCAACAACTCATATCACTATATCTTCTTTTTGCCCAAATACTTAATTCAACAACTCATATCACAATATCTTCTTTTTGCCTTTACTTAATTCAACAACTCATATCACCATATCTCCTTTTTGTCTTTACTTAATTCAACAACTCATATCACCATATCTCCTTTTTGTCTGTACTTAATTCAACTACTCATATCACCATATCTTCTTTTTGCCTAAATACTTAATTCAACAACTCATATCACCATATCTTCTTTTTGCCTTTACTTAATTCAACAACTCATTTCACCATATCTTCTTTTTGTCTTTACTTAATTCAAGAATTCATATCACCTTATCCTCCTTCTGCCTTTACTTAATTCAACAACTCATTTCACCATATGTTCTTTTTGTCTTTAATTCAACAATTCATTTCACCATATCTTCTTTTTATCTTTACTTAATTCAACAACTCATTTCACCATATCGTCTTTATGTCTTTACTTAACTCTCTTCGGTTCTTTCCCTTAAATTTCGATCACTGGTGATCAACGGTTCTCTTCCCGGAATTATGGTATTTAAAACAACACTTTTGTTATCTGAAGCAATGTATCACCTAAAAAACCTGAAATGGACACATTCATCGCAAAAATATTATTATTTTAGAAATAATGCGCAGCATGTTACGAAAAAAACAAACAGAACATCCATCAGGCAAAAATTTCAAAAAACTGTTCAGAGTTAATTCAACAACTCATACCACCACATCTTCTTTTCCTCTGTGAGTGCTGTCCCATCGTCTGCGCCACCTCAGCCTCTCACCATATCTTTGATCAGGGCCATCCAGCTATGCACAGTGACATCCTAATAAAGACTGCCCCCCCCCCCCCCCCACCACCCCCCGGGACGTTCTTCCTTCAATGGTTAGTTCACCTGAACAGAGACGCTTTACCCCACCCCTCTCTTTAACCCTATCAATGCAGTCACAGCAAAAATGCCAAATCAAGCCTCAACACGGATGTTCCATTTCTGAGCTATTTAAAGCCGGGTTACTCTAAGACTTACAGACTTTGAATCATGTCTGAGAAAGAGCAGATTCTTTTTTTAGAGGTCTCACCTACAACCATTTTCTTTTATTTGTTTGGAAGTACAAAGAACATTATCTAAGGTGTTAATTTAGAGGCCACAGAAGACAGTGTCTGCAAAAGTAGCCGGTGCTCGGAAATATTGACTCTCAGTGCAGCTGGCAGCATCAGGGTTAAAGACCCAAAGTACACCATCCAATGGGTCCACTATTTCATTCTTTCAACAATGATCAATATGGCTGCTAGCTGGGCCTAAAAAAAACAACCCTACACTCTTGAGTGTCAGGTAGGCTTCAACCCAGCTGCAGCGAGTGACACTTACCACTGGCAGAGGTCAACAATCCTACACTGTGTGTGTCAGATAGGCTTCAACCCAGCTGCAGCGAGTGACACTTACCACTGGCAGACGTCAACAATCCTACACTGTGTGTGTCAGATAGGCTTCAACCCAGCTGCAGCGAGTGACACTTACCACTGGCAGACGTCAACAATCCTACACTCTGTGTGTCAGATAGGCTTCAACCCAGCTGCAGCGAATGACACTTACCACTGGCAGACGTCAACAATCCTACACTGTGTGTGTCAGATAGGCTTCAACCCAGCTGCAGCGAGTGACACTTACCACTGGCAGAGGTCAACAATCCTACACTGTGTGTGTCAGATAGGCTTCAACCCAGCTGCAGCGAGTGACACTTACCACTGGCAGAGGTCAACAATCCTACACTGTGTGTGTCAGATAGGCTTCAACCCAGCTGCAGCGAGTGACACTTACCACTGGCAGAGGTCAACAATCCTACACTGTGTGTGTCAGATAGGCTTCAACCCAGCTGCAGCGAGTGACACTTACCACTGGCAGAGGTCAACAATCCTACACTGTGTGTGTCAGGTAGGCTTCAACCCAGCTGCAGCGAGTGACACTTACCACTGGCAGAGGTCAACAATCCTACACTGTGTTTGTCAGATAGGCTTCAACCCAGCTGCAGCGAGTTACACTTACCACTGGCAGACGTCAACAATCCTACACTGTGTGTGTCAGATAGGTTTCAACCCAGCTGCAGCGAGTGACACTTACCACTGCCAGAGGTCAACAATCCTACACTGTGTGTGTCAGATAGGCTTCAACCCAGCTGAAGCGAATGACACTTACCACTGGCAGAGGTCAACAATCCTACACTGTGTGTGTCAGATAGGCTTCAACCCAGCTGCAGCGAGTGACACTTACCACTGGCAGAGGTCAACAATCCTACACTGTGTGTGTCAGGTAGGCTTCAACCCAGCTGCAGCGAGTGACACTTACCACTGGCAGACGTCAACAATCCTACACTGTGTGTGTCAGATAGGCTTCAACCGTACCAGCTGCAGCGAGTGACACTTACCACTGGCAGACGTCAACAATCCTACACTGTGTGTGTCAGATAGGCTTCAACCGTACCCAGCTGCAGCGAGTGACACTTACCACTGGCAGAGGTCAACAATCCTACACTGTGTATGTCAGATAGGCTTCAACCAGCTGTAGCGAGTGACACTTACCACTGGCAGACGTCAACAATCCTACACTGTGTGTGTCAGATAGGTTTCAACCCAGCTGCAGCGAGTGACACTTACCACTGGCAGAGGTCAACAATCCTACACTGTGTGTGTCAGATAGGCTTCAACCCAGCTGCAGCGAGTGACACTTACCACTGGCAGACGTCAACAATCCTACACTGTGTGTGTCAGATAGGCTTCAACCCAGCTGCAGCGAGTGACACTAACCACTGGCAGAGGTCAACAATCCTACACTGTGTGTGGGCAGATAGGCTTCAACCCAGCTTCAGCGAGTGACACTTAGCACTGCCAGAGGTCAACAATCCTACACTGTGTGTGTCAGATAGGCTTCAACCCAGCTGCAGCGAGTGACACTTACCACTGGCAGAGGTCAACAATCCTACACTCTGTGTGTCAGATAGGCTTCAACCCAGCTGCAGCGAGTGACACTGACCACTAGCAGAGGTCAACAATCCTACACTGTGTGTGTCAGACAGGCTTCAACCCAGCTGCAGCGAGTGACACTTACCACTGGCAGAGGTCAACAATCCTACACTCTGTGTGTCAGATAGGCTTCAACCCAGCTGCAGCGAGTGACACTTACCACTGGCAGACGTCAACAATCCTACACTGTGTGTGTCAGATAGGCTTCAACCCAGCTGCAGCGAGTGACACTTACCACTGGCAGAGGTCAACAATCCTACACTCTCAGTGTCAGATAGGCTTCAAGTGACACTTACCACTGGCAGAGGTCAACAATCCTACACTCTGTGTGTCAGATAGGCTTCAAGTGACACTTACCACTGGCAGAGGTCAACAACCCTACACTGTGTGTGTCAGATAGGCTTCAACCCAGCTGCAGCGAGTGACACTTATCACTGGCAGAGGTCAACAATCCTACACTCTGTGTGTCAGATAGGCTTCAACCCAGCTGCAGCGAGTGACACTTATCCACTGGCGAGGTCAACAATCTTCTGTCAATGTGCCTCTCACAGCTCCTTCCCTCCCCTTAAACCCTCTTTCCTCCCTCCCTTTTCCTCCCAGAGCACGGGTCATGGGACGACGGTGTCATCACTCACATTGTACATACAGTGACCTGGGGGTCCCAGAAATCGCCGGGCCCATGCCGTTGTCCGCTGTGCAGAAGTACTGCCCGCTGTCCTCACACCTCGCAACCACCTCGTGGCTCAGGGTCGACGTCTCGCTGAACAGTACGTGGAGTTGTCTTTCTTCACCAGGCTTACTGTGGGGTCAGGCCGACCGTTGCTGTTCCCACAGTTGAAGTCCACAGACTGGTGTTCGTCCACAGTCAGGTCTGCCTGGACCTGGTCGAGCTCCAGGAGAACTTGCGTGGGTGGGTCTGAAACGGCCCGCTGGGTTTTAATGGAAGGAAACGGCAAAACAAATGAAGGGGGGGGGGGGGGGGGGGGAAGAAATGTATGCAGAAGTCTAACGAGACGGAACAGTCTCTGGGTTAAGCAGAACACAAAGGTCTTGACCACAAGCACAAAAGCACAGAAAGGTTCAGAATAAAATCATCATCAGTTTTAAGTACAGACATAAACTACACTGCAATACAGAGAGAGAAAAAAACAAAAACAAAAAACAAGCCAGAGTTTTCCCACATTTGTCCATAGTAGGAGATATCAGGCTATTAACAACAATGAGAGAAACGAAAGAAAGATAGGAAAAAAAGTTTTTCACTGTCCTGTCTTTCACTCATCTATTCGCCGTATCATTCCAGTATTGCTGATAATGTGACATGAATTTTGGAGACTCTATGAAAACTGTCCCCATTCCTCCAAAGGCATAAAGGACTATACCAAATGTTTCCACCGCCAAAGGTAGGCAGGGTCTCTCCTTACACTGGAATCGAGCACAGATGAAGAGTCCACACAAAACGGAGATGCTGAGACTTGCAATGGCAGTTCAGACACAAAGTATTTGATAAAATAAATACCTTGAAATTCTGCCCCAAGTATGCTAAACTGTCCTTCCTGACACAAAATGATTTGTACGCGCATGAGAGAGAGAGAGAGAGAGAGAGAGAGAGAGAGTGAGAGAGAGAGAGAGAGAGAGAGGGAGAGAGAGAGAGAGAGAGTGGTGTGTGTGTGTGTGTGTGTTTGTGTGTGTGTGTGTGTGTGTGTGTGTGTGTGTGTGGGGTGTGTGTGTGTGTGTGTTGTGTGTGTGTGTGTGTGTGTGTGTGGTGTGTGGAGGAGGAGGAGAGGGAGAGAAAGAGACAGGGAGAGAGAGAAAGAGAGACAGACAGACATACAGAGACGGACGACAGAGAGAGAGAGAGAGAGGAGAGAGTGAGAGAGAGAGAGTCCATGTGTGTGCATGCACATGCGAGTGTTTGTGTGTGTGTGTGTGTGTGTGTGTGTGTGTGTGTGTGTGTGTTTTGTGTGTGTGTGTGTGTGTGTGTATGTGCGTGCGTGTGTGTGCGTGTGTGTGCGTGTGTGTGGTGTTTGTGCGTTTGTGTGTATGTGATGTGTGTGTGTGTGCTTGTGCATGGGGTGTGTGTTTTGTGTGTGTGTGTGGGTGTGTGTGTGTGTGTGTGTGTGTGCACTTGTGCGTGTGGGTGTGTGCGTGTGATGTGCATGTGCTTGTGTGTGTGTGTGTGTGTGTGTGTGTGTGTGTGTGTGTGTGTGTGTGTGTGTGTGTGCATGTGCACATGCACATGCACATGTACATGCTTGTGTGTATACAAAAAAGTGTACAAACATTACAAAAAAAAAAGCAAACCATTCATTTTACAAAATGGATCAGATGAATTTTACAATAATTCCCGCATAGATCTACATCCAACATTGAACATGATGCTTGCTCCAGGATGGTCTCTACCACTGCACGTTACACCTGAATCTGAAGATGATGATCGCTGCGCAGCAAGGTCTGTGACACTGTCCAGCTCCTGTCGCCATAGTTTCCCACTTTGTTGACACCACTGTCGCCCAACTTGACCCCTGAAGACGTCCAGAGGGCTGACAATGGAGTCTGTTGTACAGGTACAGCTCACTGTGGTTGTTTTCGGTATAAAGTCACTTCCTCCACAGCCAGTCACTGTTGGGTCAGCTGGCCTCGCTGGCAAACACATTGAAGACTTATAAGACCTGGAATGTAGAGTAACGGGGGGTGGGCGGGGGGGGGGATGGTGGGCCATGGATATTGTGCCGGGCTACAATTCAAAAAGTCATGACTGGGGTTTCAGTCTTGAATGGGATTGGTGTTTCGCTCCCTCCTTGCTGGATTTCATGTGATCCCATCGTCTGGCTGCTAGTCTGTAGGTCAGCACATGCTGAAGAACTCGGGGCAAGAAGAGATTGGTCTTTGGTGAAAGTGTGCAAAACACAAAACAACAACAAACCACAACACACACACACACACACACACACACACACACACACACACACACACACACACACAAACCCACTTTCAAGAGACAACAAAATCACACAGAGATAGGGTGGAGGTGTGTCTGGGGAGCTGTAAAGAGAACATAGGAGTAATTCCATAGATGACACAAGAGACGAAACAGCAAAAAGTAAAATTATGAATACTAGGGACATCAAATTTCTTTAAGGATAAATGTGTGTGTGTGTGTGTGTGTGTGTGTGTGTGTGTGTGTGTGTGTGTGTGTGGGGTACTTATATGTCTATATGTTCATAAGAATCACATGTGTTCTGAAAGCATGTATTTCTACATGTACATATGCCTCTGTGTGTGCATGTGTGTGTGTGGTGTGTGTGTGTGTGTGTGTGTGTGTGTGTGTGTGTGTGTGTGTGTGTGTGTGTGTCTGTGTCTGTGTCTGTGTCTGTGTACAGTCTTCAATTCAACGTTCTTCATGTCAGGTGATCTTGAAAAAAACACAAAAGAAGAAGAAAATGGAACAATTCAATTTAAAAAAAAAAAAAAAACCAGAGAGAGAGATAGAGAAAAGAACGCAGCAACAATTAGAAATAAATCCAAGCAACATCAGATACAAATACACAACATCTGTATCTCATTACAGGTAGGTAACAATCAGCCTTTGAGTTAATGCTAAGGTGTGTGTGCGAGTGCATGTGGCATGTGCATGCATAGATCAGTGTTCATTTGGGAGGGAAACGATGTAACAGTCATTTGGCCCATTCCTCCGGGCACCATTTGCATTAAATGTGCCATTATTGTCAACAAATTTGAACACCATCTGCATTAAGTGTACCATTGTTTTCAACAAATTTGAACACCATTTGCATTAAATGCACCATTATTGTCTACAAATTTGAACACCATTTGCATTAAATGCACCATTATTGTCTACAAATTTGAACGCCATTTGCATTAAATGCACCATTATTGTCTACAAATTTGAGCACATTGCAAACGCTTAGAAAACACATCACCTCACATAATTTCCTTTTTTTTCCTGTAATATGCAAACAATAGATGCACGGCACCTCCACTGGCTTGACATTCACCTTATCTAAACTCTGAAAGGGCAATGATCTCCTGGCACATCCAAAGAATTGCCTTAACTCTTTCATTCCTACTTTTCTATGAACCATTACTTCCTCTTGTTCCTAGATTCTTATAATACGAGTATTCCCGTCATTCCTGGATTTAGAGAAGAAAAAAAAAGAAGAAGTGTAAATGGGAACAGCCACATATGCAGTAGCAAACCGGCCAGAATAGAGCGGCGACCACTTTCCCACACTGCTGGGGCGTCTGGCATCCATTCTATTCATGAACACTGCCGCGCGAGCGACCCGGTCATGACGTGTACCGATGACGCGACTCGCGCGAAGTTCAAAGCGCTTACCGCGAGAACCGATTTTCTAGGCTGCAGGAATGAAAGGAGGAATTTTGTGCTACTTGATTTTCTGGGCTGCAGGAAGGAAAGGTAGGATTTCTGCAACCGGAAAAAACCGGGTTGTAGGGATGAAAGAGCTAAAGGCTAATTCAGCTCCATATCCTTGGTCTGTCGATGCTTGCTTTGCTGCTTTTACCATACGTTGGCGCTCCTCGCAACCCGTCCCATGCAAGCTATGATCCCTCATTTCCAAATGTTGAGACCAAATAAACACCAAAATCTGCCGGTGTTTGAACTATTTCTAAAGCATCTGTTTGTTTGTTTGTTTGTTTGTTTGTTTGTTTTTGTTTTCATAAAAACAGTTTGCAAAACGTCGATTGTTTTTATCTTTACCATGGACGTCTGTGAAGCAATCATTATTTTCATTATTTAAAAAAAAATGTTATTTTCCCTTTCGTTCACAGCCGTGCAGTGGACGCTAAACGTTCTCTTTTGTCACAACTTCTCTTTTATCGCATGTCTCGACTTTTTTTTTTTTTCCTTTTTTTTTTTTTTGCATTTATAGTGAAGGTGATTTGCACACATTTTTTGGTCAAACTTCTCTTTTACCCCCTGCCCTTGCCCTTTTTTTTTTTTCTTTTTTTTCAGTTAGTGAAGTTGAGCACACATTCTTTATCAGAACTTCTCTTTTACCACCTGTTCTTGACTTTTTTTTTTCTTTTTTTTTTCTTTTTCAGTCTAGTGAGCGACGCACACTGCCTTCCATAGTGCGACTTCTTTTGGCCCAAGGGATGGGGATGGAATGGGGGGGGGGGGGGGGGGGGGGGGGGTTACTCTTGTTGTACAGTTTTGGTTGTGAAAACGTTCAAAAAAAGTCCAATGGTGTTGCTTGAATCGAACGGAGACTGATTGAATAGAATGACTGTGGAGGGGTTTTTGGGTCCTACCAAAACTGTCGCAGAAAATGCTTTTGGTTTGAATCGAGACAGTTACATGGCCTCTTTTAGTGAAGGTAACGAAGAGGATATCGGGCTCTGAAGAGCTGAAGAAACAAATTCAGGCATGAAGTGTGAATGTTTTTAATGTTGTCCCTGAATATGTGCTGTTGAGAATTCATCACATAAATTTTTTAGTCCTATGCATCACTGCCGCACTGAGCTCTCCAAAAAAATCAACAAACAAAAAAAAAACCATGATAAGGTTTACTACGCATGTGTGGTTTGCATGCATGTATTTTTAATCGGTGTGCATGCATTTACATGATGCGGTGCATGTGCAAGTGTGTCCCTGCTTACATCAACTACATGTGTATGTGGTTGTATGCATGCACATTACGCATGATACTGTGAGAGAGTTTTCCAATATTAAAAATGCTGATTCTAAACTAAAATGCATCAATCAAGCCTTACACTTTCATTAAGGCCTTGACATGTTGTCCACTTATGATGTTGATGGTGCCAGCATGACCGACCTGCGTCCAGGGAACAGCACGACATAGTAGCTGTACAAAACCAGTGGCCGTGGGCAGGGCCTGACCACTGATGGTGCATCTGTCTGGTAATTGTCCTCTGTTAGCTTGACATCGACCTTCCATTGTGGCTGCAAACACCCAACTGCACTTGATGCAACTGTTACCTCAGCCACACTTCTGATGTCAGGGAAAGTCACCTTCAATAATTTTATTTGGCAAAAATAAACAAACAAGCACTGAAACAGATAAATGAACAAAAAAGCACTGAACAGATAAATGAAAAAAACAAGCACTGAAACAGATAAATGAACATGATCAAGGTTACGAAAAGATGACACTTGGCATTTTCACAGTTTTGATCCTGCAGCCATTTTTCTTTATGGTCGGTTTATGGCAAGGCAAAAATTTTCAGCTGCGAAAGGAAGCCTTTTCACACACTCTCTTCAGATGCGAAAGGAACCCCTTTTCACACACTCTCTTCAGATGCGAAAGGAACGCCTTTTCACACACTCTCTTCAGACTGCGAAAGAAAAGCCTTTTCACACATTTTCCTTTCAGACTGCGAAAGAAAAGCCTTTTCACACACTTCCTTCAGACTGCGAAAGGAAAGCCTTTTCACACACTCTCCTTCAGGCTGCGAAAGGAAAGCCTTTTCACACACTCTCCTTCAGACTGCGGAGGAAAGCCTTTTCACACACTCTCTTCAGACTGCGAAGAAAACCCTTTTCACCACTCTCTTCAGACTGCGAAAGGAAGCTTTTCACACACTCCCCTTCAGATGCAAAAGGAAAGCCTTTTCACACACACTCCTTCAGGCTGCGAAAGGAAACCCTTTTCACCCCTTCCTTCAAGACTGCGAAAGAAAAGCCTTTTCACACCCCACTCCTTCAGACTGCAAAAGGAAAGCCTTTTCACACACTCTCCTTCAGGCTGCGAAAGGAAAAGCCTTTCACACCTTCCCTTCAGGCTGCGAAAGGAAAGCCTTTCACACACTCTCCTTCAGACTGCGAAAGGAAAGCCTTTTCACACACTCTCCTTCAGACTGCGGAAAGGAAAGCCTTTTCACCACTCTCTTCAGATGCGAAAGGAAACCCTTTTCACACACTCTCCTTCAGACTGTGAAAGGAAAGCCTTTTCACACACTCTCCTTCAGATGCGAAAGGAAAGCCTTTTCACACACTCTCTTCAGACTGCGAAAGGAAAGCCTTTTCACACACTCTCCTTCAGACTGCAAAAGGGGAAGCTTTTCACACACTCTCCTTCAGACTGCGAAAGGAAACCCTTTTCACACACTCTCCTTCAGACTGCGAAAGGAAAGCCTTTTCACACACTCTCCTTCAGATGCGAAAGGAAAGCCTTTTCACACACTCTCCTTCAGACTGCAAAAGGAAAGCCTTTTCACACACTCTCCTTCAGACTGCGAAAGGAAACCCTTTTCACACACTCTCCAAGGAAATGCGCTTTAAGAACAACTGAAAACTGGCACAGGGTTTTGATTTTTTTTTTTTTTTTTTTTTTTTTTAGGCGAGACACCCTTTCCTTTCTCTCTTTTTTTTTTTTCTGTTAAAGACCTTTGGTTCTTGATTGACCTCCCAACTGATCGAGACTGGTTTCTGGCGTCAAGCAGCGATCAAAGTATGTCAAGGAAATACAGACCACTGAAATCAGAAAAATGGCAATCGCATCACCTTAGATCGCGGTGGATGCGCTGGTCTTTCCTCTTTCATGAGACAAATCAGCTCTGGCAGAAATGGTTGAGAACCGAGACTGTATTCCACTGAGACACCACTGGGTTCCTTGACAAGTTTAAAAAAGGGAGAAAGTGTTCTTGGACACTGATGTTGGCAGGGACATCTTGACGGTTGGATAACCTTTGGCATGTTTTAGTACCCGGGTCTGTAAAAATCATGAGGTGGCATAGGGACTGTCCACAGTGATGGTTGCTGTTCCAGGTGCAGTAAGAAGGGGGCAAGTTTGCATTACTACTACTGCTTTCAAGGCAGAGGCCATCATTTTCCAAAATCAGTATGATAAGAAAAACTGAACACAGTCACAAAGTTCATGTTTTATACATTTTATAACGGAAAAAAGTGTCCTATATTTCAGGTTAGACAAAATATACTTCTACAGTCATACCCTCTTCCACAATGATCGAGTTCACTGTGCTGAGTGCTGTCTGCTTAGCCCAAAGAAAATCCTTTATGAAATTGCTAACAAAAACAATTTAAACACAAGCTCACACAGGCGCACACAGAAAAACCCAAAAATGATGATGCCACAGAAGTAGACATGAAGAAAATTGACTGGGAGGTGGATGAAACTCAGTCTGTAAAATTTGACCTCGCATTTTAAAGTCTTTGCAGAAAGCAAAACATTACAAAAAAAAATCTACTCTTTTTTCACATATGAGACGGGAGGGGGAGCAGTGAAAAGGTCTTTACATGAAAGAGCATTATTTTTCACTCTTTCATAACATGACAAAAAAAACAACAACAACCAAACCAACCAACCAAGCAACCCAAACCCAAACCAAACAGGAAAAAACCAAACCAAAACAGAAGAGCAAAAAAGGGGGGAAAAACACACAAAAAAGTTCCCTGGAAAATGGCGACCGAACAAATTCTTAAAACCCCTCAGAAAGTTCATCAGAACCATCGCTGGATCAACACAGTGGCGTCTTCTGGAGAAGGCCGGCTTTAACATGCACTGGGTTAGTGCCGACTGAGAGCTGCCAGCTGGCGCTTCATTCAGTCGTTTCGTGTCATCCAGTCAATATCGTTCAATTTTCGATCATCATTTTCCTTACTTCCTTCATTTTCCCTTTCTCACGCAGGGTGCATGCTATGTGTAAGGGTCATCCATACAACGGCCAAACTAGCCTACTCTTCCGAAAGTTGGTGATGGGATTTTACGTGTGTGCAAGATGTTTGCATGCGTTCATACACGGAACCCCGGTTTATAGTCTCATTCGAAGGACTGTGTGGGAAATGGAGTCAGAACCAATGTTAATTCTCGAGGGGAAAATCCCCCTGTACTGAAACGCCCCCGGGGAGGTTCGAACCCCCAACCCCAGGTCACCAGTTACGAGTCGGCGCTCTACCAACTGAGCTATTCCCGGGTTCCCGCTCTTAATGTAAGATTAGGCAGTTACTAGGCCTACCTGACAGAAGCCTCTGCTGTGTGGTGGCATGTGAAACGAAACGTGTTTGAACATGGCATCAATGCAGACGTTTCTTCATTAGGGTGAACGGCGGCATCGTCACTATTGGCAGATTTGCATGTTCTTCGGGAAAATGTTTAAGGCAGATCAGTTTGGAAAAGAAAAAACAGGATTGGGACGAGGAATCAGGACGCAGTTTTACCCAAACGTTCCCGGAAGAAAAAAAAACGGTCCAGACATTTCGTGATTTCAGGATCTGCAGACAAACAGCGTGGTCGAATTCTTGTTTCCGGCATTTCTGGACATTGGTTTCATCCATACATATATATGTGAATGAAGTTAGTTTCAAAATGAGGTGATCGCATCTGAAATTGAGAAAATTTAACAGAAGAATTTTTTTTTTTTTTTTTTTGCCCTAAAAGGTCATAATAATGAACTTGATGATTGTGGACACTTAATGGATGTGATGAATTATGATCATTCTGCTGCAGAAATGGGACAAAACATGAACGTTTCACTGGTCTTCTTCAGGGAAGATAAAACAACATTCACGACAATGAAAGGAAGAGCGGAGCAATCGCTTATCTTCTGAAATTGGGCACAAAGTGGCCTGTTGAAGGTGACTAAAATTAAGACCACTTTGATGCACTTGTCATGAGCTGTCAAGCTGTACTGCTGCAGGCCTGGATTAGTACAATGAAAACTCCAGCTACTAACAAAAGCATCTCTCGTGGGCCAAGTAAAAGACCTCATGCTGTCACACTGAGTTTTACATGACGGAACATCAACTCTTGATTTCAGGCAGTTTTAACACATGCTCCTGAGGAAAAACTTCACTGTTACTCCAAATGAAGTTGCCCCTCCTCAAAGTTTAAGGCTGTGAACCTTCATGAATGCTCCATACGCATGATGCGTTTTCATAATTTGCGCTGTAAAAAACGTTTTTGTTTTTTTTTCTTTTTTTTTTTCCTGTCTCATCTTCAGTACCGCATCAGGCCATTGCCTTTGCTGCTTCTTGTGGCTCCCTGTCTGCAGCAAAAACCCTTGGCTGGGTCAGCTGCAGCCAACCCTGGCTGGTTCTGTTGCAGCCAACCCTGGCTGGGTCTGCTGCAAACCACCCTGGCTGGGTCTGCTGCACCCAATCCCCGGTGGGTCTGGGTGCAGCCAACCCCGGCTGGGTTGCTGCAGCCAACCCTGGCTGGTTCTGTTGCAGCCAACCCTGGTGGGTCTGCTGCAGCCCAAACCCTGGCTGGTTCTGTTGCAGCCAACCCCTGGCTGGGTCTGCTGCAGCCAACCCCTGGCTGGGTCTGCTGCAGCCAACCCCCCGGTGGGTTGCTGCAGCCAACCCCCTGGCTGGTTCTGTTGCAGCCAACCCTGGCTGGGTCTGCTGCAGCCAACCCCTGGCTGCTTCTGCTGCAGCAACCCCTGGCTGGGTTGCTGCAGCCAACCCTGGCTGGGTCTGCTGCAGCCAACCCTGGCTGCTTCTGCTGCAGCCAACCCCTGGCTGGGAAGAGAAACAGGGAAAATACCAATTCTGGGCCCTTTCACCCTCCACCGAGTTTTCGGGGCGAAAGTGGCCCAGAATTAAGGTTTTATAGTTCTCTGCAAGTAAGACGTCAATAACCCAAAAAAAAACGATTTATCTACAAACAAACATACTGTGCAGGGTTATCCGTTTTTAATACTAATTTACTAACTTTTCAGATTTTAGTTTTTGTTTAATCCTATGAGAGAACAGCATTTTACCAATCCTGACTCACTTGCTTCACCACCGAGTTTTTGGGCGGAAAA
>CM031628.1:40006469-40051469 GCA_018398815.1 Conus ventricosus
TCTCCTGCTTTGACTGTGTAGTTTATAGATCCAACGATTTCTCTACCTTGGGAAAGAAAACTGAGGGGGCGGGATGGGGAGAGGGGGTGCAGGTGGGGGGGGGGGGGGACAACGGCGCTGCCTTCAGACGGAGAAGGTGAGGAGATGAGCCAACAAAAGAGGAGATAAGCAGGCGTGCAGTTTGGTCATGCCATGCTACTTCCACCCACCCTACCTTTTTCTTTTTCTCTCCCCCCCCCCCCCCCCCCCCCCCCCCCCCCCCCGCTTGCGTTCTCAGCCAACGAGACGGAAAGTGTTTGAACAGCAGAGTCGGTGCTTTCAATCCAGGGGTGACATTATTGAGGGTAGGGGGATATGCAGGGTGGGGGGGGGGGGGGGAGGAAGGGGGGGGGGCGGACAAGGGCAGTGTGGTGGAGGGGGGGGTGATGGGGATGGGAGGGGACTGTCACGTAGAATGGATGGCTTTAGATAAGGTGTTTTGTGTAGGGGAGGAAGGAAGTGGGAGATGAGGGGGGTGGGGGCGGGAGGCGACTGGGTGGAGAAAGCTTGTATTCATGTTAAGGCAGGTGGCCTATTCATGCACACTCACAGCAGAGCTTACAAAGCGAATTCTGGCAACTAAAATGAGAATGCTACAGAAAGATCTTGGGGCATCCCTTAACACAGACCACGTGACAAAATGAAAAAGTCCGCAGAATAATTCAAACAGGCAATTGGACCCCACGACGACCTACTCCCAGTCGTCAAGAAGCGGAAAATGAAGTGGTACGGACATGTGTCCCGTTCAGCAGGCCTTGCAAAGACAGTCCTGCAAGGAACAGTCAGAGGAAGCCGCAACAGAGGAAGACCTAGGAAGAGGTGGGAAGACAATATCCGAGAATGAGTCTGGGGGAAATTTTCGCGAGCGGCGGAGAACAGGGACGGATGGAGGAGAGTGGTGGTCGGATCATCAGGGGTACCCCAACGACAACAGATAGGGATAGGGGAAAGGTGAAGGTAAAAATATGTCATCTTTCCACGCCCACCACCCCAGCCAGACGCCGGCAATACACGGATGGGGGGGGGGGGGGGGGGGGGGGGGGGGGGGGGGGGGAGGAGGATTGGACAAACGTGGCAGACCTGTGATCTCATGGCATTGTTGGCCCCCAAGTGGATGACATGCTTTTTCCATCTCAGCTGTGTGTCCGTCAGACTGTGTGTGTCCGTCAGACTGTGTGTGTCCGTCAGACTGTATGTCCGCCTGTTGCTTCGCTTCAGTGACGGCGACAGCGGCAAAATCCCAAACTGTGACGGAGGCTTGGTGTGTAATCACAACTCATATTTCGTCACCGACGTGCTAATGAACGAGCGTCAAGATTTGACGTGATAGTTGTGTGTGTGTGTGTGTGTGTGTGTGTGTGTGTTCAGTGCATGTGCTCACTACTATGTGTACCAGTTCTCGTCATTCGAACCCTTTCCTAAATTCCGTTAATGTAAATGTTGGTGAGAAAGATACAGAGGACTGGAGATAGGTAAAAAACATATACCATATAGGCCTAAAACTCTCTCTCTCTCTCTCTCTCTCTCTCTCTCTCTCTCTCTCTCTCTCTCTCTCTTCTCTCTCTCTCACACACACACACACACACACACACAGAGAGAGAGAG
This sequence comes from Conus ventricosus, assembly GCA_018398815.1. NCBI lineage: Eukaryota > Metazoa > Mollusca > Gastropoda > Neogastropoda > Conidae > Conus > Conus ventricosus. The sequence continues at coordinate 40,008,113 of CM031628.1, forward strand.
AGGAGAGTGAGAGAGAGAGAGAGGAGATGAGAGAGAGAGAGAGAGAGAGAGAGAGAATGACAATGATAATGACAATGCTTTATTGACAAAAGTTAATCAACCCTTATGCCAAAGGAGTGCATGCGCTGTTTCTATTCAGTGTTGCCAAACTCTGCCAACAATAGAAACACGATTCAAAAGAAGTGTACACACGGACACAGTTAAACAATACTAATAACTAGAAAATAAAGAAAAAGAACATTCATCAAAAAAATATTCTCATCACAATAAACCACTTTATTGCATAATCACGATTTACGCACAGAGCCTACATGTTAAGGTTTTTTTTTTCTCTCTCCACATCGAAAGCTTCCGCCGCAAACTTAGCAAATGAGTTTACAATGTCTACATTTTCAGAGGATAAAATACCAAAGAGGTTTTCAGTTTGGCCGAAAAAACGACTTAAGGGAGAATTGAGAGAGAGAGAGAGAGAGAGAGAGAGAGAGAGAGTCACTGTACACCGAGTGTACAAACGAAGAATGACTGACCTACGTTGACAGCTCAGTGAATGCAGACTGATTGACGACGAACTGGGAAATGACACTTCCCAATTGGCCCTCTCCACTGTTCGGTTCTTTGTTGCTCCCAGTGGTTCCCGCAGGTTATGGAGAGGGCAGCAAAACTTTGTTGCCTCCCAGTGGTTCCCCGCAGGTTATGGAGAGGGCAGCAAAACTTTGTTGCCTCCCAGTGGTTCCCCGCAGGTTATGGAGAGGGCAGCAAAACTTTGTTGCCCCCAGTGGTTCCCCGCAGGTTACGGAGAGGGCAGCAACACGGGAAAGGGGCGAAAGAGAACCTTTCCTCCGAAACTGACGAAGAACAAGAGGCTTTGTTCTGACAGCAGAGCTGGCGAGTCAAAAAAAAAAAAGAAAGAAAGAATGAAAAAAAAAAGAGAACAAAAAGGAAAAACGTAGTGGAAGGAGATAATCTAGGTAGGGGTGGGGGTGAGTGAGAACGTGTGTGTGTGTGTGTGTGGACGGAGTGGATTTTCAGATCTCCTGATCCCCCCTCCTTCTCAATCCGCCCTTGATTTATGAATCAATCATTGGCTATAAATGAGCCCACATTCCGGCCTTTCGTCAAGATTATCACACACACACACACACACACAAAATCACACGGATTTCAACGAAACGATGTTATTCTAAGCGTAGAAAATTGTTTCAACAACATTTAAGTATAGTTTCCGATTCTTTCTTAGAACCAACATCAGAGTCAGCAACAACATCGTATCAGCAACTCTTTTAGAAAAAAAAATTCCACATGAACCAGATCTATCTCTCTCTCTCTCTCTCTCTCTCTCTGGGAGTTGACTGCCGACCGCTGAGGAGTGAAGACGTGTCAGTTCAGAGCTCCCTACCGTGTTTTTCCTTCTGCAACCATCGCTCACCTCAGGCAGTCTCTTCTAAAACAGTGTACAGCACTTTGCCTCATGTGAGGGACTCTTGCATTCCACTAAAAATCAAAAAGATATTTTTTTTTCCTACGATTTGTCGAGTGTGTAGAATCAGCAACATTTTCTTATTGAGAAAGTTAGGGAGCTACAGAGTGACGGAGAGAAAAACCAGTGAACGGTAGGATATTCTCTCGGACACCTCCTCCAAACACATCATCGCTCCAATCTTCCAGTAAATGTTTTCTAAGTGCAAGTTTGGACTTTGATACCAGCATCGTTGCCTTAAACTGTTTAACTGCTTAAACGCTGTGTCATTCCGTGGCTGTACATATACGGATGTTTGCTTCAATGTAGTCTGCTTTTGTAAGAAGTGGGGGGAAGCGAAAGGAAATCTGCTGTCGACTCGGCCCGTGGCTGTACATAAAACGGATGGTTGCTGTCAGGTAGCCTGCTCTTGAAAGAAGTGGGGGGAAGCGAAAGGAAATCTGCTTTCAACTTATTCCGCGGCTGTACATAAACGGATGGTTGTTGTAAAGTAGTCTGCTTTTGAAGGAAGTGGGGGAAAGCAAAAGGAAATCCTGTTTCAACTCAAAGAACTTTGTGAAAACGTCTGTCATCTGGATTTCTTGGTGTGATGAATTATACGATTTACGAGATGGAGTGAACGTATGCCCATAAGAGAACAGAGAAATGTCTGTTCTACCTCACTTGCTCCTCCACCAAGTTTTCGGGCGAAAGTGACCTAAAAGCCGCCTTTTCCTGTTCTCTGACAAGTAACCAAAAAATAACGATTATCTACAAACAGACATACTGTGTAGGGTTATCCGTTTTTAATACTAATTTACTAAAACTTTTCAGATTTTCATTTTTTGCTTTAAACCTATGTTATTTTCCTGGATCGTTTTCAATAACATCATATTTCACGCAAACATTCATCAAATGCGTCTCAGGTCATTCATGTGAAATAAAACTACAGTCTATAAACTGTTCTCTAAAGTCTTTTAAAACCGAGTTATATTTTTGGCATAAAACCACGACACTTATCCCAGCACGCCTTCCACTGAAAGCTAGTTTCGACAAAGTGGTTTCACTTTTCCTTTTTAACCCTATGTCCGCTTTCCTGCTGAACAGTCATCTAATAATAAATAGCGTCTCTGCGTTCCCCCTCAAACAATATAAAAAATCGTTCTAAACATTCACTTAAGTTTTATTGCTGGATTAACCAATACAAATATGTATTCATCTGCCATCATAAACCTTCTATCGTGATATGCTTTGTCCATTTAAGTGTTTGGCAGAAAATCACCAATATATCCAAAATAAAAAAGATAAACTGTTTGTAAACAGGTTCGAGGATAAATATAGTTTTTCCACAACCATTTGTCCCACAAATTAATGAACAATGAGGGGGGGGGGGGGGGGGGGGGGGGGGGGGGGGGTTTTTGGTTATAAGTTAACTGCTCCATAGTTTTTATATAACAGAAACTTAATTCTTTAATCTAATCCAGTTATTGTTTTTATCATGCTCTCTGTTAAAACTTGTTCAGTAATAATAAAATCCTATAAGGTCTAAAATGTGTAAGATAATCCATTTAGTTCTGTAGATTGTTTCTATTTAGACTAATATTGAATTTTGTTTGCCTTTTGTTGAAGAACCTTAATATCCACGCCATTTGTGGAAGAATGACGACGGTAACATTAGTTTTTCAAACGTCTACGTTTTTGCCAGCTAATTAGAATTCATTTTAGAAGGACGTCCAAACGCTCCAAGCAACCCCATCCCTCCCCTTATATTTTAAGGACAGAAATTCAAATATCATGAGAACGATCACCTAATTCATTTGTGGAATGAATTGGTAATCTTGTAGAAGCATCTTTTAAAACCGTTTCTCTCTTCTGTGAAGGATGTACTGTTTATTTTCCATACGCCTTATTATCACAATCTCTTGTCCGACTATTGTCGTCCGGGCATAAGACTTACATTTAAAGGGCCCAGAGTTTGAATGCTTTTCTGAAACTTTTTTTGGCGGCTAAAAAATGTAAATGGGCTTATGAAATTCAAATTTTATTTCCCATTCTAAATAGGGTTCTAAATGCCATTTTGAGGTCAGGTTTTTCGAACTCTTTTATATTCATAAAAGGCCAACATTATTTGCTTCTAGATTGCGCGCAGTTGTTCCTAGTATAGGAAACTTTTTGCTGTCCCAACCACTTTGTCGTTTATAATCAAACACCAACTTTAGTGCCTCCAAAACCATACAAAAGTGCCTATTTCACATTTCTGTTCAAAGTCCACAACGTCCTGCAAGGTCTTTTTATTCTAAAGTTATACACCTCACAAACAGGCGCTAATGTAACTCCGGAATTCTCTGGTCCACGGCGACATTTTTAGTAACGTTTATACACACTATTATTTCCAACAAACAATGGTGCAACATTATCACATTATTTACACACATTCCCCTGTATTGTCCCTTTGTCATCATTATACTTTAAATGATCCGACCCTCCCACAAACTAATCTTTTAAAAAACCTGTAAATTAGAATGTATTATTTTTCATAAACGCAAAATGCAGCTTTCCCCTGACGGAAGAGCATTAAAAAAACAGTTTGAGGGCCTTCCAACAATAAGTTTTCATCAGTGCTTAGCTCATCTAAAATGGAACATAGAGTAATGAACGTACTGTAAGATCGAGCCGGGATTTTCCCCTCCTTAAGTATTTTTGTGTTTGGATGGTAACATCTAAACAATGAACAGGCTGATTTCGAGTTTGTAAATCCTAACATTTTAGCTAGCTCTACATCAAAAATGTAATGTACTACTTCTTTTTTACAGGTTTGAATGATAACATGTTTTTAGATTTGCCATTGTTAAGTTTTAGATTAATGTCAAAGTTACACATTGCTTCTTTTAGTGAGCAAAACCCGTAAATAACGCATCAGTATGATTACCTGGTCAACCATTGGAACCCTGAATTTAGTCAACTTTTAGAATCGAATTATTCCCCTTGGGCATCAGTTTAAATTAAACCATTTGACTTTGTAGAATATTTTCATGAAGTGCGACCATTTTGGATCCGCAATCGTTCTCACAATAGCAGTGTTCAAAAAACGAAGGACTGTCTTGGTTGTATTTTACAAACATTATTTTTAAACGAAATAAAAATGATTCTTTAAAATATACTAAAAAGATGTCAAAATATTATGTTGGGCCCACTACAGGTCCTAAAAATATGCAACTGACACCCTCGACATTTCTGTGACCCCGCAGACTGACACTTTTCATTAAAAGGTGAAGTACTCATTAAGCAGATATCTTAACCCTCCAATTAAAAAAGAACTACATCGCGAAAGTGTGGTTTAAGTCATCCGCTGCAGTTTTACAGAACCAAGCTAAACTTTGCCGTGTTTTGTGCATCAACTGGGTGTGGAGTGTCCGTATGCAGATCTTTAAATCACCTGATACCTTTGGTGATCAGTGTATAGATTTCATTTTTATTACACCTTCAAACGTATTATGACTGAACGTGCGAGCGCCATTACCAAATGCTAAAACGTTTAATCCATTAGCAACAGAATATACATGAAGGCTTTTGAAAGGATCTTGTAACGAATCAATATTAAAGTTAAGGACAGACTTTTAGACAAAAGTCGGATCTTAATAATCATGGCTTAGGCACCTCCTTATTTTGGGGCGTGCACAGAAAGTATAAGTCTGACTGGAATCCTCCTTACACTTCTTTTTCTCAGGGCAACAACTGTTCACCTTCGGGGTCCATAGAGCAGAGCATAAAACAGCAAGACAAGCCCATTTAAACTTAGACATATCTGAGGGCCTAACTAAAGCGGGAATAGAACGAATAAACGACTCTATTCGTACTTACGTTTGGTGTTTGCTAGGTACGCAAGCACAGACAATGGCGAACAAAAAGTTCCTTCTACTGGCTTGGACGCACAAAACAAAACTAGCTAATTTAGAGGACTTCCATTAATTCACAGTTGGATTTTACCTTCAAGTATTAAAAGGTACCAACATGTGTTACAATACGCAAGATCGAAAGTACCTTTTGCTGTTGGCACTGGTTTATAACATGCTGCCTTCTGACCTCAGACACCATGTAGGAACAATAATAAACTTACAACAATGAAATCCTTGTAGCAGGCAATGAACAGAAGTTGGGAAAAAACGACATAAATTCTGGGAAGCCAGTAATATTACAAACAATAAAAAAACAACCCCAGATTAAGTCATCCAATCCCCGAGGTCCAAAGCCCAAGACTGTTAGAAGACGAGGACATTTGTTCGCGATGACCATGAATATAAAAGACAGCGTTTGTTGTTGGATTAACTGCATTAGGCTTACTATGGTCTTTTAACTTACTAAATAGTAACCGCCAACTATTAAGAGAACTAATGCCCATAAGTGCACGGCCATAAAGCTAACCTACTTTGCTTGCAGTAAGACAAAATCCAGACTAATAACACTCCCTAATATACCGGTTAAAGGAGTCTATATCTTTACTAGCTAATTTTTTTTAATAAACTCGCAAGATATCAAGCTGTTTTTTTTCACACCATGATTTATCAGACGTATGGACGATGAGGCACTGAAACCATGCCCTCCACCACCGCCTGTAATAGCCATCACCAGTGTAACTTATTGCAAATCCAAAGGCAGTTATAACGCTTGCAAATGTGACACCTTGCTCTTCTAAACATGTTTTTAATTTCTTTCTTCTTTCTTCTAGCGTTGTGTCCTCAATAAAAATTCTTTGATAGTTTCTCTTAATCTGCTTATTTGAGGTTCGTAATTGTTCTCGGTTTAGTAAACAACGCGTTCTACTCACGCTGATCTTACTTCATTAAGCTCATTTATTTTTTGTTTTATTCCTTTGAAACATCACTCCTTAATTGGCGGCTTCAGCCACACGAGTTTTTCTTTTTCTTTTTCTATATTCTCTTTTACTATATTCAGTTTATCTAAAATTGATTATTAATTCTCTCCTTCTGAATGGTTCTTAAAGTGCGGAGTTAAGGGCTAATAATTCCTCTATAGCGCCTGTATTTCTTGCGTGGGCAGTGGCGGATCATCTATAGTTTGTTAATGCTGTTTCTTCTTTCTTCTGGAGTGAGATTCGCTGTTGCTTTGATTTATATTCGCCCTCTGCTTGACTTAACTCTTCAAGTCCATGTTTTGCGCTGGATATCTGTTGGGGCTTTTGTTGTAATTTTTGAAGTGCAGCAACTGCTTCCACATCTAAGTTGGTTTAGTAAAGCGCAAGACGATCTCCGCTCGCTCGCACTAAGCTTTTGAATAATTTGTACCTATTTTTACAAACTTTGATGAGTTTAGTTTATACGAAAGCGAACACTTCTCCTTTTGTTCGTTTCTAAAATACAATGGTTTATCTTTTAGTTCAAAATCATCAGGGTATATAGCTCTGGGGGGTTCTAGTTCCCCCCCCCCTAAACTTTGGTATAATTATCTGACTTTACTTTTCGTTAATTCACGCTTTGCGCCCCCGTCTAATTCATCCTCTCATAGAATCTCTGAGCGATGCCCCCGTGTCAAAGGAGTTCTTTACAATCCAATTGGGAAGCCTCCAAGATCGCGAATCCCAAAATCTTCATCTTCAATGTGCCTGCCATGTTTTTAAATAATTAACTTTTATTTTGTTTAATAAAAATGTCACACGTAAAATGCTCGATTCTTGACCCGCATAGAAGACAGAAAGAACCCCATGGCGGAAGGGAAATAAAACGGAATAATACTGTTCCAAAATAATCCATCTACTATTGATGCGGATCAAATTCTTACTGTTAAATTTCCAGACCTAGGAGCGAATGATTTGATTGTGCCAGGCTCTGCACGTCTACCGTTTCAAAATAGAACGTCGCTTCAACAACAGACCCTAAAAGAAACAGTGTCCAAATCTGGGGCGGGCAATCGTTAAGAAAATTTCTATAAAACTTGAGGGGAAAGAAGTATTTATCTTTAACAATCAGAACATATGTTTTAACCTATTCTGATCTATTGCACCGCGAATGGAAAAGGGAAGAATCTTGCGTTTCAAAATAGGTAATGAAGAAGCACTAAAACATAGAATAGACGCCGAACTTGCGGGCCAGATGCTAAAAGCAGCAAAAAGTCCTTTAGCCTTGTAAGTCATGCGTTTGGAATTCGCTTTTCCATTTCCCGCAACTAATTTTTTAGTTGTTTTAAAAAGCGCATGCCCCATACTTACAAGGTCATAAAAGACAGATTGTCATACGAACAAACTTTAATGACTTAACAAACGTGTTATCAGATCACAGACGCCGAAGCAAAAGTACAGTCATTATCTGACATCTCGTTAGAGTATTGATGTGTTAGCAACTCTAATTTAGCAAGGCTATTGGGCAATCAATATGGATGTCCAATTCGTAATATATTACGAAAACGTGCGTCATCATTCAACATATCCTAAAAGCAGGGCAGACGCTATATGGGAAATTTAATCTTATTGTTCATCAGCAAAATGCTTAAAGGAATTTTTATTGCAGTGCTGAAGATGAAGAACCATTCGCAAGAGCAAGTGAAAGTTTTTTAATCCAAAAATAACGAAAGTTCAAAGTACAATTGACGCAGTCCTAACCAAATCTATGCTAGCGGAACATAGACCTCTCATCATTTTGACGAAATAAGAAAATTGTTTGGGGACAGCAGACCTTGCGTCAAAGATCTGTAACCTACACAGTGTTAGGCTTGACTATTATTTAACAACAAAATAACTGTTTATGGATTGACCAAGGTCAAACAGAGGATAATCATTGGGCATGGAAGTGGGAGAAAAACGGTTTAAAGACGTAAACAAACAAGATTGAGAAAGAAAAAGAAGCCGATAAACTGCTTAATGTTACATTTGGTTTTTATTAATTGATACACAGCTGAATATTGGCCAAAGAAACAGATTTAAGACCAAATAGAATACTAAATTATTATTTCCATTTTAAAAAGCATGCATACTCAGGTTTATTTATTCCAAATGTGCCAGAGTCGCCAAGAGGAAGATATAGTAGAACCCCCCGGCAAAAAACCTTCAGATTAACCAACATTACACAAATGCAACACAAACTAGAGCAAGAACCTTTCAAAATAACAGCAAAGCCAAACTAAGGTATTCTGTCTTGGCCTTTAATGCTGTTAAAGCCTATGTGTCAATTACTGGAGCATCGACTATAAGCGCCGCATCAGCATGCAACGAGGGTTTTTTGTGGCTTTTAGCAACGGCATAATGCCGTATAAACCCGCAGCTTTGCCTCTAGGCGGATTTGTACTTTAGCTCTCGGCCTGTCAAAGCTCATTAGCCTTTAGGTGGCTGCCAGCAAAAAAAAAAAAACAACACCAAAAGCACACTCTATAGTTCAACTGATAACACTAAACTATATTCCTTCAAGCTGATAATAAATAAACACTAGCTGACTCAAACATCACGATTAAGAATTTAAGTCGTTTAGCACCAACCAGAGCCGATTTTGACACTACAAAAGACAAAAGTTTGATCTTCAAAGAAAGCAAGGGCAAGATATTCTCAACAGCCAGACCCCTAGCAGGATAAAAAAGGGAATGCATAAAAAAAGTAAACGAAACATTAACTCAGTTCTAAACAGCTCCCATTAACAACGCCAAAGGGTTTTTAATACTTTTAGTTTATGAGTCAACACACAAAAAGAACCGTTAGAAATTGCTTAAATACTTTTTTTGATTAAAATAAATATTTTGATTAGAAAAGAAACTCAGCATGATAAGATAAATTAAGGTCCAGACCGAATTGTTTGAAGCAATGCAAGAAGATTATCAAGAGTCACTGAATGATAATGATTTAGAAGTCATTGATTCCAGCATGCGTACGGGCAAGTGATGCTCATGCTATTTTCTCAGGATTCCGGGTAACTATAACAAAAGACCCCCATTAAAGTAATGTTAGCGGTTTTAATAACGACTATGTAAACAATAAAATGAAGAAAATCTAGAAGTCTGGTTTTCAACTACAAAAACAACAGACCTATTCTTTCTCATAAATGACTTAACTTCCCGTATGGCAGACGAACTGCTTACTACAGTTAGATGTGGCCGCAGAGAATCCAAAATGAAGGCACCTGGTTGGTCAAGGGCGAAGTCCTAAGAGATCAGATTAAACAGTCTAATATGCGCCGATTGTAGGCAGGTCTAACATTCCACTACCCTCCGCTTTAGTTGCGAAAAAAGCAGTTCTAACATAAAGAAAGTACGGACAACAAATGTTTCATGTGGAATGTATCGCGCAAGGGCTGCATCACGCCCGCAAAAAGCGCAGAGAGAGTGTCCAACTATTGGGATTTACATCAATGATCTTAACTTTAGTGGAATATCCTTTCCTTAGTGTAGAACAAAATTGAACAGTATGAAGAACAAAACAAACCAATAACTATCAATATCTACACATGTGATGAGGAAACACATCTACAACCTATTAAAGAGTCCAAGAACAGCCCAACAATACGGATCCACATGCAAAATCCTGTTGACATACTGCTGGATGCATTCACCCAGCGGGCTACCACATTACACATTGATACGAACAATGAGTAGATTATTGGCGCGATACATCCAAACAAACACACTAACAAACAAGAATTTACTGCAGAAAAGATTAACAAGAATTCCATCTTTTCAAGCGCAACGAACATAAGAAACAATGTAAACGGCCCAGTTTGACCTGTATTACAGAACTAATTACGCCCCCACCTGGATCTAAAGTTAGTTTTAAGAACTGGAAACGACTGCAAAATTCTCCATCATGTTAGTTTTTACGCAGGATCTTTGAGTCGCTTTATTTTTCCTTATGAAGGGCCAGCGCCCACAAAAACTTCGAAAAACAATCTTAATGAGTAATTTCAACAATTTGTTCATTTGCCTCATTAATTGTTAAGGGTCGGATGGCGCTCATATCAAACGCCAGAATTATACAGATGGCTCTGATGCTGCAAAATACTTCTTAAAACGCATGCAGCAAAGTGCGTAATGATTGTTCTAATAATCTGAATTTATCTTGAAATCATAATGACGCCCCGAAGACCAACCAACATAAAGGCTTATCCGCACAATGTTGGATTTTGGATTTAGAAACTCAGTGAAGAAGCAACAAACCAAAAGTAAGCGCACCATGATCACATTAGTGAAAGTACCAGAGGAGCAGCACACAGTAAAGGCATTCTTCAACTAAAGAATTTGATCCTAAGACATGAAAGCAGCCTGTTATTGCTTTCCAAAACTTGCGAGGTACGACACTCACCTTTATAATGAAAGCAGTGGGAGCGATGCCCTTTAGGTGTCATGCATGCACAGTCATCCGAAAAGTACATGTGTTTTTCACTTTAAAATAACAAGGTCTATTTATGACCCTCAATGCAACACAAGATGGTTCGTTAGAGTCACAGTGGGCTATGTCCTTAAAGTCCTTCCCAATAACGTAAAGAATATTTGACTCAACACTCGTTAGAAAGGGCGTTTACCCTAATGAAGTACATTGAACAGTTTTGGGAAAGGTTTTGATGAAGATACACTCCCACTAAAGGCGCGTTCTTTTCTAGTCTCAGAGAAAGGACATCAGTGAATTCTGATACCCAGCAGCACAAGACGCGTGGCAAAACGTTAAGTGTAAAACCAATGGGAGACTATCATGACTCTACATGAATGTCTGATAACATGTTTGTTTGGCGGACGTCTTTGAAAATTACAAGAAAGACTGCAATAAAAACATTATAGCCAGGATCCTGCACATTACATTTTCTGCGCCCGGATGAGCTGGGACGCATTTCTTTCTTCTTAAAAGTTTTACTGGAGTACAGATTGATTTATTATGTCCAGATTTACCAATGCTTCAGATGATTGAAAACGGATTGCGTGTAGGAATTAGAAAAGCGTCGCATCATACTGTAAAGCAAACAGAACATACATGGACGACTATGATCCAAGTAAAAGGTTAACTATCTCATAGTATTTAGAATGGCAAACGAATCTGTATGGTTGGGCATGGCGCAATCGCTTCCATTCGTAACTTTAAAATATGTACACCAGGTACGAATCATAATCAAAAAGGCATTAAAGTGGTTGGGCATTTGACGCCGGTCAACCGCGTGCGGATACATTCAGAAGTTGACTTAGAAATTATCCCAGGCCTCCATGACCTGCATAATGACTATCCGATAGCCGGCAGAAAGACTAAAGATGAATCCAAGAGAGCCGCCTAAACTTGTGCCTAATCTTCGGGGCAAAAAAAATTTATGTCTGCCATACAGGCTTCTACAATTTATTTTAAGACATTGTTTGAAGTTTTGACAGCTGTTTTCATTCGTATAATCGCTTTTGATCAAGTAACAGTTCCATGAACCATACATCATGAAGAACACTGATACTCAGAACTAAATCCACAGATGCTTCAGAAAAGTCATTTTCCAAGCTGAAGAACAACAGCTGTTTTTGAAAGACTATGGAGAATCCGCACACAACAAGCGCAAAGAAGTACAGATTAGTTCACTAAATAGAACGAAGCCATTAAGCTGACTTCAAAATCCCTAATTATCAGGAACATTATAAGATTTCAAGATCAGCTTTTTGGTAAAATGATTAAGAAAAAAAAAGTCAAATTTGACAAGCCTGGTATTTATTGGGTTATTATCTGTTTTAGAATTATCAAAAGCTTTATAAAGTTATAATTTCTTTATGACTACTTTAAAAGCCCTCGAATCCAGAGTCCCAGAGTACTTTACACAGCTGCATACAGGTTATGTTATAGATATCCCTACTGAAGACATCAATAAAGACAATGTAATTAGAAGTAGCCTAAAGAAGAGAGCGGATGGTACTACACCAATCCGATTATCCTAAAAAGATTCGCCTTTACATTCAATTACTAAAAAAGTTTTAGGAAAGATGAAGGATGGAAATAATCTTAAAGGTGAACAGAGGGAGAATTGGGTTAAGGTAAAAAATTACAGTATTCGAGCCAGGTGAAAACCATTATGAAAAGCAAGGGAATATCTCGCTGTTGTGCAGTCGATCATAACGCATGACAACTACAAAGAACAATTGTTTGACAAATAAGACTTATCCATCATGACAACGTAAAAACAGCGATCTAATCTACATGAGATCAACACAACGGTGTAACAAAGAAGTCGTTAGATAAACAAACACAACAACGTTGTTTGTTCATCCAGAGTTTTCATATGCAACTGGACATTTTTTAAATTTATGGAAATTACGTAAATAATTAACGTGGAAACTGTGTCCTGGTGGGGATTATCTGCAGTTTCTACTTTCACAAAAGAATCTTTTGAGGGAGCTTGTTGTATTGTTTGTTCCAGTTTTTCTCGTAAATAATACACGGCTGGATTCATTTTTACAATTCTTTTTTATTATACATATGGATCAACACACCAAACTGGATCTGTTGCCCTGATGCAAGTGTCCCCTTCTGCTTCTCCCGGTAAATAAGGTACCTTATTTTTAAACCAAATGGCAATAGTTTGCCGGATGAAGACTCTCCTTCAACAGCATTTATTGTTTTTCTTTTGATTGCTTGTACTGGTTTTAGCCCTTTAAATTCTTCATTATTCATTGCGCGCAAAACTGAGGGCAGTCTTCTAACCCATTCTGTGTTGCGAGACTTGTCAATCAGCTCTCTGTGATACTGGTAGGAAAAAAGTCTTTCAGATAACTGTTTGTTAAAGTTTTCAACTAAAGCCGTGATCTGTGAACTCCTGGATGCCTCTTTTGATGGTAACTCTATGTTTCAACAATAATTGATTCACTTGGCCTTTAAATTCTTTTCCATCATCAACTTAATCATGTGAGGATAAGTTAAGGGGCCTCGTTGGTATATCAGTTGTATGGCAACAGCAACAGCAGAAGCACTCTTTTGTGTTAATGGTTCCGCATCTTGTATCTTGAAGCTATGTCAATGACTGTGAGTGCGTACTTAAATCTTTTTCGTCTAATCGAAATCAAGGGTAAATATAGAAGATCCATTTGATGGTGTCGTTTGGAGTTGTATTGACAAAGTGTGGTCTCTGTATTCGTCTAGGTGCAGGTAAATAAATTTGCCAGATCGCTTGTTTAGATAACCATTCTTTTGCTGTTTGTTCACTGACACCAGCTGCTTGGCTTAGCTTTTTGATTGCTGTAATTCCCTTCCAATATCCTTTTGGCGAATAATAAATTTTGTTCATTTTTTATTCAGCTGATATTATGCGCAACAAATACACAACAGTCATACCAACGACAATAAACCCGATTTCTTGCATCTTTTGTTTTTCTGATGGTTGATAAAAGTTGCTGAATTTTGGTGGGGCAATGTCTGGATTGGTTTGCCCGTTACAAGATAATACTCTTTTATTGCTTGATCAACATCTTTAAATGTGTAAGCTGCATGCCCCTGTTTTTTCAGTGTGTCGTTAATAAAATCTAACTGCTCAATTTCTCTGCTTTTCATAGCGATCTTGTGCTGCGGCTAGTTGCTCCACAGCTTTGTTATGTCTTTTTCTCTCGTCGTCGTCCCGTAGTTTACTAAACGCGTAATTACTTCCGCTAAAAGCAAGCGCATTAACCACAGCGCCGCCTATCATCATTACGAGTGAAGCCATTTTTATAAATGTATTTTTTAATTACATATTGTCAGGAATTATTCCTTGCTTAACTAAAAATCTTTCGTAGCGAACGAAGCTGCAATAATAGCAATCAGCTTTGCAGAATCCTCAAAGCCTAGTTTGCCAAGATCCGCTGGTTTTATTTTTAACGGGCTTTTACCAAGCATTGAGTATCCTACACTTAGCCTCCAATAACGGCAGAATGGTATACAAGGTTAGTAATAGTTTTTTCGGTGCTCATTTTTTTAAAAACAAAATAATAATTATATTTAATAAAAACATGAACAGCGATGATCTGCTACAGCTACAGGGTAGCCTAAACCTTCCTGAACTTACAAATGAAGAAGTTGATGATCAAGCTATTATGCCCAAAAAGGAAAGGTTGTATTCTTTGGCAGCATGTGGAAAAACAAAACAGTTCCTCGGAACTGAATTCAGCATAGAACAAATACAACAGATGTCGCCGCAAGACATTATAAAGTATCATAACAGGTATGAAGCGCAGCGGGGATCTAGAATGGTAAAAAGTGTAGGACAAACAGTTCTTAGTTTGTACACTAAACTAGTCAGCAGATTTGCCCCCATTGATTCTGAACAAGATCTTACGTATGATTTAACGCAAGATCCAGTTTTAACAAAGTCATTAAAAGTCTCTAAGCTGTGATTTATATTACAGATTTGGAACATTGTTATCGCCGTTAATCATAGGATTAATTACTTTTAATCATATAGATTTTTATTTCCCTTCAAAATGAACGAGCAGAATCAGGAAACACTGAATCAGAAAACATTGAATCAAGTCGAGAAAGTGACCAGTAAAACACCTCATCCTGGGCGTGTTGCAGCAGGGAAAAGAGTAGCAGAGTTAAACAGACAAAGAAAATTAAAGTTACAATCACAGAATGAAAACATAACACCGCCAACGCCAACAGTTGATCCAATGCCAGCTCCAAACAAGAGCAAGTTAATTCAAGGGCACCAAAGTCTTCATGGAATATTGAACTTAAAACTGTTGCCATTTTTGGCGCCATTGCTGCTGCTGGGGCAGTTATTACGGTTATAAAATATATAACCAATGGCAACAAAAACAAAAGAAGTTTAAAACAACCTGAACCACTAAATACAGAAAAAGACAACAGCACGCCAAAACCGCCAATAACAAAAACATCATTTTGATCCATTTATAATGCAATAATATTTTAAGAACTTAAATTAAATTTTTGATAAAACATGGCGGGTTATTATTTGTTTAAAATGATGGAGTCAATAAATAAAGACATGGAGTCTATAAAAGACATTTCCATAGACCAGAATTGTAATTGCTTAGATGTAAGAACTTCATTAAGATCTATGCTAACCAATCTCATGCCAAGGGCGTTAAGCAAGACATCCTCAATGATGACGCGTTTTTTGAGGCGTGTGTGTACTATATAGGCATCTACATTTAAGATAAAACATAGATTTTTTTGATAATTATAAGATAACTTGATTAAGAACTTGGTTGTACTTAAAGGACGACTTAATTACAATCTTGAGGTAACTTAATTAAGAACTTAATTAAGAACTTAATCAAGAACTTATTAAGAACTTGAAGTAACTTAATTAAAAACTTAATTAAGAACTTAATTAAGAACTTAATTAAGAACTTGAGGATGACTTAAGTAAGAACTTAGAAGTGACTTAAGTGTGTGCATGCATGGGGTGGGGGCGGGTAGGGGGGGTGGGGGGTGTGCATGCGTGGGGTGGGGGTGTGCATGCTGGGGTAGGACAAAACACACAAACACCAACAAACAAACAAAGAAGTGAAACTACTAGGCCACTTCTTGCTTTGTGACTAAACAGGTTTTTGTCCCCGCGCAACCTCAATCAACTAGGCCAAGTGATCACATAGGGTCGTTTGGCCTAGTTTGCTGCTGAGCTTTGCAGGTACTGCCGCGCTTTGCAGGTCAAGCGATCATATATGACACTTGACCTAGTTTTGCAGGTGCTCCGTGCTGACGTCATTGGCGGCAAACTGCCGCGCTTTGCAGGACAAGCGATCATATATGATCACTTGACCTAGTTTGCTGTGCTCCTCTTTCTCAACCAGGCTTGCAACGGCTTTGGCAGAGTTACAGCAGTAATTGCTGTAGCCGAGCTTTTATGGCGGCTCTAATCGCCAGTAGTAGTACACCCGTCATTGTATATTTGGAGCATTTATATGAAGATAGTGCTGGCTACACACTACTCCTCTCCATACTGGTAGATGTACTAAGGTCTGCCTAACCCTATCTAGTTTGTTTGCAAGAACATTCGAAAATCGTTATCCATTGCATAAGTTTAATAATGGTTTGGGCGTTTGCTACACAGTTCATTTATACTGATTCCTAGCTTATGAAATTTAGGGTATTATAAAAACACACAGAAAGTTGCATGAGTTTCCTAGCATACGAATCAGACATGTTCACCTCCACCTTAAGAAATGAACGCCATGTTTGTAGCGTTTTTGTTTTTTCAAACATGACTTTAGCTGTTTCAAGCCAGCGCCCAACAATCAACGCGTGATGAATTGTTTTGCTTTTATTTTGTTTTATCAACATAGCACCGCTTTTAGAAAAGGGAGCATCACATCAACAGTTAAAACGTATTGAACCTGGCTACATCTTCTTCACTAATGTCATTTTCAACGTTTTCATTTCCTTGAACCAACAAACCTTTAAGATATTCGTGCATTTCTAAAGCAGTCAGTTCACTTTTTTCCTTCCCCCCACCTTCCAAAAAAGCAATGCTTCTTTTCGGTTTAACTGGTAAAAAACATGCTTCGCCTCGTTCTTTTTTCAACAAATACTCTGACATGCAAGTATGGTAAAACTTGTGGTCTTCAATAGCACAAACCTGTTCTTCAGTAAACGCACCAGCCATTTTAAAATACAACCCAGTCGGAGCACAGTCAAAAACTAACCTTCTTGTGCAGCAGTCCGAGAAAGAATAACACAAAACCAGTCTTGCTGACGTATTGCCGACGTGGCAGCCTCGAAGTGGTATTGTCCCCGTGACAGTCTAGAATGTTCCAAACATGATGCAATAGGCTATGTTGCGCCGCGAGGCCCAGTCGGCTCGCGAGGCGTGAGCTGTGTTCTACGTGAACAAAGGCCTCTTGTCGCCTCACCCCTCTCTATTCTCCCTCTCGCCACCCCTCGCCCACATCTCATTCCAACAGCTTTCTGCCTCCCTCCCCCCTTCCTCATTCACACACTTGTGCACATACAGGCACACGACAGCGGATCATCTTGATAAATATTACAATGATTGGATATATGACTTGTTTTTTTCTTTCAACTGTATTTTTTTCTAATGTTCATGAGAGAGAGAGAATGACAATAACAATGACAATGACCCGTGCCTAGCATAAATTAAGTGATCAGGTTTCAGCCTTGGCGGTCTCTGCCTCGTGTCTGTTATACAAAGTTTTTGTAGGTAAAATTAGTCAGAATAAGTGTGCGGATTTTTTGTCAAAAATATAACTTAGTTTTAAAAGACAAGCAAGTTTAGTAAATTAGTATTAAAAACGGATAACCCTACACAGTATGTCTGTTTGTAGATAAAACGTTATTTTTTGGTTATTGAAGTCTTACTTGTCAGAGAACAGAAAGGCGGCTTTAGGTCACTTTCGCCCGAAAACTTGGTGGAGGAGCAAGTGAGCCAGAAGTGGCATATTACTGTTCTCTAGAGCTCATAAAAATCCAAATATTGGTGCGTTCAGATCATAGAAAACAGCAAAGCTTGTAACACAAGCAAACATACCAGTAAATCAACACCAACAGCAAACCTTACAAACATAAGCAACCAGATCAATAGATCAACGTATTTGTAAAATAAAAGTTAAAAAAAAATGGATGTATCTACAGAACTTGCACATTTCTCAGTTGTCACTGATGGAAAGAAAAATCAAAGGTTCCGAAACAAAACTCCATGCTGCTGCCGCTGCAATCTCTGATAAGAACTGCATGCTGGGAAAATAATGTCTACACACTGACGCAAAGTATGGCACTAAGAAAATGAAAACTATTGGTCTTCCCGAAAAAGGAAGAGGAATTGCGGGAATCCAATTTTCAATAAAATTGACAGTGAGAGGCCAATGAATGACCACATGATTATCTTTTACACACATGATTATCTTTTACACACATGATTATCTTTTACACACACACACCACACACACACACACACACACACACACACACACACACACAAACCAAGAGTGGGAATCTATTGGGGGGGGGGGGGGGGGGTGTCGGGGGTATACTTCCCCAGAACCTTTTTTCTAACTAGCAAGAAATTTGGTGCATTGTGAGGCCTTTGTGTGGCAAGCATGAGGGTTTGGAAACAGCCAAGTTAAAAAAAAAAAGTTTAAATCTAATTTTATGGCAAAGTAAATCATTGTTTATTAACATTACACACAGTAAACCACATACATAGAATGTCATGCCAGATTGTCTGTCTGCTGCCTTGATAGGGTGAAAACCAACTGACTGTTGTTTTTTTCAGTTTTTTTTTTTCACCAAAGATGTTTTTGCCTGAAAGTAAATTATAAAGATTGAGAGGAAACAGCCATAAAAAAATTTAAAAAAATAAAAAAACAGAAAAAAGGCTTTAAGGAAAAATCTTGAAGACTTCAGATCTCTCATACGTGCGTGCACTCACACAGACACAGACACAGACACACACACTGATATAAGTAACAGTCCTGCTGAGGAAATGTTAACATTTGGAGCCAAAATAGTCGGCACAAAGTACCAGCTGTGCTGCCTCCTTTCATGTTTATGATTTAGTGGGGCTGTTTATACAGTACACTGCAATCAAAAAGAAAATAATGCACACTTCTTTTTTTTCTAATTGAGGGGAACACATGAACAGCGGATATGTGCATCATATTTGCATACCATTGCTTTGCAGACCTTTAAAATCTTGATCTTGAAAGACATGTAACATGCTCCATTTCATTCATGGATAATACAAGCACCTTAGGATCCCAGGCTGTTCAAAACAAGTTACTTAGTTTTGAAGGGCAAGGGAGTTTACAGCTCGCCCGCAGCTGCAGAGGCCAAGCTGTGAATGCAGGTGTTTTCTGCAGGCCGCTCCCCACCAGCCAGCTAACCGCGCTGTACTCGGCAAACTGAACGTCATCTGTGCATAGCCGGTCTGGCAGCAATGTGTTCGCATTGTTGCCGGCCATTACAAATGGGGCTGTCAGTTTGAAAATTAGTGGTTGTCATGAAAAATGTAATATATCTGCGCTCTTGAGATGACTGAATTCGCAAATTCCCAACAATTCTTTTAGTACCAGACTCGACTAGGTTTATTTTCCTGTACATAATGTAGATATGGCATGAAAGCTTGTACGCAAGTGGTCACGCAATATTAGAACAATTACAACACATACAAAATTGGGGGGGGGGGGGGGGGGGGGGCACTCGATAGATCGCCGTCTCGATAGATCCCCGTCTCGATGGATCCCCATCTCGATGGATCCCCGTCTCGATAGATCCCCATCTCAATGGATACCCGTCTCGATTGAACCCTGTCTTGATGGATCCTCGTAACTTTTTTTCTTCCCTTCAAATCTGATGAATGACTTTTTTGTTAAATGATTTTCCTTCAACAATTATTCAACTTGTGCATGCATTTTCTCGCCTTGTATGGGGGTACCGGTATGCTCCTTGTTTCTTCTAACTTGTTTTAGTATCGAGACGGGGATCTATCGAGACAGAAATCCGTCCACATGTAGTGGGGGATCTATCGAGACGGGGATCTATCGAGATGGGGATCTATCGAGATGGGGATCTACCGAGACGGCGATCTATCGAGATGTACCCCAAAATTGTGCAAAAATAACGTCATCACTTTCTGGGTATTTCATTTTCCCTAGTTAACTAGTACACAAGTTTAATACATGCCTCTGCTTGGACTACAGCAACAAAAATGTTGGATCAGAAATGTGTAAGCCTTGTTTGTTCGCCCTTTCACTAAGTGTCTCACACCAGACGGAAAAATAAAGCTGTGAGGATGGACCACAATATAAAAAAGCATGAGAACATGTTAAAGGTTTATTGGTATTGGCAAGTTCCCTATAAAAAAAGCAAGCACTGATATATATGCAGTTCCACTCACAATATGCAGTTAAATTAATGATTGTCTGATGTCCATTTCTACAATATGTTAGTAACCAACAAGAGTAAGATAACGAGACTTTTCATCATTTACTTCTGTATACATAATCTTCGTGTGTGTGTGAGTGCTTGCGTGCGTGCGTGCGTGCGTGCGTGCGTGCGTGCGTGTGTGTGTGTGTGTGTGTGTGTGTGTGTGTGTGTGTGTGTGTGTGTGTGTGTGTGTGTGTGTGTAACTAACTGTGTTGATCTATGTTTGTGTTTGTGTTATCATTGGTTTTTTTTTTTTTTTTTTTTTGGGGGGGGGGGGGGGGGGGCGGGAGCACAGGGAGTATGTGGGGGAGGGTAGTGATAAAGATGGATATGAGGAAGAGGTTGCTTAACTAATATGCCTTTATGTATGCTTGTTTCATCCATGTCTTTCCATGTGAATCTTTCTTGTATACATATGTGTGTGTGTGTGTGTATGTGCGTGCATGCGTGGGTGTGTGTGGGTGTGCGTGTATATATAATAGTTCTTGTACTTATATTTATGTAATTACACCTTGCTGTAGAGAGAGAGGAGGGAATGGGGAGGGGGAGAGGGGAGAGAGAGAGAGAGAGGAGAGAGAGAGAGAGAGAGAGAGAGAGAGAGAGAGAGAGAGAGAGAGAGAGAGAGAGAGAGAGAGAGAGAAGGGGAATGGGGAGTAGGTTAACAGCTGGGGACTGTTGGTGAGTTGGGTTAGAACATGTGAGAGAATATGGAGATTCAATTAGAGAAAATTTTGTGAACATTGTTCTAAACACTTTGAATCTTGACCGTCATGTGAGCTTTGTTCTTGGGGAGTGGTGGAGGAAAAGGCATTGTTTGTGAGTCAGTGCAGTAATAAAGCGTGCCCTGAAGAAGGCCAAGTTCCGGAACGTTGAGAGATGAAAACTTGCTTGTTTCGTCTTGTCATTTGAAAGAGTGTCTATATATATATATTATATATATATATATATATATATATATATAATGTATATATATATATATTTAATATATATATATATATATATATATATATATATATATTATATATATATATATAATGAATATTGCTAAAAAGCCTAATATGATTTTAAAAGTGCTCGACCCCTTGGGGAGCAACATTTGTTAAAATCAGATATTAAAAGGAGTATTAAAAATCATCTACAATATTGTTTTCGAGCATGGCTCTCTTCAGGATGATGTTTGGGTCGCCTACTGCCGGTGTTATATAGCGTGTGGGGCCCAGTTGTCGCTGTTTTCATATATATATATATATATATATATATATATATATATATATATATATATTATATTATATATATTATATATAGATCAAAGTGATTAAAATACCCAAAATGATTTTTTGAGTGCTCAACCCCTTGGGGAGCAATATTTGTTAAAATAAGGTACTAAAAAGAGAAATCGACAAATTTGTTTCTAGCGGCGTTGCGCTGATGACAGCGCAACGCGCTAGAAACAAATTTGTCGATTTCTCTTTTTAGTACCTTATTTTAACAATATATATATATATATAATATATATATTATATATATATATATATATATATATATATATTATATATATATATATATAGTCCCCTGAGGAAGACTAAGAGGTTGAAATACTGTGAAAAGTTCAATGTGGTGGTGGTTTGGCTCTTTGTTTAGCCTTTTAAATCAAGAAAGCAGTATATACGTACATCGCTACCAAACAGTCAGCAATTTACTTCACAACGAGCAAATAACTTCAATATTTAAAATCATCATAGAAATCAAGGGAGGAGGGATGAAACCGGGGAGGGGGGGGGGGGGGGAGGAGGGAGGGAGAGGAAGCAAATCTCCATGAAACGCCATCCAAAGAAAAGAGACAGGCACACAGAAAAGACAAGCAAGGAAATGTACTTAAAAAAATGAAAAGGTCTCATAAACTTCATATTAATCACCATAAAAGAAAAAGCCCAAGGGAGAAAAAAGGGAATATATACATATTTGACATTTGTACAACGGTTTCCTTTAAAACTGCGTTCTGGCTATCGTGTTACTACTTTCTGCATTATATCAATCGGAAGTCTGCCTACAAACACATAGGCATGTTGATCCGGCACTTAAAACAAAACAAAAAACAAACCAACCTAACAATAAGAAAATTCAAATGACTCAGCCCGCCAACAAATTACAAAGGAAGCCATTCAAATCTCTTCAGGTTCACCAGCTAGACATAAAAGCCTCTTGAGTAGGTCCCAGTTAAAGCAGCACAACCACCGTTCGGGAACCTAATGGCTTCATAAGGTGCAATGAGTGTTTTCACAGTGGAATTACAACCTTTGCCATCGTACTACTGTTTCTGTATGAACACGTTAACTATCAGAGAGAGAACACAGTGATTTTAAACTGAAAAACATGAAGTATCAAAAGAGTCGAGAAAGACAGCAACCTTATGAGCCTCGTTAGCCATAAGCAGTCGAAGCTGTACAAGATAGCAGGTATTTCTGGCCTCTGAGACACACACACACACACACACACACACACACACACACATACACACACACACACAAGCACCTATGCAGAGCAGTCTTCTAAAGACCAACGGTCTGTACAACGACCGTGCACATGCGTCATAGTTATCCATTTTCACGAGTGATAATCATCGGTGCTCATGAGTCATAACAGCGTTTCATGAGCACCATACCTGACCAAAAAGCAAGAGAGTGAGTAATTATGAAGCAAAACAGAAATCATCACTTAAAAACAGAAAAAAAGGAAGCTTCTGCAGTTAATGATCATCCATACTTCTGACAGTGAATCAATGCCCTGTTATGTGATATGATGTGCGACATTATTGACAGAAATCAACACCACCTTCTTTCTTCTATCTTTGACAACAAAGCAAAATGGGAGTGTTCCGTCAATTCACATTGGTATATATACCAATCAACTGTGGAAGACAGCAGGAACCATGGGTGATCTGGCACTTTTTTTTTGGCACTTTGAAAACAGTGAGGTCTCTCTCCAAATTACCTCCACAAATCCTGTAAAAAGGAAGATCTGACGAGGTGATGGCTTTATCCATGATATGGCCTTTAACTAGAGCAGAGTCAAAATGATCCAGAAAAGAAAAAAACGAAAAAAAAACCCGTGTCCCTAAAAGGTGGGAACCTTCTGTAGACAACGTAAGTCGAGCATAACGTCAAAAATATTCCAGAGAAAATAAAAAGTTCTGCAGAGGGCAGAGTCTTTCTCTGAAAGACATCGCTCTACTGTCACTCATCAAGGCGCAGAGCGCAATACAGACCACACACTGACATACCACTTTAACAGCACCACGCGACCAACAGATCATGAACAGCGTTGCAACATGTGAAGGGAGATAATTTCAGAGCTTTCATTTGCTTGCTTCCCTTTGAACAACCGCCCCCCCCCCCCACCCCCCCCGACAACTAGATCAACTATTGCCGTTCAACCTCAGTTGAGTGCATACACAATGCATACAGACTTGCCACCTGCGCGAACACCACACTCCCAGATCTGTGGGACAGGACACCGCTAGCCCAGTTTACACACACTGACACAGTGTAACACACACTGACACAGTGTAACACACACTGACACAGTGTAACACACACTGACACAGTGACACACACAAAAGAAAGGAGAAGAATGATCTTTCTGTGAAGAACAACAGTGGTGATGTTTCACCTATTACAGATTTCTTTTTTAAGGTGTTTCTACACCTATTGCACAAAATTCCAACCTTTTACCCATGATCTCGGCAACAGCCTGACAACGCCCCTATGTGACTGTTGCCACTAATTTCCACAGCCTGATCTGGTTCCAACTATCTGAAAAACAATCCTTCATTGGGGATCATTTCAAGGATCATCCATCTGCCACTAAGTTTTTTTTTTTAAATTGATTGTTTAATGTGATCCTGCAGTAATGTTTTCTTCTCTAGTGTTGAGATCCACAAAGACAGTCTGACAGTTGTACAATTCACATAACCTAGCGGATTCATATCATTGTTGGAGAGAAAGCACCAGAAATACCTGTATGAAATTGAACAAATGATTTTGAACGGATTCCAAAAACCAATTGAACTCGTTTTATTGCGCAGTCACTAACATCACAAACAACATGACAACTGTACACAAAATTCAAAACCACGTTATTATCAATGACAATTTTAAAATGAAATCATAAAGGGTTTTTTCCGTTCATTTATTATATTGCATGACAGATTTTTTTGCTATGAAATTTTTTTTTTAAAAACCTGTCTCCACTCCCATCCTCTCTGGGCAAAGAACAATGATAAACTAAAACTTCATCCATTTACCAATACATATATATATATATATTAAATATATATATTATATATATATATGTGTATATATATATATATATATATATATATATATATATTTATATATATATTATATATATATATATGTGTTGGTGTGTGTGTGTGTGTGTGTTGTGTGTGTGTGTGTGTGGTGTGTTTTTTTTATTAGTTTTTCTTTTAATCAAAAACAATCTTTTCACCACACTCACCCACAAGCGTAAGTGGCTCCCAACACTGCCTATATTCAGCAAACACCACACACACTCAGCCAGTAAAACTGCTGATGAAAGAAATCAGGTGCTTGAATAATTGACATGAGAAAAATGCCCTATACATTCAACTCATGGAACCTAATTTGTGTGTGGTGTGTGTGTGTGTGTGTGTGTGTGTGTGTGTGTGTGTGTGTGTGTTGGATGAAGGATTTCCGTTTATATTCAATCATATATAAAGGAGATCGAGGCATGTGATTTAGATAATCTTCACACTGCCAGAATGTCTTTATAAAAGAAAAAGAATGTGGGAGGGAAACGGGGACATGTCGGAGATGAGGTGGAGAGTTGGACAGGAGTGTGGAGGGAGAATAATGACTGATAATCAGAGAGATCAGAAATGACATCTGAGGTGTTTCTAAAGTACAGTCACAGAATATGACTTAAATGGACTTTGCAAAAGGTTAGTTGTTAATAAAAAAACAAAAAAAGAAGAATCAACAGATAACCAATCCAAACAGTCAACAACATCAACATTCCTGGCGTCTGTACATGGCACAATTTCTTGTGAGAAAACCTCATCAAAATAAGTCCAAAATGAAAAGCTGAACAGTAACATGACTATGCCATACATACTGGTTGTTTCAGCGTATTTTGGTTTGTAATACATCGCATAACCGTCTGAAGGTCAGACTTGAAATACATCTGTAGACTGAAACACAATCTGATAAGTTGATGAGGTTTTGAAGATGAATCGTAGACAGAGTGTCAAGGAAATCCCCTACTGCCCAAACATCCATGAGGACAGCCCTACAGCCACCTTGTCAAGTTCAGGTGGGGTGAATTATCACTACGTTTTACCACCGCCTTTCAGTTACAGGTGAAATGTGGAAGGGTTGGATATCAAATGGTGGACTGTATGCATGAGTCGCTGCTCAGATACTTGCGTTCCTCATTTCCACTTTCTTCACTGAAACCTGACACTTGGAACGGTGACACTAAACTGAGCGAAGAGAGAGAGAGAGAGAGAGAGAGAGAGATAAAGCTGCTTAGAGCCCAGCCGACCGCAAGGGGCCATACCAGGGCTGTCACCGCGCCGAGGTCGACTCACAAGTCAGAACCGAGCAGAAGCAAGCATCGGTATCCATTAAACGACGTAGAAGTTTTCGAGTGTTTCTGGTTGTGGGTAGCAGTAGGGGTTTGGTGCTGAAGTAAAGCTAAACGGCAGTTTCAAGGACAGCAATCCAACACGCCTCCAACACCTGTGTCCACCCCGCTTTCATCACCTACTTGGCCGCCTGTTCTAGCATTCAGCCCCCCATGGTTCATCCTGAGAAAAAGGCAGAAAAAGGCAAGGGAAACTGAGGAGAGGCAGCAGCAGTAGCCACAGGCAGGAAAAAACAGATAAAGTTTGACAAAATGAAATAAAATAAAGGTTGCAAACGGCAGGAAAGTGTAGAAAAAGGTGGAAAGTGCAGGGAGCAAAAGGTATCATCATTATGATGAATATTTTATATAGCGCCTATCCTAAGCTAGAGACCAAGCTCAAGCACTTTACAATCCACACTCGTTTACTAAAACAGGCTGCCTACCGGGGTTTAGAGCCGACTGAAGAGCTGCCTGCTGGCGCTTCATTCGGTCGTTTTCTATGTCATCCAGTCATATCGTTCACTCAACGTCCTTACTTCCTTCATTCTTTCCATTTCTCACGCAAGGTGCATGCTATGAGAAATGTGTCATCCATACCAACGGCCAAACTGGCCTTCTCTTCCAAAAGTTGGTCATAGGGTTTTACATGTGTGCAAGATGTTATGTGTGCATTCACACATGGAACCTCGTTTATGGGTCTCATTCAAAGGCCCTGTACGGGAAATGGAGTCAGAATCAATGTTAACTCCGTGGGAAAAATCCCCCTGTGCCAAAATGGCCCAGCAGAGATTCTGCAACCCCAGGATAACCAAGATTACGAGTCTGGCCCTCTACCACTGAGCTATTCCAGCTATGATAATAATAACAAAGGCATCAAAAGGCGAGAAAGTAAAGGAAAATGGCAGGAAAGGATGAGAAATGGAAGCAAAAAGAATCAAAGAGTGGAGACTGATGGAAAAGGCAGAAAGAGTCTTACAAAAAAAGGGGGAGGAGGAGTAAAGTGCACGAAAAAGAAGCAAAAAGGGAGGTAAACACGCAAAAGGGAGGTAATGGGAGTAAGGTCGAGGAAAGAATAGCAAACAGTAAAAACAAAAGAAAATATAGGAAATGCAGATAAAGAGACAAAAAGGCAAGGAAAGATGGAAAATTCAGGGCAGAGCAGGGAAAAAGAATCGGAAAGAAAAGTGGACACAGGAAAAGGCAACAAAAGGTTGAAAAAATTAGGAGAAGACATGAAAAGTGCAGGAAAATAGAGGGAAAGGGAGAAAAATCAAGAAAAGCTCAGGAAAGGTATGACAAGGTTGGAAATGTGCAGAGTAGGAGAGGGCAGAAAAACATAGCAAGATATCTTCATGACAGAAAATGAGCAAAAAGAGCAGAAAAAACATAGCAGAAGATACTTCATGACAGAAAATGAGCAAAAGAGCAGAAAAACATAGCAGAAGATACTTTTATGACAGAAAATGAGCAAAAAGAGCAGAAAAATAGTAGTCGAGGGTGACAACAACAAAAAAAAGCAGGAAAAGGAATGCTGACGACCAGGCCCCACCCACCCCCCAAAAAAAAAATCGTTATGAGCAAATATAGCTAGATCCAAATATCAAAACAAACACCATTGCAATGAACTTTGGACCTGATCTATTCAGACACGCTCCACCATACTGGCCCCTCTCTTTCAACGGTGACATTCTTCAGGGCCTTTCTGTGATTACCCACCTCATTTTATGAAGCAAGGTCATTGCGGTGACTATGACGTATGTGACCCTACAAACACACAATTCTGAATGGATTTATTTTTTCTTTTTTTTTTAAAACTGTACAACATTACAATCTGATCGAAGAAAAGTTGAAGAACCTGCAAGACCTTGGAAAGGAAGAAGGGCAAAAGGAATCTGTCTTGAGAGACAGCAAGAGTTAATGACCCTGGACACTGCAGGTGAGATTTTTGTTTTCTTTGTAGTGATCATTGCACATTGCCGTCCGTCACAGGAGTTCATAGAAATCCATTAACAGTTGTTTTTGGGGGCAGTTAGACCTCTTCATCTGCCTGTTTTCAGTTTTGCATGTCAGGTACCGGTCCAAACAGAGTTTATCGTCTGACGCTGATCTTTTTATTCCAGAATCCAACACCAATATGCACTCATTAGTGAAACTGTTCATAGATTCTTACAAGACAGAAACAGGAGAGGGGGAGGAGGGGGCAGGGGTATCTGAAAGTTCCATGTCAGTCTGAGATTACACCAAGGAGATGTATTCTGTCCTGCTCTCATAATGTATCCCTGTGTCAGCCAGGTCCCCGGCAAAAACACACGGGCACCAGCTTTTCTGGTCAGAACTGGTTAGCAACTTAAGAACGCAATCTATCACACTATCTCAAACAGCCATGGAACATGGGCAGTGATGGGAGGGGGGGGGGGGGGGGGAGGGGGTGGAGTGGGAAGGGAATACTGGAACCATCTTCCGTTAAAAAAAAACCCTAAAAAAATTCAACCATTTGAAAATGTGTTGGGAATGCTATGCAACATTAATGCCAAATACATTTTTGCTTCAAGCTTCGTACAATAAAACAGCAACATAGCTTAATATTATGAAAAATTCTGGAACATAATCATTAAAGCATGAAAGATGGAAATACCATTGGGTTGTGAATACTTTTACAATGTAAACTAAACATTCCACAGACATTCCACCGTAATGCTGGATCAATTTTTTAGAGACAGATTCAAGGTGAGTTGTCAATCACATCAAGCTAACCAAGACAAATCACCTCTTTTAACAAGAAGAACATAAACTGTAACATTAAACTCTAACTGTCAAAAAAGCTTCAACTGTGTGTGTGTGTGTGTGTGTTGTGTGGTGTGTGTGTGTGTGTGGTGTGTTTTGTTGTGTGTGTGTGTTTTTTGCATCAGAGACTATGTAGACTTCCCTGGCCCATGAAACTTTTGCCTGTATTGGCACTCTGATGACTGTGACTGTTCATCTTACCAGAACAACTGATTAATCATAAAGCTTCATAAAGCTTAAAAACTTCACTCACATTTCCTCTTTGGTCAGAGTTCAGCTGTTAAAAGTGTGATAACATTTTTATTTTCAAATTAATGGAATAATCATCACGATAATAATTTAACAAAAAAAACCCCCAAAAAACCCACCTCTACCACCAAAGAGGAATTCAGTGATGGCAAGTAAATGGCTTTGGTTCAACACGAGCTCAACTGTTAAAAGTAATGAAATTTTTCATTTTAAAAATTCATGTAATAATCACCACTTTAATGGAAAAAAAAAAGAAAAAAAAACTGCCTCTGCCAAAGATGAATTCAATGATGGCACGTAAACAGCTTTGGTTCAACACGAGTTCAGCATTAAAGTAATGAAATTTTTCATTTTAAAATAAATGGAATAAGCACCACAATAATGAAGAAAAACAAAAACAAAACAAAAAAAAACCCACCTCTGCTAAAGAGGAATTCAGTGATGGCAATAAACGGCTTTGGTTTCAACATGAGTTTAGCTGTTAAAAGTAATGAAATTTTAATTTTCAAAATTAATGGAATAATCATGATAAAAAAATAATTAAAAAAAAACAACTCTGCCAAACAGGAATTCAGTTATGGCTTTGGTTCAACACTAGTTCGGCTGTTAAAAGTTGTGACATTTTTATTTTCTAAATTAATAGAATAATCATCACAATAAAACAAAAACAAGAAACCCTCTGCCAAACAGGAATTCATTGACGGCAAGTAAATGGCTTTGATTCAACCCCGCATGGTAATCAGAGAACTGCACAAGGTTCATCCAAAGTAGTAGGCAGGGGGGAGAGGGGGGGAGGGGGAGGGGGGGGGGACGGGGGGGGGATGACCTTGCTCAGCAAATCACGCACCAACACCACAGCCAGATCAAGTAATGAACCAAAACAAAAATCCAAACATGTTTTCAGCTGCCACAGGAAAGTCAAA
Organism: Conus ventricosus; assembly: GCA_018398815.1. NCBI lineage: Eukaryota > Metazoa > Mollusca > Gastropoda > Neogastropoda > Conidae > Conus > Conus ventricosus. Next base: position 40,038,018 of record CM031628.1, read on the forward strand.
GCACTAGCAAACATCTGCAGATGCCCAAAGTTCGTACCTGTGTAATCCATAACAATCAAGGATAGTCAGTGAGGTCAGTTCGACGGGGCAGGGGAAAAAAACTTGATGTGCATCAACTCCAGCTGAGAGGGGCCCACAGATGACCCAGCGGTCAGATTGGCTGAAGGACACTTTGAAAAAAAAAACATCAAAAGAGGACTGGCACTTCCTGCTGAAATACACCCAGCGGTGAAACCAGCTCTCTTGCTCTCCCAAACTTCCCTCACCCCTCTCCCAAATTCTCTCCCCAGCCCCACCTTCTTTTCTTTTTTCCTCCCCCCCCCCCCCCCCCCTTTTCCTGAACTCAGGGAGGCTTACATGGTTAGGGATGGCGATCAGCCACTCCAGGAGAGACAGAAGTGTGGAGGGTGTGTGTGTGTGTCAAGGGTGTCGGCCTTGAAAGACTCTATTCAGGAACAGACCCGGTTTGGGGCACCTGAGTCGACCCGATACTCTCGGAGGACTTTGGAGAGACAGAGGTGTGGGGGAACCACATGAAGCACGGAAAGGAATGTGTGTGTTGAAATGATTAATTGTGATTGTGCATGTTGTGTGTGTTGGAATGCTTGTTTGTGACTATGTGTATGGTGTGTGTGTTGAAATGCTTAATTATGATTGTGCATGTTATGTGTGTTGGAATGCCTATTTGTGACTATGTGGGGTCGCTGTGATAAATGGTGTATTGTGTTGTATCTTTCTTGTGTGGTCTCTTGCGAGGTGTGTGAGGTCAGTCACTCCCTTCACTCCCATCTAGACCGATCCTGTCAGGGCAGACCCTCCAGGGGTCGGTCGTGACACTCTGCATCAAAACCACTAAAATACTAAAGTTCACATGAGAATGTCCATCGGTAAAACAACATACTGATACGCAGGCTGAATGAGAAATGAATATAAAGGGACGGTGAATACAGAAAACAAGAAAAAAAAAAAAAAAGAAACAACAGGTGGGAAAAAATGGGAGAACGGAGGACCCAAGCAAAAATAACTAAATGAAAAAGGAAAAAAAAAAGAAAAAGAAAGAAGAACTTGAAAAAAAGTGAAAAAAAATTGGAGGTTGGAGGAAAAGAAAAAGTGTCACACGAATGAGAACACACTGAAGTATCCACCCCTTCTTGGCTGCATTCGGCGAGTGTAAATATACGCAACAAACAGCTTGCTCTAAATAGTGTGAGTGATAGGGATCACTCCAACAAACAGATGACCATCAATGAACGATCAATCCATGTGAAATCATTTGTTCAATCCACAACATTTACCCCCAAACAAACAAAAAACAAAACAAAAACCATTATTCCCCTTTTCAACATGGCTGCCATACTATAGGTACTATTTTGTCAACGTTCGCTACACTCTCTCCCCAAACAGATTCACAAAGTTTTGGAGAGTTCTGAGCTTGTATAAAAAGTTGTGACCCTTTGACAGTGTGTGTGACGTCCCTGTGTTTCCATTAAGGCAGCCAAGGCGACAGGGCGGAGTTTGTTTAGTCAGAAATAGGCTACTAGAATGGTTGGAAACATGGCTCCCTTCTCACTTTTTGGCCCCGATGTCACCATCAGGCATGGCAGAACAAAACACAGGATCCTGTACTCACTCAATATTCCACATTTGTATAATTTACCCTATTTTCCATATTTGTGTTTACCTAATGTCCACATTACATTCAATCATGGGCAGCACACCATCGTCGTAACATATTCATGTCTTAACTAACAAGAAAACATTTTCATTTTCCAACTCGCCCCACATATCACTGCTAATGTCAAAACTTCAAAGTCCTTCAACAGTTTCCCACATGTCTTAAGCCAACCGGAAAATATTTTCAATGTGTGATCAATACAAAGAAGCACAATCTCACCTTACCTTTGTATTACACTTGTAGACGGAACTGTCCACTGCCTTGTGAGTTGCTGACGGTCACTTGATAGAAACCTGCCGCGGGTGTGAGAGGTGACACTGGTCACAGTCACCGTGCAGGTGGACTGGTGGATAACCCCTGGCTTGGTGTGGCAGCCCCCTGTGAGCTGAATCAGGTTGTCTGTCATTCACCTCAGATGGCTCTCCTGTGTCGTTCAGCATTGGCCCCAGGTAGCCAAAGGTGACCAGGTTCAGGCACAGGGTGGGCAGTGACATCAAAGGTGGTGGACACAGGCTCGTCGTCAAAGTTAACCTCGCCCACATCGTAGCCACCTCTTGGGGAACCTGTTGGACACGTTTCAAGCTGTGAGACCAGGCTTTGACAAACAGCTTCACACACTCTCTACTCATGGGGACTGCTCCTTCCCTGTTCTGCTGTGCTTGTACCTGGAGAACAAAAGACGGGAAACACTCACTACTGCACTCCAGCGCTCTCAGACCCACTGGAGAGTGACCATGCTAAACCTGCATTTTGCTGATGACCTTCCAACTGTTGAAAGCAGCCAAGCAGAACTCCCAAAACACTCACCACCAGCTGAAAGAGGCAACAAATACAAACGGAATGAAGCAAGCTTACATTTGAGAGGAAAGGGGAAGTGAAGAAGAACAAAAAAAGAAACGATTTTTTTTTTAAAGGCTATCTCTGCATTCCAGCAATGGACGCTAAAGGATGAAAATGAAATTGAAACAAGACGAGGAAACGGCCATTCAAAAAGGTTTGGCATTTCATCCACAGGACTCTTCCCTTCTTCTATGGCACTTAGTTCAACAACTCATATCACCATATCTTCTTTTTGCCTAAATACTTAATTCAACAACTCATATCACTATATCTTCTTTTTGCCTTAATACTTAATTCAACAACTCATATCACAATATCTTCTTTTTGCCTAAATACTTAATTCAACAACTCATATCACAATATCTTCTTTTTGCCTTTACTTAATTCAACAACTCATATCACCATATCTCCTTTTTGTCTTTACTTAATTCAACAACTCATATCACCATATCTCCTTTTTGTCTGTACTTAATTCAACTACTCATATCACCATATCTTCTTTTTGCCTAAATACTTAATTCAACAACTCATATCACCATAATCTTCTTTTTGCCTTTACTTAATTCAACAACTCATTTCACCATATCTTCTTTTTGTCTTTACTTAATTCAAGAATTCATGTCACCTTATCCTCCTTCTGCCTTTACTTAATTCAACAACTCTTTTTTACCATATCTTCTTTTTGTCTTTAATTCAAGAATTCATTTCACCATATCTTCTTTTTATCTTTACTTAATTCAACAACTCATTTCACCATATCTTTTTTTTGGGTCTTTAATTCAAAAACTCATTTCACCATATCTTTTTTTTATCTTTACTTAATTCAACAACTCATTTCAACATATCGTCTTTTTGTCTTTACTTAACTCTCTTCGGTTCTTTCCCTAAAATTTCAATCACCGGTGATCAACGGTTCTTTTCCCCGGAATTATGGTATTTAAAACAACACTTTTGTCATCTGAAGCAATGTATCACCCAAAAAACCCGAAATGGACACATTCATCGCAAAAATATTATTATTTTAGAAATAATGCGCAGAATGTTACGGAAAAAACAACAGAACATCCATCAGGCAAAAATCTCAAAAAACTGTTCAGAATTAATTCAACAACTCATACCACCACATCTTCTTTTCCTCTGTGAGTGCTGTCCATCGTCTGCGCCACCTCAGCCTCTCACCATATCTTTGATCAGGGCCACCCAGCTATGCACAGTGACATCCTAATAAAGACTGCCCCCCCCCACCCCCGGGACGTTCTTCCTTCAATGGTTAGTTCACCTGAACAGAGACGCTTTACCCCACCCCTCTCTTTAACCCTATCAATGCAGTCACAGCAAAAATGCCAAATCAAGCCTCAACACGGATGTTCCATTTCTGAGCTATTTCAAGCCGGGTTACTCTAAGACTTACAGGCCTTGAATCATGTCTGAGAAAGAGCAGATTCTTTTTTTTTAGAGGTCTCACCTACAACCATTTTCTTTTATTTGTTTGGATGTACAAAGAACATTATCTAAGGTGTTAATTTAGAGGCCACGAAGACAGTGTCTGCAAAAGTAGCCGGTGCTCGGAAATATTGACTCTCAGTGCAGCTGGCAGCACCAGGGTTAAAGACCCAAAGTACACCATCCAATGGGTCCACTATTTCATTCTTTCAACAATTATCAATATGGCTGCTAGCGGGGCCCTAAAAAAAAACCTACACTCTTGAGTGTCAGGTAGGCTTCAACCAGCTGCAGCGAGTGACACTTATCACTGGCAGAGGTCAACAATCCTACACTGCGTGTGTCAGATAGGCTTCAAGTGACACTAACCACTGGCAGAGGTCAACAACCCTACACTCTGTGTGTCAGATAGGCTTCAACCCAGCTGCAGCGACTGACACTTACCACTGGCAGAGGTCAACAATCCTACACTCTCAGTGTCAGATAGGCTTCAACCCAGCTGCAGCGAGTGACACTAACCACTGGCAGAGGTCAAAAATCCTACACTCTCAGTGTCAGATGGGCTTCAACCCAGCTGCAGCAAGCGACACTTATCACTGGCAGAGGTCACAATCCTTACACTCTGTGTGTCAGATAGGCTTCAACCCAGCTGCACCGAGTGACACTTATCACTGGCAGAGGTCAACAATCTACACTGTGTGTGTCAGATAGGCTTCAAGTGACACTTACCACTGGCAGAGGTCAACAATCCTACACTCTCAGTGTCAGATAGGCTTCAACCCAGCTGCAGTGAGTGACACTTACCACTGGCAGACGTCAACAATCCTACACTGTGTCTGTCAGATAGGCTTCAACCCAGCTGCAGCGAGTGACACTTACCACTGGCAGAGGTCAACAATCCTACACTCTCAGTGTCAGATAGGCTTCAAGTGACACTTACCACTGGCAGGGGGTCAACAATCCTACACTCTGTGTGTCAGATAGGCTTCAAGTGACACTTACCACTGGCAGAGGTCAACAATCCTACACTCTGTGTGTCAGATAGGCTTCAACCCAGCGGGCAGTGAGTGGACACTTATCACTGGCAGAGGTCAACAATCCTACACTCTGTGTGTCAGATAGGCTTCAACCCAGCTGCAGTGAGTGACACTTATCACTGGCAGAGGTCAACAATCCTACGCTCTGTGTGTCACGACTGACCCTAGAGGTCTGCCCTGACAGGATCGGTCTAGATGGGAGTTGAAGGGAGTGGACTGACCTCACACGCCCCCAAGAGACCACACAAGAAAGATTACAACACAATACACCATTTATTCACACCAACACACACCTAGTCACAAATAAGCATTCCAACACACACAAACATGCACAATCATAATTAAGCATTTCAACACACACACACATACACATAGTCACAAACCAGCATTTCAACGCATACAACATACACATAGTCACAAACAAGCATTTCAACGCATACAACATACACATAGTCACAAACAAGCATGTCAACGCACACAATATAACCATAATCATAAATAAGCGTTTCGAACACGCGTTCCTTTTTTGTGCTTCACGAGGTTACCCCCTCACCACTGTCTCTCCAAGTCCTCTGAGAGTACGTGTCGAATAAGGTGCCCCAAACCGGGTCTGTTCTTGAACAGAGTCTTTCAATGCCGACACCCTTGACACACACACACCCAAATTGCACGACACAGAGCTAACACGCCGGTCACGTGCGCTGCAGGAGGTCCGTGGACAGTGGAGAACACCCCCCATGGGACGAGGCGTTGTCGCGGAAAGTCCCAGACAGGGTTAGGACCACCCAGCAAGGTCCACTTGCTCCTCACTGCGTTGCCCCAACAGCGCAAGCTTCGGGTGAAGCCCCCTGGAGGAGAGAAAACGGAAGGAACTGGAAGGAAAGAAGAAAGGGTACTGGAACCCCACAGTCAGTACTGTCCGAAATTTGCTGCTTAATCCTAACAGCCACTCGCATGGTGGGCGAGGGAGGGGTTTGCTGAATACATTAGTAACACCAGCGCAACACAGACCTGATCATAACACAGTAAACAAACCAAATGAGGAATGTTCGCTAAAGGTCTCCTCACACGAAGCAGGTAAGAGATTGCATTAACAGGCTAAACAAACAATAGCAATTTATATCTTCATCCTTCCCTCACTCACGTTCAACATTTTCCTTTCTTAGGAACATGAACTAATACAGCAACCATGGATTTATAACTGCCACCACATTTGCAAATAATAATTCAATGGCACAATTATCCCCACATTTTATAACAACATTTCAAAATGACACAATTCTCCAACCACGCATCCAAACGACCAATCATGCGTACGCACGCTCGCAACATAAAAACTCTCGTTCCCCTTGCACACACAAACAGACGGTGGCCAAAGACTAAGAGACCGGTGATTGTGACAGGGGCGGACGAGCGAGACCAAGCAAGTACCAACCCTGAATCACCAGGTTCTCCCCATCCCCACCGACTACCGCATCACAAGATGCATGAAAAGGAGAAAGACTTTTGGATATAATTTTGACTGGCCAGGTTAAAGATTGAATTAACCAGAAAAAGTGGTCTCAAACAATATTTCTTTTATAATTTGAAAACCAAAAGAAATTGCGCAAAAGAGAACAATTAGCCGGCTAACAATAAAAAACAAACAAACCACGAAACTGATGCTTACCAGCTACCCGTGGGTGACCCAAAAGTGGTGGGTCAAGCGACTCTCTGCCCTCTGTCCAGTCGAGAGGACCAGCAGACCAGATGCGGAAAAAGAGATGACGTGATGTCCCTCCCTACAGGCCGACTGTAGGAATGAAGGTACCGACCGTACCTTCGACGAAGTGGTAGAGAACCAGAACCGGAGCAGGCGCTCCCAGGGACATCTTCCGCTCGAGTGAAGAGAAAACCTGCCTAACCGATGGCAACTAACATGCAATCCTACGTCAGAGTGAGAATACCCCAAGCTAAGAGGAATGCTGCACGTGCGGCAGGTAAAAAGACAGGTGAGAGGCCGATAGAGACAGCCAGTTCGAGAGAAAGGTACCAGCCACCCGTGAACCTGCAGGATGAATTGCACGGGCAGTGGAATTAGAGAGAGAGAGAGAGAGAGAGGAGAGAGAGGAGAGAGAGGAGAGAGAGGAGAGAGAGAGAGAGAGAGAGAGAGAGAGAGAGAGAGAGAGAGAAAGTAAACCTAACCCGAGCTGAACGACATTAAGGTGCAAACACACCACAAGCCACATTAAGGGACGGATACGCGACAACAACAACGCAATAAATAAATGAATAATTCCACCACCTAGATGGGTCAATCGTCATAGGCCTGTGACAAACTCGTGACAAACCCCCCTTCTAAAAGCATCTGTTTCTTCGAGATTACAGTGCTCCTTTGAACCTTGACGCATGTGCAAAATCACAACAATGGGACCGAACCCAACACTCTGTGATCGACAGAGTACGATAAATCCAATACAACCGTTTCACGATAGAATTACACAAGGAGATACATTATACTACATTTATCAAACAACTAAGCAAACCTTCCAACAATAAAAGTAGCAATCCGAACCAGTGGTGATTCACTACCGTTAACATCACTGAAGTGAAAACTGTCACTACACTTGATACAGAGACAAAAGGGGATATAACCCTGGTTGAGGGGAAGTGTTCCTCTGACTGATTTCTCCAATGAGCTGACTACGGAGCTCGGCTGAGATAGTCAGCATCCGTATTGCTGGAACCCTTGATATGGCGAAAATGACTCTGCAGTTCCACTGCCTAACTCATGAGTCGACGACTGACTGGCCGGATCCGGTCCAGGCACTGGAGAGGATGATGATCGCTCTCCAGTACAAACTTCCGGCCGTACTTCTTCTTGGGCACGCCAGTGCGCGTCCAATCTGCCAGAGAGCTTCAGCAACAGTAGGGGCATTCGATAGTCCTAAGCGGGACAGCCTCTGGGTATCGAGTCGCGTGTCTACCACTACCAAAATGTAGCGGTGACCCCGACCGGATGGTGGATTAATGGGTCCCACCAGGTCGACCCCAAACCCTTTCTGAATGGCTCCCCAACCAGTGGCACTGATCCTAGGGGAACGCGCGTCAAGCGACCCTTAGGCGTTGTCCGTTGGCAGACATCGCAACTGCGGCAGTACTGCCTAACCTGAGAGTTCATCCCCGGCCAGAAGAAGTCCTGTCTTACTCGCTCGAGAGTCCGCTTTGAGCCCATATGACCTGCCATGGGTGAATCATGGGCCTGCCCGGAGAACAGATTCTCTCAAGCTTGGGGAACGACTAGCTGCTTGGCCACCTGATCTGCCCGAGTGAAGACCCTAAAAAAGGATCCCTTGTGGAGCTTAAAGCTCACCTTGGCGTGTCGGGCAGACTGAGCGGGACGATCTACCAGTTTTTCGTAGGCGTTGGACATCCAAGTCCCAGACCTGAAGACGGACCATGGTAGCAGGATCGGCCCTTGCAAGAACCTCGTCAGAGATCGGCTGAAGAACGGGACGCAATTCCTGTTCCTGCTTCTTAGCTTTGGCGGTGTGGTAACTCCCACACACGCCTGTACGGGCAGATCCGTAGACACGGACTGACTGCGTCCGTCTGCAAGGGTGATAGTATTCCCTATGAGGAGGGAATACATAGGTCGCTCCACCGTGATGGCCCATACTTCGCCACAGAAGTAGGGGTGGAGATAGGAATGAGTACAGAAGGACGGGTGGAGGTGAAACCAGCCTCCAACCCGCTCACATCGTAACTGGCGCCCCGCTGAGCCTCAGGGGAAACCAATCCTTATCCACAAAGAGCGTTGATGCTCCCGAATCCTGATGGAGTCGACCAAGGATGAACCAACAACAGAAAGAAACACTGGACACTCTGTACCACCAGAAGCTGGGAGGGACCCCACGTTAGCCGAAGCACGAGGACGCTGGAAAGGACTAGCCCATGACTACCGGCGGCTTTAGGGTAATCTTTCCTAATGTGGCCGGGACGACCACAAAGAAAACACAGTCGGGGTGCTGAGGTCCCCGATGAACTGCCTGCCTTGTGCGACCCGCTAGCAGTCGTCGGCGCCTTACTGCCACTAAAACCTGTGAGGGTCTTCCTGTCCGTATCTGGGCGATGCCCATAAGCTCTACGGGCTTCAGCAAACACCTCAGCGGTATGAATCGCAGCCGCGAAATCCTGTGGTGCTGTCTCGCTATACGGATCCTCAACTCTGGGGACACGGTGTTGGTAAGCTGTTCAATGAGAATCAGATCCTCAAGCTCCAGCTTAGCCAACTGACGCCAGTACCCTAGCGTTTTGCGCAGCCTATCGCCAACTGCACGAAGGTCTCGTCGTTATTCTTCTTCATGGACCTGAACTTCCTCCCGTACGTCTCTGGAGTAAGGTGGAAACGTTTACGCAGAGCCAACTGCATGTCTGCAAAGACGCGCCTTCATTTAGATGTGAGCACACACTCCCCTTTCAGTACCTGATAATCCAGAAAAAAGGTGCATGGCCTTTTGTTCCTCAGACAATTGGTACGAACTTGCTACCTTGTCAAAATGCTCTAAGAAAATATCAATGTCCTCACTAGGTCTGAACTCTGGAAGTTTTAATTTTGGGCCTCTAACTCTATCACTTGCCTGTTGATTAACCCCTGATTTACAGATGCGGGAGTCCCCGACAGAAGTTGTTCCATCTCTTCCTACGCAGAGCTTCCTGTCTGGCAGCCTCCTCTCTGCGCTGATCTAACTCTTTCGACGGAGGGCTTCCCGTCTGGCAGCCTCTTCCTTACGCAGAGTTTCCTGCCTAGCAGCCTCTTCCTTATGCAGAGTTTCCTGCCTAGCAGCCTCTTCCTTATGCAGAGTTTCCTGCCTAGCAGCCTCTTCCCTACGCAGATCTAACTCTTCCCGACGGAGGGCTTCCTGTCTAACAGCGTCCTCTCGTCGCTGTCGCTCCAGAAACATCAGGACAGAGGCTAAATCCTGAGCGGGATTTACCACTCCCGACACGGGGAGGATGGGCCCGTTTGACCCGTCCCTTGGGTCTCGACTTTCCCATGAGGAAAGTTCCCGGGGCATACCCCTTACGAGGGGAAGCATGGAGAAGAGAGGGTTTTCGATTTCTGCGACTCAAAAAGAAGCCCACAGTTGCTTCGCTATACTCTGACGCTTCCGAGCGGAAGTGCCAGTCGGGGTCTCAGCAGGAAGATCCCTAGCGAAGAAGTAGTGAAAGTACTCGCTGGACTATCGGCTACAGCACTGGAATAAGTAGAAGTCACTGTAGTCGAAGTACTGGTACTAATAGTAGGGACTACATTTTGAAGACCTTTCTTCTTCGACGCACGCGTCGCCATACCCACCACCGGACGTTGCCATGACAACTATATCCTACGGTTCTTTAAATACAGGGGAAAGGCAATTCCACTTGAAAAAACAGATACCGCACGGATATGTCACGTCTCTTGGTGACTGACTGAGAACAGCAAATAATTAAAAAAAAAAATGTCAACGTACAATGTCCAGGTGCTCCCACTCTGGCAACACCGCGCTCCACAACACGAGCAACGTGCGGTGGGGCTCACCGACAAAAAAAAAAAAAATGTCCAGGCTGCTCCCACTCCCGCTCACAAAAACGAGCAAAAGTGCGGTGGGGCTCACCGACAAAAAAAAATGACAGAAGGAATCCGGAGAAAAGAAAAAAAAATTGACACTAACGTCCCATACACCCACCTGTACTCAATCACCCAGTAAAGAAAACTGGTTAACTACAAAACGGAATGGCAGACTGAGTGGCAACAGAAAGGAAAGTCTTACGGCCGTATCTGCGTGAGGCACCCGGCGGAAAGAGGTCTGGACGCGGTCGATTCCCCTTCATCTCAACTCGAACTCCCAGTCACACCAGATGTTCTTTCAGGCCACCAAAAGACTCCCTACACGCTAGAGTCACCCAGCCAACCACCCACAAACAAACCGACAAACTAACTAAACGTATACAAAACACACAGAACTGGACAGGTACTCCGCGAAACGAGAGAGAGAGCCAGAGCCCTTCACATCCCGGACGAGCCCCCACAAATGTCACGACCGACCCCTAGAGGTCTGCCCTGACAGGATCGGTCTGATGGGTGAAGGGAGTGATAAACCTCACACGCCCGCAAGAGACCGCACAAGAAAGATTACAAAAAATACACCATTATTCCACAACACACACCTATTTCACAAATAGCATTCCAAAACAACACAACATGCACAATCACAATTAAGCATTTCAACACAACAACATAACATAGTCAAAAACCAGCCATTTCAACGCATACAACATACACATAGTCACAAAACAAGCATTTCAACGCATACAACATACACTAGTCACAAACAAGCATGTCAACGCACACATATAACCAAAATTCAAATAAGCGTTTCGAACACCCGTTCCTTTTTTTGTGTTCACGAGGATCCCCCCTCACCACTGTTCTCCAAAGTCCTCTGAGAGTACCGTGTCGAATAAGGTGCCCCAAACCGGGTCTGTTCTTGAACAGAGTCTTTCAATGCCGACACCTTGACCACACACACACCCAAATTGCACGACACAGAGCTAACCACGCCGGTCACGTGCGCTGCAGGAGGTCCGGGACAGTGGAGAAGCCCCATGGGACGAGGCGTTGTCGCGGAAAAGTCCCAGACAGGGTTAGGACCATCCAGAAAGGGTCCACTTGCTCCTACGCGTAGCCCCAACAGCGCAAGTTCGGGTGAAGCCCCCTGGAGGAGAGAAAAACGGAAGGAAGGGAAAGGAAAGAAGAAAGGGTACTGGAACCCCGCAGTCAGTACTGTCTGAAATTTGCTGCTTAATCCTAACAGCCACTCACTGGGTGGGCGGGGGAGGTGTTTGCTGAATACATTAGTAAAACCAGCTCAACACAGACTGATCTAACACAGTAAACAAACCAATGGGAATGTTCGCTAAAGGTCTCCTCACACGAAGCAGGTAAGAGATTGCATTAACAGGCTAAACAAACAAATAGCAATTTTATCTTCATCCTTCCCTCACTCACGTTCAACAATTTTTTCCCTTTTTTAGGAAACTGAACTAATACAGAACCATGGATTTATAATGCCACCAATTTGCAAATAATAATTCAATGGCACAATTTCCCCAATTTTATAGCAACATTTCAAAATGACCAATTCTCCAAACGATCCAAACGACTAATCATGCATACGCACGCTCGCAAACATAAAATCGTTCCCTTGCACACACAAACAGACGGTGGCCGGTGATTGTGACAGGGGCGGACGAGCGAGACCAAGCAAGTACCAACCCTGAATCACCAGGTTCTCCCCCATCCCCACGACTACCGCATCACAAGATGCATGAAAAGGAGAAAGAAATTTTGGATATAATTTTGACTGGCCAGGTTTAAAAATTGAATTAACAGAAAAAGTGGTCTCAAACAATATTTCTTTATTAATTTTGAAAACCAAAAGAATTGCGCAAAAGAACAATTAGCCGGCTAACAATAAAAAACAAACAACAAAACCACGAAATGATGCTTACCAGCTACCCGTGGGTGACCCCAAAAAAGGGTGGGTCAAGCGACTCTCTGCCCTTTTGTCCCGTCGAGAGGACCAGCAGACCAGATGCGGAAAAGAGATGACGTGATGTCCCTCCCTACAGGGACTGTAGAATGAAGGTACCGACCGTACCTTCGACGAAGTGGTAGAGAACCAGAACCGGAGCAGGCGTCCCAGGGGCATCTTCCCCTCGAGTGAAGAGAAAACTGCCTAACCGATGGCAACTAACATGCCATCCTACGTCAGAGTGAGAATACCTCAAGCTAAGAGGAATGCTGCACGTGCGGCAGGTAAAAAGACAGGTGAGAGGCCGATAGAGACAGCCAGTTCGAGAGAAAGGTACCAGCCACCCGTGAACCTGCAGGATGAATTGCACGGGCAGTGGAATTAGAGAGAGAGAGAGAGAGAGAGAGAAAGTAATCTAAACCTAACCTGAGCTGAACGACATTAAGGTGCAAACACACCACAAGCCACATTAAGGGACGGATACGCGACAACAACAACGACAATAATAAATGAATAATTCACACCCCTAGATGGGTCAATCGTCATAGGCCTCGTGACAAACTCGTGACACTGTGTGTCAGATAGGCTTCAACCCAGCTGCAGCGAGTGACACTTACCACTGGCAGACGTCAACAATCCTACACACTGTGTGTCAGATAGGCTTCAACCCAGCTGCAGCGAGTGACACTTACCACTGGCAGACGTCAACAATCCTTCTGACAATGTGCCTCTCACAGCCTCTTCCCTCCCCCTTAAACCCTCTTTCCTCCCTCCCCTTTTCCTCCCAGAGCACGGGTCATGGGACGACGGTGTCATCACTCACATTGTACATACAGTGACTGGGGGTCCCAGAAATCGCCGGGCCCATGCCGTTGTCTGCTGTACAGACGTACTGCCCGCT
>CM031628.1:40053969-40091469 GCA_018398815.1 Conus ventricosus
GTACTTATATGTCTATATGTTCATAAGAATCACATGTGTTCTGAAAGCATGTATTTGTACATGTACATATGCCTCAGTGTGTGCATGTGTGTGTGTATGTGTGTGTGTGTATGAAAGGGCAATGATCTCCTGGCACATCCAAAGAATTGCCTTAACTCTTTCATTCCTACTTTTCTATGAACCATTACTTCCTCTTGTTCCTAGATTCTTATAATACGAGTATCCCTTCATTCCTGGATTTAGAGAAGAAGAAAAAAGAAGAAGTGTAAATGGGAACAGCCACATATGCAGTAGCAAACGGCCAGAATAGAGCGGCGACCACTTTCCCACACTGCTGGGGCCGTCTGGCATACCATTCTATTCATGAACACTGCCGCGCGAGTGACCCGGTCATGACGTGTACCGATGACGTGACTTGCGCGAAGTTCAAAGCGCTTACCGCGAGAACCGATTTTCTAGGCTGCAGGAAGGAAAGGAGGAATTTTGTGCTACCTGATTTTCTGGGCTGCAGGAAGGAAATGGTAGGATTTCTGCAACCGGAAAACCGGGTTGTAGGATGAAAGAGTTAAAGGCTAATTCAGCTCCATATCCTTGGTCTGTCGATGCTTGCTTGGCTGCTTTTACCATACGTTGGCGCTCCTCGCAAGCCGTGCCATGCAGCTATGATCCCTCATTTCCAAATGTTGAGACCAAATAAACACACGAAATCTGCCGCGTGTTTGAGCTACTACTAAAGCATCTGTTTGTTTGTTGTTTTTTATTTTTTGTTTTCATAAAACAGTTTGCAAAACGTACGATTGTTTTTCATCTTTACCATGGACGTCTGTGAAGCAAATCATTAATTTCTATTATTTAAAATTTTTTTTACTTTCCTTTCGTTCACAGCCGTGCAGTGGACGCTGAACGTTCTTTTGTCACAACTTCTCTTTTATCGCACTGTCCTTGACTTTTTTCCTTTTTTTTTTGTTTTTGCAGTCTAGTGAAGGTGATTGCACACATTTTTTGGTCACAACTTCTCTTTTACCGCACTAACCTTGACCTTTTTTTTTCAGTCTAGTGAAGTTGATCGCACACATTCTTTTATCAGATCTTCTCTTTTACCACACTGTCCTTGACCGTTTTTTTTTTTAAACTTTGTTTTCTTTTTTCAGTCTAGTGAAGCTGATTGCACACTGACCTTCCATAAGTGCGACTTTCTTTTGGCACAAAGGGATGGGGATGGGGGGGGGGGGGGGGGGGGGGGGGGGGGGGGCGGGGGCGGGGGGTGTTACTCCTTGTTGTACAGTTTTGGTTGTGAAACGTTCAGGAATGTCCAATGGTGTTGTTTGAACTCGAGCGGGACTGACTGAATAGAATGATGTGGATGGGTTCTCGGTCGTTGCAGGAAATGCATTTGGTTTGAATCAAAGACAAATTCAGGATGAAGTGTGAATGTTTTTAATGTTGTGCCTGAATATGTGCTGCTTGAGAATTCATCACATGAATTTTAGTCTATGCATCATCTGCCGCACTGAGCTCTCCAAAAAAAATCAACAAACAACAAAAAAAACACTGATAAAGGTTTACTTACGCATTGTGGTTTGTATGCATGTATGTTATACGGTGTGCATGCATTTACATGATGTGGTGCATGTGCAAGTGTGTACTGCTTACATCAACTACATGTGTTGTGGTTGTATGCATGCACATTACGCATGATTACTGTGAGAGAGTTTCCCACATTAAAACATGCTGATCTCTAAACCTAAAAGGCATCAATATGGGGAGTTTGTATTATACTCCCTGTTTGGCTAGTATACTTACAATGTCAGACATAGCATTTCACGGCAGTTAGTCTGCTCTGCCAGGCCGAAGTTTTTGTGTGGCTAATGCAGTAATAAGACAGTCACGTGGTGCCCTACCCACTTCCGCGTAGGAAGAAAGCCAGTGTCAGTCCTCTGTACCTCATTCATCGAGGCCTGCGCGCAAAGGTAACCCAGAACCTTGGCGTAGTGGGGAGGCAGGGGGGGGCGGGAAAAAACCCCTTTTTTCTAAACAGGGAAAGGTAAAACTAGCCCAAACGGGAGTTTAATACAAACCCCCCTTTTTCCCCGTCATTTTTTATGTACCTTTTCAGGAAAATAGCAAAATTCTTTAAAAAAAAGGGGGGGCAAAGTCCCCCCTAGGGGTTTCCCTGGGGTTTAAACCGATATGGTTGCATTAGCCGCCACAAAGGTTACCCCCATTGAAAAATCACCCCTGGTCTTTGCGGTTTTTCCCTCAAATAAAATTTTATGAAGGGATTTCCGAACGCCAGAAGGTTTGCCTCCAGGGGGGTCCCCCTGGGGACAGAGTCTGGAATTGCGCGAAGGGGCCCAGCGCTTTGACTTCGGGGCCCCGGGGGGAGGGAGCGGGGGGGGCCCCTTTGGATGCCTGGGAATGGGGCCGTTCTGCCTCTTGGAGGCCACTAGGGCAGTGCCAGCTGGGGGATGCCCTTTTCGTGTTTACTGGGGGTTTAAAGGGAAATTAAAAGTTGTCTTTCCCGAAACGCCCCTGGGGCGCGAGCGTTCCCAGTAGTGGGGTTAGACATCGAGGGGGCCCCAAAGGGGGCTATTTTCCAAAGAGGTTTTCCCCCCCTAGTGTTTTCCCCCAGGGGCGGATGACGGGGAAAAGGGGGGGGGGAAACCTACCGGGGTTCCTGGTTCTTAGTGGGAAAAACTCTGGAAGGAACAAAGGGGAAAAACGGACCCCGTCTCGGGGGAAGGCAATGTCTCTGGGGCCCCCGCTAAGGGCATGGTTTCCGCCTGCCTTTGGGGGAAGCGGGGGCCGGGGGGAAGGTGTCTTATGGACGAAGGTCAAAAGGGAAAAGGAGGGCAAAGGTAAAAAGGGGGGTTTATGAGGGACGTCAAAAACAGTAAAGAGGTAAAAAAGGGGGAAACAGTTGGGGGTTTTGGGCCTCACAAAGAGGGGGCCCCCTTGGAGATCTCTTGGGGAAGGAAAATCATTCTAAAAGGGGAAGGGTTTCCCCCCATTTGGGGGTTTTGGTCGTGCAGATGGCCGACCTGTGCCCCGGAGGGAAAGCTAGCGAGGGGTTTAAAGGGTTTGGGACGGGAAAATTTTCCTTTTTGGGTATTGGGGGGGCGAAGTGGGGGGACAAAATTTGTCTTTGCACCATGAGACCCATTTCCCCCAAACTTTTAATTTTAAAGGGACCTGTGTTTGCTCTGCGGGGAGGACATGGCTGGTCTCGGAGTTCATGAGAGGCTCCGGCAAATGGAGAGGTTATTGGGGGACGGACCGGGACCTGTCCGTTCGAGGGAGGATTTAGATGTCGCAGTCGGGCTGACACGGGAAAGCAGGCGTGGAGGTGAAAGAATCGGGGGATTGGGGGTGGGGGAGGCCCCGGGAACGGGTTGCCTGAGCATGCCCCACCTGGTGTTTAAAATGGAGAGGGGGTTCTTTAGTGGGGACTTGGGGTTTCCGGGAACCAGGCTGAGGGGGCCCAAACCATGGGCTTTTAAAAATTGACCCGCGGTCTCTCGAGTCTCCCCTTCCCTGATCCCCTTTGGTGGAGGTCGGGAAGGGGGGGAAAGGGCCTTTAAGCTATGGGGCCGGACCAGGGAAGGGCGGGCGTCGTTGGCGAAAGGGCCGGGGGGTTTCCGGGACCGGGGACACATACACTGGCAGGAGGGTTTGAACCTTTGGGGGCAAAACAGGTGATCATTGGTCTAAACCCAATTTTTCCCCCCCGGGTTTGGAAGGGTAAGCCTGCTGAGGGTCCTTTTCCATGGGAGAACAGACTTGGAGGGGCCCCGAGAGGTCTGCCGGGGGTTTGTTGTGGTCCCTGCTATGGTTCGCGCGAAGGGTGCCCCCCCGGGTGGGGGAACCAGGGGGAGGGGCCCCCCCGGTCGGAGGGAGGGGGCCAAAGGAGTTCCCCCCCCCCCCCCCCCCTTTTTGATTAACAAGTTTACAAAAGTGTTGTCCGTGAAAAGGAGAACAAATCGGGGGGCGACTAGGGACGGGAAAGTGGAGGGGGCAAACCTGCCCCCTCCGTTCCCCGGGGATGTTGATGTAAAGAGGCCCGTCAGAGGCCCCCAAACCCCCCCGAGGCGGGATTTGCTCCCCAAATGGGCCCCCCACCCCGAGTTGGAGGCTTCTGTGAAAAAGTTCCGGGGTTTGGGAGGGGGGGGAGATGGGAACCCCCGGGGGCCCCGGGGGGGAAAGGGGCCGGAGCCATCCTCCGTGGCCCAAACAAAAACCAAGGCCCCTAGGGGAATGGGTCGGGTTTCCCAGCGGTCGTTTTTTGGGGGACAACGACGGGGGAAAACTCCCTCTGAAGCTGTCGCTTGGGGAACTCGGCCTAGGGGAAAAAGAGGGCCCCGGGGAACCCCATATCCCCAGGAGGGAGGAAAGTGCCCGTGCCGAAGTGAGGGGAGAGAGTCAAAGGGGGGGAAAATTGGATCCACAAGGGGCGAGGGGGCCCTCCCCGGGGGTTCGGGGGAAACTACCAGGGAGGTGGTTTTCGAGCTCATCCCCGGGAAAGGTGAATTGCTGACGGGGGCGAGAGTCCCCATTTGGGGGGGTTGGTGAGGGAACCCAGGAGGAGCAAAGTTTGAGAAGTTTGGGGGGGTTGTGGGTTTGGGTAGGGCCTGGTGGGAGCCAAGCGAGCCATTTCGTCGAGGTAGACAAGGAGGCAAATTGTCCTCCCTTTTCTGGAAAAGGGGGCCTTCCTTGACTACCTTCGTGAAGAAAAGGGGAGCCAGGGGAGTCGAAGGGGGGGCCTTGAATTGAAAAAACCCGGCCCCGCCAGACGAAACGAAGGTTTGGTTTGTGGGGGGGTGGGGGAGGATTTTGAAAGTAGGCATTTTCAGATCTATAGAGGTGGCCCGTCCAGATGGTGGTTGGAGCCCCTGTTTTGGGGCCCCGGGGTCCCCAATTTTGGGAATCGGGTTTGGGGCCTGGGAAGTTGAGGGGGGAAAAGGGGAGGGGGGGCCCCCAAAACCCCCCCCCCGGGGGCCCTTTGGGCTACAAAAAAGACGGGAGAAAAAACCCGGGGTTGGGGTGGGGTACCCCCGGGGTTGGCGCCTTCCGGAGAAGCTCTCGATTTCAGGCGAAGGGCCCCCCGCCTGGGCGGGGGTGGATCGGGGGGGAAAGGAGGGGGGGAGACAGAAGGGGGGGGGGGGGGCGTTCTTTGTCCCCGGGGGTTTGCGGAACCCCTTGTAGAACGATCCCAACCCAGGGGTTGGGCCCCCTGCCCCGGGCCACGGTGGGCATCCCGGGGAAAGGGCTGCCTGCCGGGGGGGGCCGGGGGGGGCCCGGGGGTGTGTGGGGAAAAGACTGCATTTCCCCCCCCTGGGAAAGGGTTTGGAGTCCGCTAGTAACCCCCGGGGGCCGGGGGCCTTTTGGGCCCGCCGAAATTTTTTTGGGGTTTTTTGGGGTTTGGGCTTTAGGGGGTTTGGCGGGCCTTGAGGGAGGGCTGCTTGGGGTAGGGTGGGGTTGGGGCTGGGGGGGCCCCTGACAAACGAAATGGTCTAGAAGGGGGATGGGGAGGGGTTTGTGGTCGCAAAAGAAGGGGCCTGTTTGCGCTCCTCGACGGCAGGGGTTTTTGGACAGCAGGGGAATAGTCCCCAAAAAAAAGGACTGTTTCCGGGCCCCGGAATGCAGCGTAAGGCCCCCTTTGGAGCGCGGGGGAAAGAGATGGGCCGGTGAAACCCAAGGCGCCCTTTTTAAATGCCAGAAGGCATTTAAAAAGGGGAACCCCTGGCTGCGCTGTCCGCCGCAGCCCCAAGGTGGTGCGTATCTTTTTGACAAGAAAGCGCAAAAGGGGGTCATCAAACAGGCTGGAGCCTCCCTCGTGTCACCCGGGTCGGGAAGACGCTGAGAAAGGGCCTCCCCCTTTTGGGCCAGAGTTCCCCCGCTCCCCGGTAGGAACTTGTCAATGGGGGAATCCCCGGGCGGTGGTGGGGAAAATCCCAACCCCGGGCGATTTTGTCCACTCTATCAGGGTTTTGATAGAAAGGAGGGGGGATGTGGGGGGGGGGCGGTTGGGGGTGACCCTGGTGGGTCGCCTGGGAAATGGCAATTTTCCCTGGTGGCCTGTTTGGGGCGGGAAGAGAAAAAAAGACAGGGGGGGGCCTGATGCGATTCCTTGAGGAATACCCCTTTAGGGGGCCGCGTTGGGGGGGGAAAAGAAGTCAACCCCGGTGGGGGAACGGAAAATTGGCACCCCTGGCGGGGGAGGCCGATCTGTCAACAAAGGAGTGAGGGTTTCGGGGGGCGGTACCCTTGGCCGTGATAGTGGGTAGGGGGGGGCCCCAGGGGTAAAAAGGGGGAAAGGGGGGAAGAAGTTGTTGTTAGAGGGAGGGGATTCCCAAACAACAAGATAAAGGGCGCCAGCTCAAAAAATTTGGAAAAAGGTCCCCGATGGGGGGGGGGAATTTTCAAAACCCTCCTAAAGGGTTGTGGGTCAGTGTGTTCGTAAAGGGGAAGTCAGGTCCACCTTCGGGGGGCCGGGTTTCAGGGGTGGTGGGGGGGTGTGACTCCTGGGAAGGGGGGGGAAAAACGGGGGACGGGCCCCCCGGTTTGGTTTCTTTAATGGCGTGAAAATAGGGGACCACCGACGGACGGGCCCCCGAGGGGAAGGGGGGCCCGGGGCGATAAAGTTTCTGGGAGGAAGGTTTCCCAACATGACCCCGAAGATGGAGTCAGGGGGAAGAGTAAGAGTAGCCCCCCTGTTTTCCTCTCGGGGGGGGAATAAAATCCCCCCGGGTTTTCCCCGGGGAGAAAGAGGGGGCTGTGGGGGCCCCCAAAAGCAGGTCTCCTCGGGGCCCAGGAAACCTTTGCGCACCAAGGGAGGGGCATTTGCCTCCTGCTTCTCCTGGGTGGGGTCCCCCCCGGCCCCCCTTGCGGGCAGGGGGGTCGGGTGGGTTTTACGGTCGCCGGGCCTCCGGGGCCGTGGGGTAGCGGACGGGGAGGGCTGAGTCGCCGCTTTTAAAAAGACCTAAAGGGGACAAAAGGTTACCCCTGGCCCCGTGGTCGATCCTCCCCCGGGAGGAAGGGGCCCCGGGGAACGTTGAAAAATTGGGGGGGCGGAAGAAGTCCGCTCCCCCAACGCCCTGTCCCCTTTGGGGAGTTTGGGAGACGATCGATCGGGGGGGGTTTCGCCCCGTTGGGGTGAGGGCGCGGGATCCGAGCTACTCGATGCCTGCGTAACTGACCCGGGGTTGTGGTCAGTGGGGGAAACCCCCCAAAATTTGGCCCCGCCCCCCTCCGGAGTGTTGGGCGCTCCTCGTGTCCGGATCGTGGGCTGACCCGGACACGGGTTGGGGGGAGGCGTGATGAGATGGGGACGTTTTGTGGGGGGAGGTGCCCAGGGGTTGGAGTCTATAAAATTGGGTGGGCGGCGGTGATTCCGGCCGGGGGGGCGTCCCCCCGTGGCCCGGGCCGGGTCTCGGCAAGGGGGCCCCGGGGCCGATGACGCCCGGAGCGGCCTTTATTGGGTAGGGTTCCCTTTTTCGTTTGAAGGGGTTTAAAAAGGCGAAACCCGTCGGGGGAAAAGAGAAGTTTTGGAACCCGGGGAGGGCCTTTCAAGGGAGGGCCCTTTCCCCTTGGGGTTTTTGTTTGGGAAAGAAGGGAAATGAAAAACAGTCGGCAAAGACTGCCGATTGGGCCAACCGGCTGGGACCCCCGACTGTTGGCTTCGATCGCGCGATCGTGTATCCGCCGGGGGGGGTTGAGGGGGTTTTGTAATTTATGGTCGCGGTCCCCTTTCGCGGAAAACCCCCTCTACAACCCACCCCTTTGCTCATCGTGTTGGGGCGGCGGGTTTTTTCCCGTGGAAACGACACGCGGCCCCTCCGGGGAAAGAGGGGCGGGCTTTCCGAAGGGGGAGCGTTCGAGCCGTTTTTGTGGGCCTTTACCATGTTGGGCTTGGGGGGGGGGAACAAAACGGAAAAGCCGATCGCAAAGGGGAGAAAAAAGAGGTTTGGTTAGAGGGGTAGAAAAACTCAACCAACCTCGGGGAGAACTGGAAGTGTTGTTAAAGTAAAGAGATTTAGTGTTAGATCGAGGACGGTCGATCGTAAGTGACGGGCCCGGGTTTTTGGGCCGGGGCCCAACAAAAAAGGCGGAACGGACCGGGGAAAAATAGAAACCGAGTTTGGGCGACGGGAAAGTTGGGAATCGGGTTTTCCCCAAAACGGAAAGGGTAAAACTTAACTCAAAAACAAAACCGTAAACCAAAAAAATTGGGTTTGGGCCGGCGATGGAAATTCCCACTTTCGAAGATCGAAAAAAAACGGGAAAGGCGAAGTCGCGGTGCCGAGACAAAAGGGACAAAGGGGGCGATGTCGCGATGAAATAGTTAATAAAGCACACAAAAAAAAAAAGCTCACCGGCCCCAAAAGTAAAAGGGTGGGGCGCGCAAACCACAAAAAAATAAGAAGGGAACACAACACAAACCCAACCCAAAAAACCCACAAATTTTCTTCTTAAAAACAACAAATATTTAAAACTTCATTTTTTTAATTTCCCCCCCCCCCCCCTTTTTTTTTTTTCCCTTTTTTCCACCCTTTTTGGCCGGGGGGGCCCCCCCAAAAACGGGGGGGGCCAGGAAGAGTTGAGGTACGGAAGACGAAACGGCCCTTCCTTTTAATTTTCCGGGGAATGGGGTTGGGCTCCCCTTCTGATTTGATTAGCCACACAAACCCCGGGCCGGGCAGCAGACTTTAAATGCCGGAATGGGAGTTGGAAGGGACCCGGAATATGGGCCAAAAATGCCCTTAACCCTTTCTTAAAGACCTTCCATTTTTGGTCCACCCAAATGATTTTTGGATTGACCTACCACCATTCGGGGCCCGGGGAACACCCCGGCAAAAATAAAAAACGATGAAAAAGTTTTGGCCGGGGGAAAAAAGGGCCTTTGGGATTTTCCTTTCCCGTCGGATTTTTCTTTATTGGCTCGGCCTGGCCCTAGGGGAAAAACCCCAATGCAAAAGGGGGGAAACCTTTTCACCACTTTCCGGGAAAAGGGAAAACCCCTTTTAATTTTAAAAAGGAAAACCTTTTTAAACAAAAAGGGAACCTTTTAAACCCCGGGAAAGGGGAAACTTTTCAATTCCAAAAAGGAACCCGGCCTTTTCCCCATTTCGGGGGAAAACCTTTTCCACACTCTCCCAAAGGAAAATCCAGACGGGGAAAAAAGGAAAAACCTTTTCACACAATCTCAAAAGGAAGGGAAAAATTTTTAAAAAACTCCCAAGGAAAAGGAAACCTTTTTTACACCCCTTCCAAGGAAAAAGGGAAACCCTTTTTTAAAACACTCCAAGGAAGGAAAACCTTTTTTACCACTCCCAAGGAAAAGGAAAAACCCCTTTTTCCCAACCCCTTTTTCCCAAGAAAAGGGAAAACCTTTTCCACCCCATTTTTTCCCAAGGGAAAGGGAAAAACCTTTTCACACACTCTCCAAAAGGGGAAAAGGAAAAAGGGCCTTTTTTTTTTTTTTTTTAAGGGAAAAGGGAAACCCCCTTTTTTTTTTTAAAAAACCTTTTCCCAAGGGGAAAAAGGGAAAGGTTTTTCAACAACCTTCCCAAAAAGGAAAAGGAAATTTTCAAACCCAAGGAAAAAAAAAAGGGGCCTTTTACACACTTACAAAAAGGGGAAGCCTTTTTCCCCTTTCCCGGAAAACCAAACCTTTTTAAAAAAACTTTCCAAGGAAACCCTTTAGCCCAAGGAAAAAAGGGGAAAGGGTTTTCTGGGGTTTTTTTTTTTTGGGAGGGCAACCCTTTTCCCTTTCCCTTGGGTTTTTTCTGTTTAAAAACCTTTGGGGGGCCTTGGGGTTTTTCCACTGATGGGCTGGGTTTCTCGGGGGCAAGCGCATTTTAAAAAATGTTTTAGGGAAATACAAACATAAATGAAAATGGAAACGGTCACCACAAGGGGGATGGTTTTTTCCTTTTCCCTAAGGAAAAAATAAGGTTTTTTAATTTTTGGGTTGAAAAATTATTCCACCGAACCCTTTCCACGACCAAAAATTTAAAGGGGAGAAAATGTTCTCTGGCCTGTTGGGAAGGGAAAAACCCTTTGGGGGGGGTTGGAAAAAACCTTTCCCGTTTTTTCCGGGAACCGCAAAACAGAGGGTTTGGGGGGGTTTTTGGGGGGAATGAAGAAGGGGGAAAATTTAAAAATTTTTTAAGGGGGATAAACCCTCAGCTGTAAAAATTTGGGTCCCCATAAATTTTTTCTTTCAAAGGAAAAAGGCAAAAATTAAAAAAAAAAAAAAAATTTTAAGTTTCCCCTTTTTCCCACTTATTTTGGGGGACCAAGGAAGGGGGGCCAAAGTTGGAAAAAGGTTTCTTTTTAAACCCGAAAAGGGGGCATTTTTTTTCCAAAAAAAAGCCTTTTTCCAAAAAAAACATGAAACAAAAAAAACAACAACCAAAAAAAAAACCAACCAAAACCCAAAATCAGCGAAAAAACCAAAACCCAAAAAAGAAAGCAAAAAAAAGGGGGAAAACACACAAAAAATTTCCCCGGAAAATGGGAGACCGGAAAAAATTCTAAAAACCCTCAAAGTTTTATCAGGGAAACCTGCCCGGGGTCAACCCCAGGGGTCTTTGGAGAAAACCCGGCCTTTTAAATGCCCCTGGGTAGTGCCGACTGAAGAGCTGCCGTGGCCTTCATTCGCGTTTCCCCTGTCATCCGTCAATATCGTTCAAAATTCGATCACCTCAATTTTTTTACTTCCTTCCTTTTTTTCATTTCTCCCGCGGGTGCTTTTCGCGGTCTAAACTGGTTTACCAGCAAAAAGAAATTTGGGTGAGCAACGAATTTGACTGCGACGTGCACTAAAGTGTTTAAGTGTAAACCATTTCAACGGCCCAAAATGGGCCCCTCTTCCGAAAGTTGGTTTTATGGGATTTTTTTTTGTGTGCAAAAATTTTTTGCATGGTTCACACACGGAACCTCGGTTTAAGTCTCCAAATTTGAAGGACTGTGGGGGAAAAAAAAGGGGGAAAATCAGAACCAAAGTTAACTCCCGGGGGAAAAATCCCCCCGTACTTTAATCGCCCCGGGGAGGTTTGAACCCGCAACCCCCCCCCTCCCAAGATTACGGAAAGGGGCTTAACCCAATGAGCTATTCCGGCTTCCAGCTCTTAATGTAAAATTTGGCAGTTAAATTTCCTGACAGAAGCCTCCCGCTGTGTGGTGGCAATGAAAACGGAAAAAGTGTTTGAACCTGGGCATTTAATCCCCAGACGTTTTTTCATTAGGCTGAAACGGCGGCATTTGTCACTATTGGGAGCAAATTTTTATTTTCTCCGGCAAAAAGGGTGAAGGCCCGATCAGGTTTTGGGAAAAGAAAAAAACCGGATTGGACAGAGGAAATCAGGACGCAGTTTTACCCAAAACGTTCCGGAAAAAAAAAAATGGTTTCCAAAAATTTTGTGAAATTTTTGGAAAATTTCAAGGGCAAAAAAGCGTGGGGCGAATTTTTTGTTTCGGGGCCTTTTTTGGACATGTGGTTTCTTTCCCTACTTTTATATGTGGGGAAGGGAAAATTGTTTCAAAATGAAATGATCCCCTTGAAATTGAGCAAATTTAACAGAAGAATTTTTTTTTTTTTCTGCCCCCAAAAGGTCATAATAAATTTAACTTGATGATTTTGGAACCCTTTTTGGGGCGATGATGTGATGAATTAAAGATCATTTTTGCTGCAGAAAAAGGGGCAAAAAAATGGGGCACGTTTCATGGTCTTTTCAGGCAAGGTTAAAAAACATTTTAGGACAATGAACAGGAAAAAAGGGGGCAATCGCTTATTTTTCTGAAATTTGGGGAAAAGTGGCCGTTTTAAGGTTTATAAAATTAAAAACCTCTTTGATGCACTTTCATGAGCTGTCAAGCTTTTACTGCTGAAAGGGCCCGGAATAGCTACAATTAAAAATCCCGTAATAAAAAAAAAGCATCTTCGTGGGCCAAAAATAAAAGGCCTCTTTCTGCACACGAGTTCCATGACGGAAATTTAACTTTGGGTTTCAGGCAGTTTTTAAAACATGGGTTCCCCCGGGAAGACTTCACTGTTATCCCAAAAGAAGTTGGGGGGGGCCCTCCCAAAGTTTAAGGCTGAGGAACCCCTTTATGGACATGCTCCATAAGCAAAATGCGTTTTCATAATTTTTTTAATGTAGAGGGAAAAAGTTCTTTTTTTTTTTTTTTCCCCTTCCCCGTCTATCTTCAGTACCCATCAGAGCCATTGCCCCTTTGTGCTTCTTTTTTGGCTCCCTTTTCTGCAACCATCCCTTGGAGGGTCTTTCTTTCAAGGGCCCAAACCCCTTTGGGTGCTTCTGCCCCCGCACCCAAACCCCGGCTGGGTTTTTGTTGGGAGCAAAACCCTGGCTGGGTCTGCTGGCCAAAGGGGCCCACCCCTGGCTGCTTTGCTGCAGCCCAAACCCCGCTGGGTCTGCTGCGCCAACCCCCGGGGGGGGTTTTGTTTTCAGCCAATCCCTGGCTGGGGTTTTTTCTTCGCCAGGCACTGGCAAAGCGGAAAAGGGGGGGAGTCAGTTTTCAAGAAACCCTGGGGGCAACCCCCAGGGGAGGGCGCTGCACTGCGCCCGCCGTCACTGCGGTGATGTCCAAATGGGGGCCTGTTTTTTGATCCAGAGGGGGGAAAAATGCACCGCTTTAAACCCGGGCCCCATGAATTTCAGTAACTGGGCGGTCCTGGGAAACCAGCACAGGTCAAGGCCCCTCCTCTCGAGGACTTCAAAACCCCATCCGTCAAGCGGTGGGACCCCATGAATTTGCCAGTTCCAGTAACCTCAACATGAACTCACCGATGATATATATGTGGAGAGAGCAGGGCATAAAGATCCATGGAATAAGAAACGTTTTTTTTTTCATGCTGACAGATGAGGATACTGACGATAAGGATGATGCTACGAGTTCTATTCTGGTCTGAGCCTGCATGACAGGGTTGTGCCTTGCGCCTTGGTTCATAATATATCCACCATCCCCACCACCCACCCCAACCCACCCACCCCCATGCAGCAGCTTCAACCAGGTTACTAAAGACAAGACACCTGCAGTGTTGGTCACGGAATTTGAGCAACATTGTTAGAGATGCATCAGTTAAGTGGATGAACGTCTGTGAGTTTCCCGTCTTTCCAGGTGAGCTCACAGCAAACTCAACTCCAAACAGCAGCTGGTCGGGGCAGAAAAAATCCTGCAAATAAATGGCTCTATTCAGAATCAAACCCACCACCTCCCAGCTGGGAAGCCATGACTCCTACCACTGTGCTTACTGTGGCTGGTCAGTCAGTGTCGGTGTTTCCAAGCCAGCAAGCCACTGAAGGCTATTTCAGGGGCAGTCACTACAGAGAGAGAGAAAAAAAGAAGGAAGCCATGTTCTGAAAACAGAAACTAAGCAAGCCCACACCACACAGCTATCAACAAAATAATACATGCACAGCATTCTTAACATGCCAGCTTCACAATCCACATCTTATAGGGCAGGTAAGATCAAGCCATGCGGTGGGCTTTAGAACTGCCACCTATTTTTCACTTGGAGGTAACAAATAATTGTAAAACACACACACACACACACACACACACACCACACACACACACACACACACACACATACACACACACACACACACACACATGCATGCATGCACACACACATGCACGCATACACACACACAGAGGATGTTATAAAGAGTAAGGAGAGAAAAAAAAGAGTGAAGACTGAATTCCAGAACAAGACAGATCAGTGGATAACCATTACAGAAGAATTTTCTGTTATAGGGCAAAAGTGAAAAGTGTGACAGAACAGAGGGAATTTCTGTTTCCTGAAATGGGGCACAGAAATTCCCTCTGTTCTATATATTGTTATATGTTACCTCCCTGGGGGTATGTGAAAAGTCCAGCATACCCCCAGGGAGCAAACATGTAACGGTCAGACAGAAGTGAAGGCAACACTGTTGGTTCTGCTTTGTGGGTGGTGTCCATGCTGAAGGGAGAAAGAAGGGTACCCACCAAGTCCTCCCTGGTCCATCGGCACTTAAATCTGTCCCGTGATGATTGAGCGCCCGGATCCAGGGTACAGCTTCCACTCAGCTCAAACCGTGATGACCCTGTGCCTGTCTGTGCGAGGCAGCTACCACTTACTGGAACTGAACCACACACACACACACACACACACACACACACACACACACACACACACACACACACACACACACACACATACATACACACACACACACACACACACACACACACACACACACACACACACACACACACAGACACACACACACACACATACATACATACACACACACACACACACACACACACACACACACACACACACACACACACACACACACACATACACACACACACACACACACACTCACACATACACACACACGCACACACACACACACACACACACACACACACACACTCACACTCACACACACACACACACACACACTCACACTCACACACACACTACACATACACACACACATACACACACACACACACACACACTCACACATTTACAAATTACACACACACACCACACACACACACACACACATATGTACAGGCACACACATACACATAGATATAAACCTTATGATCATGTGCCTGTCCATATGAGGCAGTTAGCTTTTTTGCTGTAACATACCCATGCACGCACGCACACACACACACACACACACATGCGCGCGCACACACACAGTATGTTAAAGCCAGAAAGAGTAAAAGTCTTCTGAATTTCAGTTTCCTGTAAAGCAACCACAACTGATTTTACATTCTGACGGAGCTGTGGCTCCTTGAAATTTGGATGTGGACCACAGATATTCCAATGAAATATTGTTAAAATCCATTATGGCATGGAAATGAAAGCGGTCAGCATCTCAGTCCAGCTCAACATCTTAATTTTTAGACTGTAGTGGAGAAAATGTGTCATGAGAGAAGCAGTTCGATTTCTCTGCCGCCATGAGGTTTTCATCTCCTGACAGTTTTTCCTGTGAAAGTTTTAGGAAGGAGCAAAGACCTATCCACCTCTGTCATCTCCACACATTGTTTATCTGTCAGTTGTTGAAGGGCTCCTGGGCCTCTGTGTGGAACAGGGGTTCTTGGTTCACATCTGCTCCTGTGGAGTAAGCCTGGGACAGAGGGAGGATCTGGGAGGGTGGTCTCCCCACGCCGCACAGCAGCACACTTTCTCCATTACTGGGGAGACTGGAGGCAGCGGGTTTTATGCCTCCACCAAGGATGCTTGATTTCAGATGAGCAGTGGCAGATCTTTTGGCAGTTTTGTCATTACCAGAAGTAGGTTCTCTCTTTCAGGGTTTCAGGAAAACAGAAGGCATCCGTCTGACAGGCGACAGATACTGAAATTTTTGACAGTTGCCGTGAGAAAGACGTTGCAGAATGGGGTTGACAACCAACCGTGACTTTTTTCTCACCTCAGAAAAAAGGGTTAAAAAAAATCCTTTCCCAATCTTTTGTATCCACTGTTTGAGTTGCCACAAAGGGTTTTGTATCCACTGTTCGGGTTGCCACAAAGTGTTTTGTTTCCGCTGTTCAGGTTGCCGCAAAGGGTTTTGTTTCTGCTGTTCGGGTTGCCGCAAAGGGTTTTGTATCCACTGTTCGGGTTGCCACAAAGGGTTTTGTATCCACTGTTCGGGTTGCCACAAAGGGTTTTGTTTCAGCTGTTCGGGTTGCCACAAAGGGTTTTGTTTCCGCTGTTCGGGTTGCCACAAAGGGTTTTGTATCCACTGTTCGGGTTGCCACAAAGAATTTTGTTTCCGCTGTTCAGGTTGCCATAATGGGTTTTGTTTCAGCTGTTCGGGTTGCCACAAAGGGTTTTGTTTCCGCTGTTCGGGTTGCCATAATGGGTTTTGTTTCAGCTGTTCGGGTTGCCACAAAGGGTTTTGTATCCACTGTTCGGGTTGCCACAAAGGGTTTTGTTTCAGCTGTTCGGGTTGCCGCAAAGGGTTTTGTTTCCGCTGTTCGGGTTGCCGCAAAGGGTTTTGTATCCACTGTTCGGGTTGCCACAAAGGTTTTGTATCCACTGTTCGGGTTGCCACAAAGGGTTTTGTATCCACTGTTCGGGTTGCCACTAAGGGTTTTGTATCCACTGTTCGGGTTGCCACAAAGGGTTCTGTATCCACTGTTCGGGTTGCCACAAAGGGTTTTGTATCCACTGTTCGGGTTGCCACAAAGGGTTTTGTATCCACTGTTTGGGTTGCCACAAAGGGTTTTGTATCCACTGTTCGGGTTGCCACAAAGGGTTTTGTATCCACTGTTTGAGTTGCCACAAAGGGTTTTGTTTCCGCTGTTCGGGTTGCCACAAAGGGTTTTGTTTCCGCGTTCAGGTTGCCACAAAGGGTTTTGTTTCAGCTGTTCGGGTTGCCACAAAGGGTTTTGTTTCCGCTGTTCGGGTTGCCACAAAGGGTTTTGTTTCAGCTGTTCGGGTTGCCACAAAGGGTTTTGTTTCAGCTGTTCGGGTTGCCACAAAGGGTTATGTATCCACTGTTCGGGTTGCCACAAAGGATTTTGTTTCCGCTGTTCGGGTTGCCGCAAAGGGTTTTGTTTCCGCTGTTTGAGTTGCCACAAAGGGTTTTGTATCCACTGTTCGGGTTGCCACAAAGGGTTTTGTATCCACTGTTCGGGTTGCTACAAAGGGTTTTGTATCCACTGTTCGGGTTGCCACAAAGGGTTTTGTATCCACTGTTCGGGTTGCCACAAAGGGTTCTGTATCCACTGTTCAGGTTGCCACAAAGGGTTTTGTATCCACTGTTTGGGTTGCCACAAAGGGTTTTGTATCCACTGTTTGAGTTGCCACAAAGGGTTTTGTATCCACTGTTCGGGTTGCCACAAAGGGTTTTGTATGCACTGTTCGGGTTGCCACAAAGGGTTTTGTATACACTGTTCGGGTTGCCACAAAGGGTTTTGTATCCACTGTTCGGGTTGCCACAAAGGTTTTGTATCCACTGTTCGGGGTTTCCACAAAGGGTTTTGTATCCACTGTTCGGGTTGCCACAAAGGGTTTTGTATCCACTGTTCGGTTTGCCACAAAGGGTTTGTATCCACTGTTCGGGTTGCCACAAAGGGCTTTGTATCCACTGTTCGGGTTGCCACAAAGGGTTTTGTATCCACTGTTCGGGTTGCCACAAAGGGCCGTTACTGAGGAAGAGGGCTGGCCACCATCACAGCTCACACGACAGGGTAGACCTGGCATGACCGGTCACGGGCTGCCTTCAGCCGACACAGCAACCCCCCTCCTGAGCTTCAGTAATGCGCTGCACCAAAACCTCCGGCACCTGGAAACACCTCATCGCAATGGCATGTGCAGACTGACTCTTAACATTCATGTAGCCCACCTTGCTTCCTGGTGGCGGAGTAGGGCCGTGCAGAAGGTCAGAAACAGGATGTTTGTAGCCACTCTTTTTGTGCCGTTTTTCTTCTTTTAATGTGACTGTATACACATCCACTACACCTTGGTCTCGGATACACCTTTCAGGTCTCAACGCTGCATGACACATTTGGGCCGAGTTCACCGTTTGTGCGGCACCATCCTTATTCCACGATCCGCAAGTACAGTGGACGTCAGGAGCCGATCCACTGATGCTTAACTGCAGTATTCTACCGGAATGACCCTTTCCTCACTCTTCAATGGACATGGGAATTTGCCCAGCAACCAGCCAACGGAAGTGTCCCTGTCAACACCCTCTAATGCCAGCCACAAAGCCCCCCCCCCCCCCCCCCAAACCAGCGTCTCGGTTCTGACTTCAGAACAGTCTCTCCTCTGCTTCCATTTTTCCCAACTTCCTCCATTTGGGGTGGGGTGGGTGGGGTTGGGGGTTGGGGGGGGGGGGGAATGTGGTGAAGAAGCCAGTTTGTTTGATTTGATGTTTTTTCACTCTGATATCCACCCACAATGAAGTCCAACCCAGGGAACCAAGAAACCGCTGTGTTGATGTCCACCCACAATGAAGTCCAACCCAGGGGAACCAAGAAACCGCTGTGTTGATGTCCACCCACAATGAAGTCCAACCCAGGGAACCAAGAAACCGCTGTGTTGATGTCCACCCACAATGAAGTCCAACCCAGGGGAACCAAGAAACCGCTGTGTTGATGTCCACCCACAATGAAGTCCAACCAGGGAACCAAGAAACCGCTGTGTTGATGTCCACCCACAATGAAGTCCACCCAGGGGAACCAAGAAACCGCTGTGTTGATGTCCACCCACAATGAAGTCCAACCCAGGGGAACCAAGAAACCGCTGTGTTGATGTCCACCCACAATGAAGTCCAACCCAGGGGAACCAAGAAACCGCTGTGTGATGTCCACCCACAATGAGTCCAACCCAGGGAACCAAGAAACCGCTGTGTTGTGTCCACCCACAATGAAGTCCAACCCAGGGGAACCACAGAAAACCGCTGTGTTGATGTCCACCCACAATGAAGTCCAACCCAGGGGAACCAAGAAACCGCTGTGTTGATGTCCACCCACATGAAGTCCAACCAGGAAAAACGGGGAAGAACACCGACAAAACCGCTGTGTTGATGTCCACCACAATGAAGTCCAACCAGGGGAACCAAGAAACCGCTGTGTTGATCCCTTCCAGGCTTCAAGAGGGATACACAACAAAACAGCAACCAACTAATTCTATGGCAAGTAATAACTGTAGTTTTTGCAGCACACCCAAAGATAGCATTGACCATATGTTTTGGAAATGTCACAATGTACAAGTTTTTTTGGAATGCTCTCATTGGCTTAATGAAAGAAAAATGTTTGAATGCTGAAAATGTCCTTTTGACAGAAATACTCGTACTATTTGGCTATGACAATACGATTGTGGGTGACACCGTACCGTCTTTTACTTTATAATACTATTTGCGAAGTATTACATATACGTTTGTAAAATAAACAACACCCTGCCACAAATACAAGTATTCATAAACAAATTAAAATTTAGATACAAAATTGAGGAACATATTGCATATTTGAAATTAAATCATGCAGATTTTTTGACCAGATGGCAGGCATACAGACCATTGATGGATACTGTTTAACATTTATACCTGTCACGAGTTTGTCACGAGGCCTACGACGTTTGACCCAACTGGGGTGGCGGAATTATTCATTTGTTTATTGTCGTCGTTGTTGTCGTATATCTGTCCCTTAATGTGGCTTGTGGTGTGGTTGCACCTTTGGTGTGGTTTAGTTCAGGTTAGGTTTACTTTCTCTCTCTCTCTCTCTCTAATTCCACTGCCCGTGCATTCATCCTGCAGGTTCACGGGTGGTGGGTATCTTTTTCTTGTACTGGCTGTCTATCGGCCTCTCGCCTGTCTTTTTACCTGTCGCACGTGCTTCATTTCTTTTAGTTTGAAGTATGCTCACTCTGTGACGTAGCGTGGCATGTTGGCCGCCATCGCTGAGGGAGGTTAGCTCTTCACTCGAGCGGAAGATGCCTCTGGGAGCGCCTGCTCCGGTCTTGGTTCTTCACCATATCGTCGAAGGTACAGTCGGTATCTTCAATTCCTACAGTCGGCCTGTAGGAGAGGGACATCACTTCTTCTTTTTCCGCATCTGCGCTGCTGTCCTCTCGACTGGACAGAGGGCAGAGAGAGTCGTTTGACCCGCCTCTTCGGGGTCACCCACGGGTAGCTGGTAAGCATCAGTTTCGTGGTTTGTTTGTTTTGGTTTGTTGTTGTTAGCCGGCTTATTCTTCTCTTTTGCGCAATTTTCTTTTGTTTGCAAAATTGTAAAAGAAATATTGTTTGAGACCTTTTCTCTTGTTAATTCAATCTTTAACCTGGCCATCCTAAATTATATCCAAAATTCTTTCTCCTGTTTATGCATCTCGTGATGCGGTAGTCGGTGGGGATGGGAGAGAACCTGGTGATTCAGGGTTGGTACTTGCTTGGTCTCGCTCGTCCGCCCCTGTCACATTCGCCGGACTCTTATCCTTCGGCCACCGTCTGTTTGTGTGTGCAAGGAGAACGGGTTTTATGTTGCGAGCGTGCGTACGCATGACTTGTCGTTCGGATGCGTGGTTGGAGATTTGTGTTATTTTGAAATGTGGCTATAAAATGTGACAATTATGCCATTGAATTATTATTTGCAAATGTGGTGGCAGTTATAAAGCGATGGTCCGCTGTGTTGGTTTATTTCCTAAGAAAGGAAATTGTTAAACGTGAGTGAGAGAAGGGTGAAGATAATTCATATTGGTTTTATAGCCTGTTGATTTAATGCAGTCTTTTACCTGCTTCGTGTGAGAAGACGTTAACGAACATTCCTGATTTGATTGGTTTACTGTGTTATGCTCAGGTCTGTGTTGAGCTGGTGTGTTTTAGTAGACCTCCCCTCGCCCATCATGCGAGTGGCTGTTAGGATTTAACAGCATGGGTCAGACTGTACTGACGGCGGGGTTCCAGTACCCTTCTTCCTTCCTTCCCTTTCTTCTCTCCTCCCAGCTACGTTTTCCCCCCCCCCCCCCCCCCCCTCCCGGGGGCTTCACCCGGAGTCTGGACTGGTTGGTGCCACGCTCTGGTTGGGGCCACGCTCTGGTTGGGACCGCGGACTGGTTGGTGCCACGTGCTGGTTGAGGCCACGCTCTGGTTGGGACCGCGGACTGGTTGGTGCCACGCGCTGGTTGAGGCCACGCTCTGGTCGGGACCGCGGACTGGTAGAAAAGCCCGCCGGTATGCGACCACCGCCACGCTCCTAACCCCACCTCCCCCCCCCCCCCCCCCAGGACGCGCTCTTCACTGTCTGCTTGTGCGTGTCAAGGGTGTCGGCCTTGAACGACTCTTTTCAAGAACCGACCCGGTTTGGAGCACCTAGTGCGACAGGGTGCTCCCAGTAGACTTTGGAGAGGCAGGGGTGTGGAGGCACTCCATGGTGTGGGAAGGGATGGATGCTGGAAATGTTTATTTATTATTGTGTATATGTCATATGTGTTGAAATGCTGTGATTGTGATTGTGTACGTCGTATGGTGAAATGTTTATTTATAATTGTGCATGTTGTGTGTGTTGGAATGCTTGATTGTGATTGTGCATGTTGTGTGTGTTGGAATGCTTATTTATGACTGTGTATGTTGGTGTAAATAAATGGGGTGTTGTATCGTAATCTTTATTGTGTGGTCTCTTGCGGGGCGTGTGAGGTCAGTCACTCCCTTCACTCCCACCTAGACCGATCCTGTCAGGGCAGACCTCCAGGGGTCGGTCGTGACAATACCCTTTTCTCTTTTTCTTTTCTTTTCAAAAGCAAGTTGCACTAATAGATTTAAAAGTGTAAGATGAAGTGTGTAAATGAACACTTTTATGTGCATTATTAGAGGCCTGATTTCAATATTTGCCAAACATAATGATGTGAAAACATCCCTGTCAGCATGATTTTTCTTGATGCATCCACCGCTGCTCTCTCTCTCTCTCTCTCTCTCTCTCTCTCCTCCTCTCTCTCTCTCTCTCTCTCTCTCTCTCTCTCTCTCTCTCTCTCTCTGTCGTATTTGATCATGTGTGCATGAATTTGTGAATTCACATTGTTTGGGGTGATTTCTTTCTTTCTTTCTTTCTTTATGTACATACTTGCCTTCCCTGTATATATACATGTTGGAATGCAATTTTTTTTTTAAAAAGGTAAAAAAAATAAAATAAAATAAACCGATCATAGGTTAAAAAAAAAAAAATAAAAAAAACAACTAGTTCTATGGCCCTGATCGAGCCCAGCTCCCAGGGACAGACAGCAGAGCATTTACACACAGAGATGCCTGTCTTGACCCAGCCACAGGCAGGGGCAGCCAACTGCTACACACGGGCCAGTGCACACCTCCTGTCTGGGAGAAATCCGAGTCGAAGAGGTGCGTGGATAGCACCAGCTCTCTCAATAATAATAATAATAATAATATATGAATACTTATATAGCGCCTATTCTTGGCTAGAGGCCAAGCTCTAAGCGCTTTACAATCCACACTCGTTTACACAACGGGCTGCCTACCTGGGTAGTGCCGACTGAAGAGCTGCCAGCTGGCGCTTCATTCAGTTGTTTCCCGTGTCATCCAGTCAGTATCGTTCAATATCGATCATTCATTTTCCTTACTTCCTTCATTCTTTCCATTTCTCACGCAGGGTGCATGCTATGTGTAACGTGTCATCCATACCAACGGCCAAACTGGCCTACTCTTCCGAAAGCTGGTGATGGGATTTTATGTGTGTGCAAGATGTTATGCGTGCGTTCACACACGGAACCTTGGTTTATAGTCTCATTCGAAGGACTGTATGGGAAATGGAGTCAGAACCAATGTTAACTCCGAGGGAAAAATCCCCCTGTACCGAAACGCCCCGGCGGAGGTTCGAACCCGCAACCCCAGGATCACCAAGATTACGAGTCAGGCGCTCTACCAACTGAGCTATTCAGGCTCTCAATCACCACAATCGCATCCCCCTACATCACAGCTGGCACATTAGGTTAAAAAGAGCAAGTCTTGAGAAGACCACAGAGAACAGTCGAATGTGGAAAAGAGTGACTTGAATCAGCTGAAGGGGGGAGGAAGACATAAAAGTATCCACAGAGAAAAGCAGAAAATCGAGCAGGAAAACGTTGGGTGACACTTTGTCAGTGCTCTCACCCTTAGCCTGTCTGATCCAGGAGATCCTAGCAGGGGCATGCACTCCTACGGCGTAGTGCTTAGGCCAGTCAACAACTTGGCCATACAGGCCTAGAAGCGTTTTGGGAAACTAACTTTCCATCCAAGTACTGATGCCCCTGTCAGCAGAGCCTATGGCCAGCATGGGATCGCTGGACCACGCAGCCCCTCCAACCAAGTCATGCCCCAGAGGTTCTTCCTCTTGATTAAACAACCTTTCGCTGAGTTATTAGAACATGAATGCCACCAGAAACAGTCAGCGTGTGTGTGTAGTCAGTTTGTCAGTGCAAGGACAGGGCAGTTAACATGAGGCTGTTGCAATGAGGCAGGACCACCAACACCATTGTGGGCCACTCCATGACAAGTTTCTCTCGTGTGTGTCTGTGTGTCGTGGGCCACTCCATGACAAGTTTCTCTCGTGTGTGTCTGTGTGTGTCTGTGTGTCAGTCACTGCATGTGTGTGTGTGTGTGTGTGTGTCAGTCACTCTGTGTGTGTGTGTGTGTGTGTGTGTGTGTGTGTGTGTGTGTGTGTGTGTGTGTGTGTGTGTGTGTGGTGTGTGTGTGTGCGTGCGTCGTGCTTGCGTGCGTGCATGCGTGTGGTGTGTGTGTTTATGTGTGTGTTTATGTGTGTGTTTTATGTCACGCTGTTGTGTGTGTGTGTGTGTGTGTGTGTGTGTGTGTGTGTGTGTGTGTGTGTGTGTGTGTGTGTGTGTGTGTGTGTGTGTGTGGTGTGTGTTTGTGTGTGGTGTGTGTGTGTGTGTGTGTGTGTGTGTGTGTGTGTGTGTGTGTGT
Organism: Conus ventricosus; assembly: GCA_018398815.1. Taxonomy (NCBI): domain Eukaryota; kingdom Metazoa; phylum Mollusca; class Gastropoda; order Neogastropoda; family Conidae; genus Conus; species Conus ventricosus. The sequence continues at coordinate 40,077,416 of CM031628.1, forward strand.
GTGTGTGTGTGTGCCTGCCTGCATGTGTATACATACACATGTGTGTGTATGGAAGAAAAGGTAAAAGTGAGCTTAGTGGGTGGGGTGGGGGTGGTGGGGTAAGGGGATGGAGCCAAGGGAGGGGGTGGGGATACTCCAATTTTTCATGCTGTGCTTGTTGTCTTCGGAACACTCAGTGACACTCCTGGCCAGAACTAACTGGTAGTGTCTGTCGCACAATGACACAAATTTACATACAAAATCCACTCACCCATGTAGTCCATCTGACAGCTATCCGCACTGCCGGAGCTGTCCGAGCACCTCAGAGTCCCAGTTGCAATAACCACAGTACTGCCCTCGCTTACGGGACTGACGACCATCTTGCTCTCTGTGTCAGACACTCTGCTGGGGGTGAAGCTGCGACTAACTCCTTCAATACACTCACCACCATTAGCTGGACAAGCTCCAACAGTGTGTGAAATGCCCGAATACGACACTGACCAGTCCACCTTTAGCCCACTTCCCAAACCGGAGCAGAAGATGGTATTGTCTGTCTTTCCCTGTTCCACCTCGAATGTGTTGTCGTCACCACACGGGGACAGGGTCACACCTGCACACAGGGGAGAACACTCTGACCACGGGGAAAGGGAATCCAGGTGCACCACATACCCTCACCTGAAGTCCAACAAACCCCGGGTTTGTAGTGGGAGTCTTGCTCTGGGCAGGGTTCATGTTTTTTTTTTCATTTTCTGCACTGGATCAGAGGTGGTGGTCAGTGTGCTAGTCTTTCAGACCACGCAGTAAACCAACTTCCTGTGTGCATAATTTAACTGGTACACATACAGCAACTCATGGCAACAAAGCAGTTGTCCCTGCAGAAATCTATGGGTACTAAACGCAGTTTAATCAGCAAACAAAAATGCCCATACGAAAACAGAAGGAACAACCAGGTGGTCCCATGCAAATGTATGGTGGTGTACTGTCTGTGGAAAGATAGCCCTCTCTCACGCAAAAACACACATACACAGCCTTATGCCCTTGCGCTCACTCACACACACACACACACAACACCACACACACACACACACGCACACACACACATACACATGCACGCACACACCACACACACACAACACACACACACACACAACACACACACACACACACACACACACACACACCACACACACACACACCACACACACACACACCAGCACCACACACACACACACACACACCACATGCACACACACACATACATATAAATGCATGCTTGCAGATACATAGATAGTCCTGGACAGTTTTAAATGGCTATGATCTTAACTACTGCAGTCATTAGCACCTTAGAACAAAAACAGTAGAGATGCCAATAAAAAGTCTGTTCCCTTCTGTAGAGGGCCTGTTCAGTGTTGATCTAGTTCAAAGCCATATTGGTATGCATTTCTTCAGTCGACGATGCCCCCATCTGTACAAAAGCTCAGAATTTCAGCTTCATTCCCTCCTCCTCCTCCTACCTGTCCCTCCCCATGCCTACACTCTTCCAACACCTGCAGTTCCTTGTTCAGCTTCCACACCTGGCTATCCAACTCTAGCAGCAGGAAAAAAAAAAAAAGGGAGCAAAGAGAGGTCATCTTCTGAAGGAGAGGGGAGGTAATAAGGGTACTTGTAGCACATGGCCTGTGTGGTCAATCAGTCAGCTGCTGAGACTTTACACCACTGAAGTTATATATGGAAATCGAACAGAGAGTCTCAGTCATGTACAACTTAAATACATAACTGAATGTGACTGCTGATAATGCTATGTGAAGTGATTTTTCTTTATCTTCAAAAAGGTTTTCCATGAATCAAACGTTTTGCTTGAACAAAAAAACTACACCACTTCACTGATTACATGCCTACTTCGCCTGACGTATAACCAAGTGCTTCTTAAAAAGATAAACCTTGCCCATGGCGTTACAGAATACTGTTTACTATATGTTACAATAAAACAATGAAAATAGATTCTAATTGGGAAAGTATTGATAAACTTATTTAGGAGAGTTTGAAAAAAAAAGAGGGGGGGGGGGGGGGTTAAAGTCTCATAGTGTAATGGCCACAGGGGCGGTGAACTGTCACTTGTCAGAGGTTCCTACATCTGGGGCATGCATGACAGAAGGTGGTGCCCATTCCTTTCTCTCCTCCATTTACCTCCCCTGACCTGAACCAGGTACCTGTTTACCACTGGATTGACAGAATGGGTTTTGCTTCAAAACACCAACAACAACAACAACAACAACAACAACAAATCAAAGCCAACAACTGCCATGAACTTAAACCGTATGCTCCATAGGCAAAGGCTCCATCAACTTAACTGTGGGACCAAAGATTTCAGAATGACAAAAAGCCAAAAGGAAAAAAAAAAAAACAGGAAAAAAAAAGGAAAATGCAAGACACTATACATTGGCACTAATAATCCTAATTCAAAACACTGCTTTAACAATCAAGATCTAAATCACTTGAACTGGAGAATGAGTTGGGGGTGCAGGTGTGATGGGGGAAAAGGAGCGGAGGCTATCGACGAGAATCTTACTTTTGAACATGCCACCGCGGCATCTGTAGGGATAGGAGGTGAATACAATCTTACTTTTGAACATGCCACCGCGGCATCTGTAGGGATAGGAGGTGAATACAATCTTACTTTTGAACATGCCACCGCGGCATCTGTAGGGATAGGAGGTGAATACAATCTTACTTTTGAACATGCCACCGCGGCATCTGTAGGGATAGGAGGTGAATACAATCTTACCACGCACAAAGCTCAACAACAAAAATCATGAATGATACCAGTCAGTTTTCAAATCACTTGTACTTCTAACATTTGCATAGTAACATCTTCTAGTTTCTTAAATCCCTTGCGGTCGGCTGGGCAATAAGCAACATTATCTTATCTTATCTAGTTTCTTAAATGACAAAAAAGCAGACAGCACTTACTGAGACTGTTCAAAGGTGGTAAATTTTTCAATTCAATTCAATTCAGTCAACCTAATTGTACATCGGAATTTTTCTTCTGCTTCACATCATTTCACAAGTACAAAAGACATTACAAAGAGACATCATAAATCGTTACATAAAAGTCTGTGTTAATATATGTATTTGTCTATACCTCAAACACTTCCCCCCCCCCCCCCCCCCAACATCTGCACACACACACACACACACACACACACACACACACAACACACACACACACACACACACACACACACACACACACACGGGATAAACATTAAATCCATAAGACATAAAACATTACATGATTATAAAAACAATACATGAAAACACAAACTCACCTGCACCAATGCCCAAACACTAAAACACACACAACACACACACACACACACACACACACACACAACACACACACACACACCACAAAACACACACACAAGCAGATCCACACACACACAAGCAGATCACAGACCAAAGACTTAAGGCATGAAAACACATTTAAACTAATCCTATACATGTATTTGTGGATGTTTGGTGGTCTGACTGAAACTCTTCATGGCAATAACATGTGATTGTCACCTGTTTTCATATGATGGTTCAAATACAACCTACCATAGGCTCCATTCAGGTTCTTCAGATGTAACGCTGTGGCAGACAAAATACTGTGCACATTTTGTTTTGTCCCAGTAGCAATCACATTATATAATTATGGGCCTTTTTTTGCCTTGAACATTTTTTTTTTCAATTAAACATTTTGAGGGTCTTTTTTTCTGGTGAATAGTGTTGTATGCCATCGCCATACCCTGGGATGTAAACATGAAGCTGTTTCTCTTTTGACATAAGTTTGTTTGTTAACTTGTTTTGCTTTATACTGTTTGTGAGAAAAAAAAAAACCACACCCATGTAACAGAATAAACATCCTCATGTTCTGAACAACTGCCGTCTTACAAATAGTTGCCACTGCAAGGAATTTGTTGTTGTTGTTTTTTTTCACACATCAGATGATAATTGAATAAAGACAAAATGCAGATCAAGAACTGATCTGTTTATCTGAGTTCTATCATTCTTTTCAAGACAAAGTTAGCTAGCATGTCTTCATGGCAGTGTGACATGCTGATCTCCTTATCTATAACAGCTCCACAGCATAACAAAAATAATGCAGCACCTACAGACTTGACATGATTATAATGATGAAAACCAATATATGGTTCATATCATTCTATATTGAGAAACAACAAGCAAGCTGACATACTATGTAGTACACCAGCTACAGCAGTGAAGTAAGGCAAGGTAATGTTGCGTATAGCCCAGCCGACGGCAAAGGGCCATATATCAGGGTTGTCACCGCGTTGAAGTCAACTCGCAAGTCATTTATTCACACAACTCTTTAAAACACATCCTCTAAAAACTCACCTGAAATTTTGTTTCAAAAATATTTCCACTTTAAAATCTCAGATCCGGTGAAAAAAAAGCTACAGCAGTGAACTTTCAACTTTGATCCTGTAGTATGCATCATGGATCTTGACAAATAACACTGTAGGAGCCAGTACTGACTATGTACGCCACAGGGAAGTTGGCCGAAAGGGTGCTTGATCATGCATGCTGCTGCTCAGGCAGGGCTGATGTCATAGTCCCCACAATAGATGTTGACTGAGACTGTGCCAGTCAAATACTGTCCTGAAAAAAAGAAAAAGAAAAAAAAAGAGTCTCTGAATTCCTCTGTTCTGGAGACGGGGGATTTTGTGGACTCCACTTATGTTTCCCGTCGATTTCTGTACCAGGTTAGTGACAAAACATCTAGAAAAAGGCTTTGATTGGATGTGGCACTTGTCATCTGTCTGCAGTTTGATGCAATGATCTGGCCAGCAGGTGGCAGAGCCAGCACAGACTCCTGAATGACTCAATGCAGCTATGAGAGTCGCTACTCTCAATACACACCTGGGGTGAAGCTCTTCAAGCACGGTGGACAGCCCTAATGTGGCCCTTTGCGGTCGGCTGGGCTCTAAGCAACATTATCTTAAGCACGGTGGAAACACAACCCGGCTCCCTTAAATCCGTAGTCCCCTGTCATGAATCTTGCATTGTGATGTTTATTGCAGTCTGGTTTTTCTATACATCACCTTGGAAGGGGTCACAGCGTAATGTAAAACGGACTGTGGCAAGTGGTGGCACTGGCTTTCTTGGTGGTGTTTGCGACCCGAGAGTGCCACTATAGGTCTTCGATATCATTGCACCGAGGTATAGATGGCTGCTGACTTCTTTGAGGAGCTCACCACATAGGCTGTACAGGTAGTCAGTTTTTTTTCTTGATGTTGATGAATCGCGTTTTCTGCATTGAAGCACATAAATTCACCAAACCCTGGTCCTCATTCAGTGTGTATGACCTCTTGCTGGAGGATGACGGGGTAGACAGAGGTCTTCAACTGTCTATATAGATAAAACAGTCAACTGTGGATGAATGCAGTTGTACATTGTCTGGTGCTGGCAGATTACTGACATCACATTGAAACAACAATGGCTTCAGGACTGTGCCCTATGTTATGCCGAATTTTACCTTTACCTCCTTTGACTTCTTGCCAACAAAGAAAGCCTTCGAGGTTCAGCTAATCTAGAAATTCTTGATCCTCCTTTGGATGCTTCCCCTGATGCTGTGGTGGGACAGTTTATCCAGGAGCTTCCTGTGGATCACACTATCAAATGCCTTGTCGAAGTCCAGTATGGCCAGGTCAACTTGCTTTCCAATGTTAAACTTGGGAAAAATTGCATGCTTCATCACAATCAGTTGGATCCAGTTCTGGAGCTATGGTTGAGAGGAGTCAGGACACTGTGTCTGTCAAAAGATGTCGGTTCATGACGGCAAATGATCTACTAAAGAAGTGTGCAGAAGACTGACTATAAAAGAAATCAGGCAGTCATTTTCAGCCCATCACCTATCTTCTTCCTTGAACTTCAAGATGCAGGAAATGTTTCCAGTGAGCCTTTCCTGGGGTAATTCACCAGAGTCTTGGGACTGCTGGGGCACTGGCATTCCCACAACCTCTCAAGATGATGTTGAGGATGTGGTCTGTTCGGCTGCTTTGACACGGTTAAACTCCTTCAGCAATTCATTAACACCTTTTGTCACAGGATCTAACTCACTGGCATTATGGGGTGTCCAATGTGTAGGGGTGGGGGTGGGGCATCATCTTCCTTGGTGAAGACACTCTCGAACTGGTCAAGGAATGATGTCTGCCTTCCCTTTGGTGTCACTAACCAGGGAGCTGTTCTTGTTCAACAACGCCACGCCCATGCTGTTCTGCTTTCTACTCTTTATGTGCATTCAGCAGTTTCAGTAGAGACCTTGTGTACAGGTGCTGTTTATTCAATCCTGTTCCGCCTCTCTCATCTGCCTTCTCCACTTCCTCTGTGCAAACTTGCAATTTGTCCAATCTTTTTCTTTTTTTCAGAACTGTTCAGCCTTAGCTAAGGTCTCCTCAGAACCCTTCTGTTTTATGTTTTTTTGTTGTTTTCCCTCCCTTAAATTCAAACTCATGTACATTTTAAACGAACAATTGCCAATAAAAAGGTTTTCATCCTTACAAATGTATTACATGTTATGTTGAAGGTCTAATTCCCGGCCATCGCAGTAAAGCTTTATATAAGATGACTGATATTTATCCTCAAAAGGTAGATCTACAAATCCTGTCTTCTTCTTCTTCTTTTTTTAGTGTCCACAATCATCATGATCATTCTGACACTTGTATGTATGACCATTTTTCATCCCGCCATTAAGGCAGCCATACTCCAACTTCGGGGAAGGTGCATGCTATGTGTAACGTGTCATCCATACCAACGGCCAAATCGGCTTTCTCTTCCGAAAGTTGGTGATGGGACTTTACGTGTGTGCAAGATGTTGTGCGTGCGTTCACACACGGAACCTCGGTTTAGAGTCTCATTCGAAGGACTGTGTGGGAAATGGAGTCAGAATCAATGTTCCGTGGGAAAAATCCCCCTGTACCGAAACGGCCCGGTGGAGGTGCGTGCCCGCAGCCCCAGGATCACCAAGATTACGAGTCCGGCGCTCTACCAACTGCCAGACCTATTCCGGTCTGCTGAGAATGAAACAAAAGTAAACTAATTTTGTTTTTCAACTAAAATTAAATTTTGCTTCCATGTTCAAAGATCATAAATTGGTCAAACTGACATGATATGCTTGCTACTCCAGCAGTCTGTTGATTACAGTACTCAAACCATAACGTAATATGGCGCCTATGAGTCCTTTTTTTTAATTTAAAAAAAAAGTTTAAAAGTTAATCCCTTACTAGGAGGTGCACTGCTGCATGGAGTTAGCGAACCTTTCTTGTGACTTAACACTTGATAATGTGAAAATGTGTTGGGTAGTACACACAGACATAGACATCCGTGGTAGTACATCCCGTCCTTTCCCACTTTTCTGTTCAACGCATTGCGTGATGATCTGTCTGAAGTACGAAACAAACAAACAAACAATCACAATCCGAGAGTCTGAAAAGTGGAAATGCAAGTCACAAAACCCCGACAGGTGTAGGCCTGCACGTAACAGCCATAGGACTTCTGCACTTACCGTGACCATATTCCGAGCAACGTCAGAATGACCAATAAAACCGCCACAGGCACGTGGGTAAACCAGCCATTAGAGTTTATTGGAAGGCTCGATCGTCCACTTTGGCCTGCTAACAGGAACAATGACGGCGGCAACTCCAAAGCTTTACGACCACGGTCCGTACAAAGGAGAAGTGAAGTGTAAGAGTTAGATGTTCAGTCGGAACGCTGACAACAATGAACTAATCACGAGTAGGAGCACACACCCATGGTCTATAGTTTCACAAACCACATAAAACCGAGTGTTGGCCGTGGTTGTTTTGTGCCTGTGTGTGATTTGTGAACCGGTCACAGTCCTGTTTCAGGGTATAACAACGCACAACACCCATTCTCAGGCACTCCGTAATCATAATCCACGGTTCAAATAAAAACCATAACGATCAACTTTCGTTCGTTCCCAACTGTTCTGCTCTGAGGGCACCTCTTTCTGAACTCCTTGCCCCGCATTGCAGTTCCTCGCGACAACTGCGTAAAGAGATGAAGGCTGATTTGAATCCTTTCTGTAGTGCCATGCGAACGATGAGTTCTTCAGTTTATTCAATATAATGTCTTGTCATTCGTCAGATCAATTCATACATTTCATTAAAGAAAGGGAAAAGTAATAAGAAGATAAGAATCACATAAAGTCCACAAACAAATCCGCAAAGCTTCCACAACCACTTATCTCATTAAGCACCTGTAAACACTCTGATTTTCATATTTCAAGTAATATAATGCCTTTAGTGGTACCAACACAAATTTTCCTATATTTAAAAAACAACAAAACAACAACCTGTTGATTGCGTATAACCATGGCATTTCAGAACATATGGACGTACAAATGATTATTGGCTTGATCTAAATTTTGGTGGTTGTTTGGTAAACCGTCCGTTCTGTCGCTAGGTATAACAACGCTACAACCCATTCCTCCCTACTCCACCATCTAACACCCCATTCCCAAAAACCGTAACGATCACTTTTCGTTCGTTCCAAACTCGAGTCTGCTTGCACCAGCCCACTCCTCCCACTGCCGCCCCTTGCGTTCCCTCTGAGCATATCGCGTGGCGAGTCTGATCTGCGTTTGACACTCCTTTCTTGTGCCATGAGAACGATGAATTCGTTCAGTGGGTATATAATTAATGTCTTGTGATCGTCAGATGATATCGACATTTCAACAAAAAAAGGAAAAAAGAAGAAGAAAGAACAAACAAAAACACAAACAAACAAACAAACACAACAAACAAACAAACAAACAAACAAACAAACAACAACAAACGCCTCCACACACAACTTATCATCCATATACGCACTCTCAAAACCACATCTGATTTATGCATATTTACAAAAGTGAAATAGCCTCGTGGTACACAAAATTGTTCACCTTTATTTTAAAAAAACAACAACAAAAAAACAACCTGTGATTGCGAAATAACCATGGCAATTTCAGCAACATATGGACCGTACAAGACAGTATTGACATCATCAAAATTATTCATCTCAATGCCTTTCTCCGGATAAGAGTGTTGACCTCGCTATGAGAACGATAAAGCCGGGATATGCTGTGTGTGTGACTGAATGGATAATGAAAATAAAACTCGAGGGCTGCTGTTGACGCCTGACCTAAGATGGCGACCAGTGCAGTCGTGTGTGTGTGTGTGTGTGTGTGTGTGGCGTGTGTGTGCGTGCGTGTGTGTGTGTGCGTGTGTGTGTGCGCGCGCGCGCGCGTGTGTGTGTGTGTGTGTGTGTGTGTGTGTGTGTGTGTGTGTGTGTGTGTGTGTGTGCGTGCGCGCGCGCGTGCACGTGTAACATGAAGCAAAACAGGAAGAATTCAGGAGGAAAAAAAACAGATGCAAAGCATATAAACGTACTCCCAGTTTATCTTGAATACGCGTGAGATATTCCATAAAGAGGAAAAACCGTTTTGGGCCGTCATAGCCGTTAGTAACGGCTATTCAGGTAAACATCAGGCATCATCCGTGACCCATAATGAACATACCTACAAATTCTCAGATCGGCCTAGTACTTTCTGAGGTATTCCATAAAGAAGAAAAACCTTTATGGTCCGCTTTAGCGGCTAGTAACGGCTATAACGGTAAAATAAAACATCGGGCATCACCGTGACCCATAATGAACATGCCTACAAGTTTTCAGAAAGATCGGCCAAGTACTTTCTGAGATATTCCATAAAGAAGAAAACCTTTATGGGCCGTTATAGCCGTTAGATCTAGTAACGGCTACTCTGGTAAACATCGGGCATCATCCGTGACCCACAATGAACATACCTACAAATTTTCTGAAAGATCAGCCCAGTAGTTTTGTTTGAGCGAGTGGAACACATTTTGACCCCGGACGGACAGACAGACAAACAGACAGATACACAGACAGCATTTCTTCGTTCCCATTGTAAAGTACTCGCTTTCATAAAACTGGAGTACAAAAAAAAAAAAAAGGGGGGGGAAATTTTGGGTTTTTAAAATGCGGGGGAAAAGGGGTGAGGGGGGGGGTAAGGGTGGAGGGGTTTAAGGGCTGTAGCTGGGGGAGAGGTGGGGGGAGGGGGGTTAGAGGCTGTAGCTTCCTCGCTTTTTTTTTTGGGTTGTTTTTTTTTTTGTTTCAAAATTTATTTTTCGGTTTTACCCCGAAAGTTTTTCATTTCGACGAAAACAACCCTTCGGCGAGGGGGAACTTTGTGACCTCCCCTTCCTTCTCTCCCTCCCTCTCTCCTCTTCTCCCTCTGTTGTGGTGTTGTGTGTGTGTGTTCTTTTCGTTCTTTAATTTAACGTCTATCCACCAAAAACATGATTTTAGACAGAATGTAATGTTATTTTGTTGTTTGGTGTTTTTTGGGTGTAGCTCAACGGTTGGTTGATTTTTGGCGTACATAGGGGAGTATAAACATTTGGCCAGTAAAATAAATAATATTAAAAAAAAATAAAATTTAAAAAAAAAAAAAACCAAACCCCCAACCCCCCCCCCCCCCCCCCCCCCAAACAAAACCAAAAACAACAACAAAACAACAAAAACACAACAACAAAAACAAAAATTTCTGAATCCAAAAATTTAAAAAAACACTAAAAAAACAACTAACATCAGGATGGGGGAAAAAAACATAGACTTAAAATAAAAGTCCAAAATGGGCTCTTAATCAATCCCATGAAAAACTTTAAAAAATTTTTGATTGTTGGGGATCGCTTCAAAGGGTGACATCGACGGGTGTGTGTTTGTGTGGTGTGTGTGTGTTTTTTTGAAACCCTAAAATGCTCGTAAGACAAAGCGATCTGAATCATGGTACAAGGATTCAGCGATCTTTTAAACAAGGAAATACAAAATTAAAAAACAACAACAACAACAACAAAAATCGTTAATAGCCCAAAATTTGAATTCTCACAAGTAGGGCAAAACCCCACGTGTTTCCCCAACATAACATAAAGCAAAGAAAAGAAAAGAAAAGAAGAAGAAAAGTCTCATCTCACATCATCAATCAACAACAACAACAACAACAACTTTTTGTACGTACAAAATACCCCCCGAAGACTGCAATCGTCATTCAAAAGTTACTTTTGACTGGGGTTTTTTTTTTGTTTGGCTGGGGGTTTGGTTTTTCTGTTTTTTGTTTATGTAAATTAAGCGTTTTTTCCAGGCGGTAAGCCAATACTTCTCGTGTAGCCGCAATTTTTACACCTTTTGTGTTATCACTTTTTGTTTTAACCCCAACTATGGTCATTGCTAAAAGCTACATTGTGTACAATAAACCCAAAAACCCAATAATAAAACACACACACAAACACACACACACCCACACACACGCACGCACGCACGCCAAACACCACGCACCACGCACCACCACCACGCACACACACAACACACACACACACACACACACACACACACGCGCGCCGCGCGCGCGCGCGCGCACGCAAAACAAACACACACACACCACCCCCCCCCCCCCCCCCCCCCCCCCACACCCCAACACAAACACACAATGCACGACTTCATTTTCGTTCAGTTCATTTTCTTGAGACATGCCTTAACCCCTTTCGGCTGCTGAATGTCCCGAAAAAGCTGATCAACAAGTAAATACTAAAGCTGCAACATTTTCGGAGTTAGTAAGAGGGAGGGGGGGGGGGGGGGGGGGGGGGGGTAAATAGTCTAAATTTCCATCAAAAAGAAACAAAAATGGGGGGCCCTTTGGGTTTTTTTTTTGGGGAATTCCTCTCTTCTCTCCCCTTTTCCTCCCCCTCTCTCTCCTCCCCTCCTCTCTCTCTCTTTTTATTTATTTTTTTTTTTTTAAGGTTAAATTTTTCTAGCACACACCACTCACCCTGGGGAAAAGCAGTGACCTGTTAAAATTCAAATAATATTTAATCAAAAATTTCCCAAAACAATGCCAAAAATCTTTCAACTCAGTGAGACAATAAAATTGTCATTGAGCAGCGTGGAAAAAAAAAGAAAAAAAAAAAAGAAAAAAAAAAAGAAGCGGGAATCTATAAATCTTTACGAGCTAAACAAATCACACACACACAAGAGAGAGAGAGAGAGAGAGAGAGAGAGAGAGAGAGAGAGAGTTCGGTTCAGTTCTTGGGACTATGTACGTTATGCCACTCGGCTTTTCACTGTCTCAGTCAAGTTGATTGAGGAAGAGCGCGCACGCGTGTGGACATATAAACACATTACTATTACGTGGCAATCATAGGCACATGCACGAACTGCAGGTGGGTACATACCCCACTATTCACAACATGGCCCCACCCTCTGCACACCGCACACGCATACATACGCACATGCAAGCATGTCTACTTGAAGCCTAGCTTCTTTTTTTTTCTTTTAACATTTTGAAATCTAATTGCCAGACATATTCAAAACTGAACTTAATAATGCTGTCAAATTGTATTGTGATAGGTGTCCGTTTCACGCATGCGTGTGCACAAACCGGATCTCCATAAGTAAGCACACACACACGCACGCACGCACACGTACGCACGCACGCACACACACACACACCCACACACACACACACACACGCACGCACGCACGCACGCACACACGCAACGCACAAACACGCACGCACGCACGCACTCACGCACACACACACACACACACACACACACACACACCCCACAGAGGTATTTCTGCATGATAACACAGGAAGAGATACGAAAGAGAAATTACGCCCTGTGCGAGAGAGTTTCAATTTTGGGAGGGGACATTCAAACAGAAAAAAAAAAAAAAAAAAAAAAATGAAAGGGGTGGAGAGGGAGGGGGGGGGAGGGGGGGGTGGGGCCCAAAAAGGTACAAAGAGAATCCCTGTGCGAGATAATTTGGAAATGCAAATCAAAAAAAAATGAAAAGGGTTTGGATAGTGGGGAGGGGGGAGGGAGGGGGGTTAAAAGTATAAAGAAAATACCTGTAACTCTTGACCTTTACTTCCAGGATGGGGAAAATAAAAACAGGGGAGGGGGAAAACAAGGAGGCGGGGGTGGGTGGGGTGGGGGGGGCAAGAGTACAAAGAGAATACCTTTAAGCGTACTATTTTGGATAGGCTAAATGAGGCTAACTATGCAACCACTGTCGATGGTAGGCTGGCCATTAACAGCTAGCGCCTAAAGGCCTGCAGACCGAGCCTTTAGACAGACGCTTGTTATTGGACACCACTGTTTTAAAGGGGTCCTCACCCTAAATAGCATGTTTGGGGTTTTTCAAAAGTATGATCGAGCGTGTTTCGATGTACGTGTTACTTTTTCTTCTGGAACTCATTCTATCCGTGTTTCGGGTCGTGCAAGTAGCCAAATCGTGACTCGACCCCGGAGATTGCCGAGCACAGTACGGGAGGACGAGAGTCGGGGATTCCACAAGTGACGTATAAATGCCAAGACTACGTGAATGAAAAGACATGTCCCTAAAAGCTTTCGCTATGAGGACGTAAAACTCAACTATTTTCCGGCGATAATGGCAGATGCTCCCAGCTACGAGTCAAGTTCCAACGAAGAGGACATCAAACGTGAATTTTCACTGAAGTGTATGGAGTTCAGCCGTACCAGTTTGAACCTACAGCTCCTTGTACAGTACCACCTCCCTCACCATCAGACGCCTGTGTTTCTTTCCAGGCAGTTCGACATTATTTTTACAGGTTGACCATATATGTACATGTACACACATACGCACGACACAGATAGTACATGATATACACATGCACATACATACATCTGTTCACACACACACACACACACACACACACACACACACACCCACACACACACACACACACACACACACACCATTACCGTAGTATGTAAATAACTTTAAAATGATTATGTGATACACCACATTTTCCTTCAGTTGTTTAGATCTATCAGGTAATGCCTTTTCCTTTGAACAGGAGTTTGTCAGCTACTGCATCATCACACTAATTCTCTTCCCTGCTGTAGAAATCTTGTTAATAGCTGTTCACTTTCAGTCGCCCCCCCCCCCCCCCCCCACACACACACACA
>CM031628.1:40096979-40119815 GCA_018398815.1 Conus ventricosus
AATTTTCAACTATCAATGGCACCTATAGCATTTCAGAAAGTGATAACAGTTTTTGCTCCATCAACATTGACTGGCAAGATATTCCAAATATTAACAATTCTGTTTGTGAATAAGTTTGCTGCTTTTGAAGTTTTAGTAATTTTTTGTGTCAAGTTGAACAGGTGCACTCTAGTTGTAGATTCTGTATTCAACTGAAATAGTGTGCCAGTGGTTTTAATGTCATAAAATCCATGTGTAAGTTTGTAGTTTCAATCATGTCACCATGTAAGCGCCTGTATACCAAACTTGGTAATCTTAAAACTGAAGCCTTTGTTCATATGATTTACTTCTGCAGACCACTAATCTTTTTTTTGTAAATTTTCTCTGAATATCTTTGATGGATTACAGTGTTTTTTTTTTTTCAAATTTGTTGTCCATACAACATTGCCATATTCAATAACTGGCCTGACAATGTTTTGAATAATGGAACCATTACTATACTATCTTTGTGCTGAATATTGCCTACTACCATCCCTGCTAGTCTATTTGCTCTTTTAATGGTTTCATTGACTTGTTATCAAATGATAAATCAGGGCTATGCGGCTCTAGTCACATTTCTTTGTTTGCTGAAAAGCTGTTAAAATGAATTCGGACATATGAATATTTTGCATTCCATAGCTTGGCATCTGCTCTTAGAAACAAATTCTCACCACCCCATCAGTCTCTCTTCTCTCTCTCTGGGTCATTTTCCTGACATGTGTTCAACATAGGGGTTGATCATCGTGCACAAAGTAAGGCAACTTCTGAATTACTAATATATATTTTTCTTGCACAGTAATTCTCTTCATTCATTTAAAAAAATCACAGGGATCGATTCCCAGTGTGTGTTCTTGAAACAAGATCCTTTCGTTTAAACTTTCGTACTAAATCAGCCAATTTGTCTTTACTTCGGTTGTGATGTGCCATACAGTGGTGTTATTTGCATGTTAGAAAATACTAAATGAAAAATATATTTTCGTGCAAGCAGTATGAAAATCATCATCAAGCTTTATTTCGAGTTCAGTTGCTTTAATTTTTGTCCACAATACTTGCTTCATCTGAAAACGGCCTTTTGTGTGGTATTATTTTGAATAATAATTTATGTAAAATTGTTTACCGTTATGCATTTTTCAATGTTTGCTATTGAAGAATTTCTGATTGTGAAGATGAAGTTGTGTAATGGGGAAAAAAAAAGCCGAATTCTTGTGATGAAAATTTTGCCAATAGAACATGGGGCCCCTTCCAGTATTTACTTTCGGGCGAGTTTATGTATGGAAATAAATGATAAACTCTCGATTTGGATTCAAGTTCTGTTTGGTTTCTTTTTTGAAATTTAGTTGTATTAATTTGATGTTTGAGACAATTTATTTTGGGGTGTATGAGAACTATTACAATAGACAATTTTTCTGCTTACCGGTAAGCAGTGTCCAAAAGTTACATAGCATCACGCTTGCGTAAAATTACAATATTTGCTGTGCATGTGTAAATATCGCAGGGTGGGAGCCCTTTCCCAAATATCGATATGGAATTCCATATAGCAAATCTTTTGTTTGTGCTGGAGTTGTGGTTAGTTACTAGCACCACAGCATTTTGTTGTGTGTTGTAAATCATGTTTCTAATTTAAGCTCTGAATCGTAGTATGGTTCACAGGTATTCAACAGTTGTATGAATATTCTTACTTGATTATGAACAGATCCAGATTTTTAGGCAATGAGAAGAAATTTACTACATCTGTTCTATAAACAATTGTAAAATGATGCCATACTGTTCATGCTGGAGTGGTATCCAAGTTACATGTTCACCACAATATTTTGATATATTATGTAACTTGTGTGTCTGACTTAAGCTCTGAGTCAGCAGTATGATTTGTAGGTGTCTAACAATTACATTTCTAAATATTCTTTACCTTGATTATTAACAGATAGATTTTTTAAACAAATGACAAGAAAAAAGAAAGGAAAAGCAGTGTGCATCTGCCATTAATTTCAAAGAAGTAGATTTGATGTAGATTTATTTTATAATGTTAGTGGTCACAGAACTACTAGGATTTTTTACTTTTGAGCTTGAGGTTACGGTTGTGTACGTGGAATCCCAGAAAAGTGCTTTGAAGTCTTTAAAAGCACTGTGCTGAGTAAAACCTGGTATAACTTATTTGTAATCCCAGGAATGAAAGGTCCGATATGAAAAAAAAACTTAAAGAATTATTGTGAGTGTGTATTTTTCTGTAATTTTCAAGTTGCACATTCATCCTTCATGCCCCAGTAATTTCACATTTTCACTTCTTCATAATTATTGAAACATACGCTTAGTTAGGCTTGCATTATTTCATGTGCTTGCACTCATAAAATACAATGTAGCTTTTTCAAGGTAATGTGCTGTTTATTGCATTTGATTATTTAATAAAAACAAGTGTTACAGTTGTGACAGGGAGTCCGTTACTGTTGTGACATGAATCTAATTCTGCAAAACAACTTGAAACCAAGTATGGACATGACAAATATGATTCAAAAACAAAAGAATGACAATAGAATAATTAAATTAGAAAAAAAAAAGATTTGAAGTCAGTAGGAAAAAAAAAGATTTGAAGTCAGTCCACTGACAAGGTTATCAGTTTGGAGTCTGTTACAGTTGTGACGTGGAATCCAAATCTACAAAAGCAGTGAGATTCAAAACCAACAATGCCGTAGTTGTAGTAGGGATGTTTAGTGTGCCTTACCTCTCACCGTATGCTCTAAGCGCTTACAAACATGATCGATACATAATTATACATGTTTATCTCACAAAGACCAAAAACACATGATGGGCCTAGACTATACTCGCCTGTCCCCACCCCTACTGGTTACTTTCCATTTGCCTCCACCATCTCAAATGCAGACATTCTCCCATCCCTCTCATCACATCAGCTCTCTGCCACTATCACTCTTTCTAGCTACATGGAAAATATGAGTCAAAATAAGCAGCTGAAAAAAACAACAGTAACATTCGGGAAACTGAAACAAGAGAGATCAGTTAGGTTCATCCGCTAAAGTAAAGTATAATGGTCACAAGCATCGATCCTTGGGTTGCCATCCCTCTGTTGATCTGGTGCACCTTGACCCATGAAGAATCAAGCTGTTGTGGCCAGGTGTGGTAACAGCCTGAGGGATGGAGTTTCAGGAAGTTGACAAAGATATCCTGCTCCTCTACATCAATGGCTTCAGTCTGATTTAAAAGCAATATCAACTAATGGCAGAAACTAGTAGTCTTAGTAACAACCAAGCTATTTCTAATTACACTATTGGCCCTATTAATTCTTCCATCACCATAATGAAGCATTTGGACCCACTGGTTTAGTGGACTTTTGTTGAACAAACTTGATTTTGATTTTTGTTTATGTTATGTTCTCAAAGAAGTGTCCTACCTTTCCAATAAATGTGTTCCATCTTCTTTCCACTCCTGTTGAAACACTGCCCTCACACTGACCTAGCTTGGAGCTGTTCTCCCTTGCTGATTTTTTAATTTTTTTTTATTTTTGTGATACCGAAATCTTCTCCTTGCGTTTCTTTTCTGTCCTTCTCCAATGCATCTTTTCAGCTTGCTGTCTTTTCTGTCCCCTCCAATTTGCCCTCTTGAGATTCAGTCGCTAACATGTCTGTCCTAGTGTTCCTGCCGACACTTTTTTTTCCCTTCCACAGCCTTTCTTTTTGTTTCCCAAGCGTAGCCTTTTGCTTGATGTTCTGCCTTTTTTTTCTTTTCTGTTATACTTTTTCTGTATGCTTTGCACTTTTCTTTGTTATCAGCTAAATTATCTCTGATACTTCTCTGGATCCTGTTTTAATTTCTGCCTGTATGCTTTGACCCTCTCAGCATTTCATAAAGCTTTAGTTCTTGCTTGGGGGGTGGGGATTGGGATGAAGGTTCAGGGGTGTTGGCATGGCCCTCCCTCTTTTCTGCCACTCGATCACAACTTCGTGGTTCCATGTTACTAGAATGAGACATCTATGGGCAAACAAATCAGGATTGCAAGGATTGAATGGACAGAGTTATCTTTCTGCTTCTCTGTCCACCTATCAGACTTCTTGGTCTCTTCGCTCATCTTCTCAAAAACTTCTGAAAATTTCTAGGCGCTCGTTAAAGACGTCGGTGAGAGAGCATTTAGCTTTAATGCGCCCACTCTTTGGAATTCTCTTCCTGACAGCTTACGTGACCTACCCAACATGATTTAAATTCAAGTCAGAGTTAAAAACATACTTTGAAAACAAGTTCTAGGTCGTGTTCATCTGACTTGCGAGTCTAAATCTGTGGTCAGATTTAATAAATACATGAAGTTTCTTGTTTTTTAATTAATTACATAATCAGCTAATATTTTATAGAGATTATCCTGTGATTTAAAGCAATTATCTTTTTGATTTGTGAAAAATAACAGGGCAGATGTGCTCTCCTGTGGTATTCCATTCATCAGATTTTCAGTGGCAACATTAAGAGTACGCATGGCAATGCAAGCTTTTTTTTTCTTTAGAATTTTAGATATGATTTGCCTGAAGGTATTTATCCATAATGTTGTGGTTTGAAATGAAATTTTTCATGAGAAATAGACTTGAAGCTGTTGTGAAATTAAAAGAGAGGAGACCAATACACATTTTTATTACCTCTTTAGAGAATTCTTGTGAAATCTACTGTAATATTCAAAAGTTGGGTGACACAACACCTATACAAATGAAAGCTGTTGAATTCTGTATGAAGGTTAGTGCTTGCCATATGATTGACAATATCTTTATTTTTGTCAAATATTTGCTGATTCACTGAAGTCAGACTGACCTGTCAATTATGCAGATTGAAAAAAAATCTTTAATGTTGTATGTAGACACTTTGTTTTTTGTCCAGATGATGCAACACAACCTTTCTTTAATACAGTATGTGAGAGGTGATACCTTGAATGTTTGTAGGAGGAAAATAAGGAGTAATTTTTAATTTGTAAAGCAAAACCTTTTAGAGATGAAAATATTGTACTTTTTTTTGTGTCTGTTTAACAGTGTTTGGAGAATATTTGATGTTCCTGTCAAAGTCTGTGGTGAACAAATAGATGCAGTGGGCATGCAATGAATTTGCACTGTGGGTATTGAAGTGCTTATACCATTTATGACATGATAGTTTTCTTCATGAAAAATACCAGTGAAGAAAGCCTCCTTCTTGAAAATTAACTTATAAGAGGAATAAGATCTGTACCACAGGCATATAGCTAAGAGATGCTGCATCAAAAACTAAGCCTACAAAGCTTATCTAATGAGAAAATCACAATTTAAAATAAAAACAACAGGTTTCTCATGACACAATGTAATACATCATTATACAACAACATTTTTTTTAAAAGTGGGAGTCAAAATGATCATGCTGTGCTTTGGTGTCACTTATACTTAAAGCGGTTTCTCTCTAAATGATCCATTGCAAGACTTCGCCTGCAGTGCTGTGGCACATGCACATCAACAATCCAAGCAGCAGGTTTACACACACGACAGTTTTGACAGAGCATGCAAGAAATGAGTTCTCAGCTAAATATATCGCTTACAAGTGTAATTTGAAGTTGGACAAGCCATTCCATGTTATATGGTATAGTATATTGTTAAAAGTAATTGCTCTAAGTTGTACTATGATAGGGGTTCAGAGAACTGTAGGCAAATCATCCGTATCCAGATCCATCTGACCATTCAGAGTGTGTGTGAGTGCACACATTATTGTGTGTTAAAATGTGTGTGTGTGTGTTTGTCGTGCAACCAAACTCCATGAAAATATGAGAAAATTAATTCACTTGACTTGGAACTTTGTCTATTTCACTTGTACGCATGTGATATTGTGAGTATGGGAAATTTAGTAGTTGTTTTGAATCAAATGATTAGGGACAGAACTGATGATTATGCACACCCTTTTGGACCATTTTTTTTTTCTTTGGTCTGCATGTATTGTGAATTGGTGGTGATGGTAAGGTGCAGAGGGGGGGGGGGGGGGGGGTTGGAAGGGAGGTAAGTGGGGGGGGGGTGTGTTTCAAGACAGGCATGGGGGTGGGAGTGGGACTGGGAGGGGTTGTGAGGGGGCAAACATGTGAAAGAGTTTGGATCTTGTGGAGCGTTCATGTGCCAAGGTGTCAGGGTATCCAGCAGAGTGATCAAACCGCTTGAAAAACTGAAGATTAATTTTATTGAAATACAAGTTGAATGACTGATTAAGAATAGTAATTTGGTGAACACTGGAAATATAAGATGCTGAATAAATAAATGAAGAAAACAAAGATCTGTGTAGAGAGTATGTACAAACGGAGACGCAGATACTAAGAACTGAACTATGGTGCCAAACAAACTAACCGAATACTGAACAAGATTGAATAAAACAACGCCCGCACTTCCTAACACACTGGCACAGCCATCTAAAACCTCTGATAAAACAACAACCCTTGATGACGTCTTCCCCAGGAATTATGAAACGTTTAATGACGCAAACTTGGAATTGAATCACTCGGAACAGATGGAATATCTAAAGGAAAACAAGAGACAATAATATAAACTACAGGTAAGTTCAGACAATGGTGAAATTGATTTAGATTAAATAAATACTCATTTCAACGCTGACAATGGCTTGGTATATGTGACAGTGACAAAAGGTTGTGCAAAAAAAAGGGACTCGGGTCATAGAATTTCAAAACTGGAAAACAGGT
The DNA here is from genome assembly GCA_018398815.1 of Conus ventricosus. NCBI lineage: Eukaryota > Metazoa > Mollusca > Gastropoda > Neogastropoda > Conidae > Conus > Conus ventricosus. The sequence continues at coordinate 40,103,683 of CM031628.1, forward strand.
GAAAATTTCTGTAATTCTTGAAGTTACACCTTTCACATGCATGAAAATAGAATGAAAAGATAACTTGTATTATACTTTTTCTGATGACAGAAAAATATCAGATACTTGTATTATACTTTTCTGATGACATAAAAAATATCAGATCACCCAAGAATGAATCAGTTGTGTTGCTGGACATGAAAAATGTCTACAACAGTACAGTATACCAGAGCAAGGGTTTTGAACTAAACCCCGGCGAATGAACTTCTAGAAGTTACCCTATAAATTCTAGGAAGTTCACATGCTTTGTGGAAGTTTCTGTATTTCAGAGGTGTTATTGGTCGTTAATTATAAAATGGGTAGGTAGGTTGGCTTCTCTTTCCTTTCTTTTAATGTAGTTTTATGTACATCAAAATAATGCACGAGTGATAATTTTTTTCATCAAATTGAGTATGCCAATGACGACTGTGATGCACAATGATATTAACGCAATCAGGAACACAGTCACTGCTCTCGTTTTATTGAAATTTCCCTATTTAAAAAAAAAAGTTTACAGTCAGCGGTCAAAAACTAGGATCGGTTCGGAATCTGGAAAGAAACCTTTTTTTTTTGTGCCTAAGAATAAGCTTTACATTTCTCAAACTACACAAGTATAATCATATCCCCACCTCAAAACAACAAAAAGAAAAAAACCTGAAGCACTTGATCCAAAGGCGAAAAGGTCTGTTTCCTGATTCATCAGTTTTAAAAATAGGGCAAGTCAAGCAAGATAGGTTGGCCTTTTTCTTCGATTTTTTTTTTTTTTTTAATGTATGGCAAAATAATGCACAGGGTGGTGAATTTTTGTATCAAATCCTATAACCTGTATGTCATCGACAGCCATGACGCACACATTTGCGCCATCAGGAAAACAGCTTTTATTTCATTGATTTTTAAAACAAAACTTTATTTGTATTTTTTAAAAACGGAAACAAACGTAATTATTTCAAGGAGTGTTACGAGAGTTCGCCCATCCTTGCTTTATTTTGATTACACGTAAGCATATGCATCAAGGCCGCCAATGATGTGCAGACCTGCCAACCATTACGCATTTCGCGTAATTTATTACGCCCAAGTGATAATTCTTACGCCCTTACGCAATTAGCCAAAAAATTACGCATTGAAAGTTTTCAACAACAACAAAAAAACGGACGAAAAAAATCGGCTTATGTACAGACACGCACGGCGCCGTGCGTATAACCAGTAATCTTCAAGAAGCGTTTCTGGTCATGCGCAGTTGGTTTCACCATCTTTACCATTCAGCGAAGTTGGCGTCTTTTTGAAGTTTTAGCTACGAAAATGTCGAAACGTTGAGTAGAAAGTTTTGGACAAGATGCGAAAAAGAAAAAACTTGGTCAAAAGTTCCGAAAAGAATACTCGGAAAAGTTCCCCTACATACGACCTTCGGCTAAAGGTGTAAATTGTGCACGGTGTACCACTTGCGAGTCGGACTTCACAATTTCCAATCGCGGGATGGTAGATGTGAAGCGTCACCTTAAGTCACGCAAGCACATCGATTCCTCTAACGCGCCGAATTCTTCCAGGATCAACACTTTTTTCAGACTGTAGACACCTCAAAAGAGGATGAAATTAGGAAAAGGGTAATTGGGGCTGAAGCATTGGTGGCCGGATTTTTCGTCGAGCACAACATCGCTCTTAGCGCAGCCGACCATGCATCCCAGCTTTTTACAGAAGCGTTCTCAGATTCGGAGATCGCCAAACAGTTCAAGAGCGGTCGAACAAAGACAACACACATTGTAAGGACCCTTCTCATGGAAGGCTTAACTGCTGCTGCATCTCGACTGCTGAATGGACCGTTTGTGTTGGGGATTGATGGAAGCCAGGGAGGGGGGGTGGGGGGGACAAATTCTTTCCTGGGGTGGTGCGATACTTAAAAATGACAATCACCACTGAGCTGATAGTCAACCTCACATGCACAGAATCATCAACAGGGGAGAACATTTTTTAGGTTATGTATTTTCTTAGTTTCATGTTCCCAGTTTCTCCATCTTCAAACTCCCCCCTCCACCCCCCCCCCCCTCCTCAAGTTCAAATCTTTGCCAAGTCATTACTATCAAGACAGTTGAGTTGTTGGCCTGCGCTTGTTTTTTTCCCCACTATTAGATAAGATTGTTCGTCTATGTGTATTTGTCTGACCTTATTCAAGTTATTCAAGGAAACCTTCCTTATAAAATGGGAGCAAACATTACTGTTTATTGTTTACTGTTCCCTGCCTCATTTCATTTCCAATTTTTTAGGTTGTTTCTGGCGCACTATCAAGCCTTGGTGTGCCATGCCATGATGGTTTAGCGGATTTGTGTGTGTTTCCAGTGTATTCTACATTTTCATAATTTGTAGAGATTTCTTGTGACACTTAAAAGAAAAGCTTGTTTTTGAAGAAAAGTAAAGTTCACAAAAATTGTGTGAACAATTTTATCACATCGTGTTTGTTTGAAAAAAGGTAAATGTCGCGCTCGATTACTCTTAGCTCTCAGAAATTACACATTTCTGCCTCACTGAGCTTCAATTCTTACTCATTGGTCTCTTAGGGGGTTGGCAGGTCTGGATGTGCAAGGTACCAAATTTGACGCAAAAATTCACCAGCAAGTCTATCATCTTGATAAAAATTTATTTTTTTTAATTACTTTTTTTAAAAAGGCTGACCCACCGATCCCATTTTTAAAAACTGATGAAACATAAAACTTTTGTTTAAAATCGGGTTCTGGATTACAAGATTTTGAATTTCATTTTGTGTACAAACCTATTTCCACTTCAACGCAAGGCCCTGTTGAGGACGAGGAGTGGCCAACTGTTTGATGCGGTCCTTGGTTTTCCCGAATCTTCTTCCAGCGATACTGAGTACTAGCTGGAACACAGGCAGAGTCATCCTCCAGATACCGTTTCTTGTCCCTCTTCACTGGACCTGATGTGTTAAACAAAGAGCATTGTTACAAAGTGCATGTTGGAATAAAAACATGTTGTTTTTTTTACAATGGTAACAGTGTAAGTTTATTATTATAATTCCTGTCACTGACTTTACACAGTGACAGCCTCACCAAAGCAGTGCAAATTATTAAAAGGTTAGCCTGCGACTCTGAAAGTTTAATTTTAGACTACATTAATAGTAATACTATAAATTTGATAACAGTACATCAGTGGCGCAGAAAAATATTGCTGGCAAATGCCAGCAGACTGGGGAGAGGATTGGGGTCATAATTATATAGAGCTCTTGCAAACGACAGCATACATGTATGTGGATGAATTGATCTGTGACACCATCTTATTAATGTCTGCAGAAATAGAATTTTTCAATTTAATAACAATGAGATCAACCTGAAGAAAAGTACACACAAAAAAAAAATAACAGAAAACTATGTCTTGACAATTCATTGATATCCGATGCAAAACTCAGGCACAGCAAGGACTGATCCTTGGGGTACTCTCTAACAAACATCAATGCTGACCTCTGATGCCACTGACAACCACCACCAATCTTATTTTGCTGAGGAATTTTCTATCCATTTGATGAGGTTTTTTCCTGAATACTATAAAGAAGCTTACACAGTGGATGCTCTGATTTACCTTGTCAAATGCCTTTGTAAACTCCATCACTAGGACACAATCAGTTAAGAAGAGTCTTCACTGAACATTGTTCTACTGAGATTGGTCTTTCTCAATTTACAGCAAAATAGTTACATACAGGAAAAGCCTATGCATCCCTGCCCCCTCCCCTCTCTTATTAAGTCAATTTTTCTTTTTTTTTTTTTCTTTTTTTTTTTTAAAATAAGTAGTAGTAGTAGTAGTAGTAGTAGTGTAGGGACGTAATCAATACATAGGCCGTTAAGCCTTTCAATGTCCCCTCGTGTTATTATACTTTTATGACAGGGTTGAAAATGCATGCAATATAAATTTTCCTTCTTATTCATCAAAGCTTCTAAACTGTACTTTAAATTTGAAGTCTTCATCCAGCAAATTCTTAAAAACATTAGTATTTTTAGCAAATTTAAGTGCAGTTGGCAAACTGTTCCAGTTAGCAATAACTGTTACTGAACTTGAATCTCCCCATATTAGTATGAAACTGCTTAACAAATATTTTGCCTTCCGAATTTCTTGTTCTATCTGTTTTAACAGCCTCAAAAAAATAGTCCCACTGTATGTCCGTTTGTTGGTGAAATATTTTGAACACTTCAATCAAATCCCCTCTAATACGTCTACCTTTTAAAGAGTGCAAATTTAAGTAATTTAATCTATCTGTATAAGACATGTTTGTACATTCTTGCAAGATTTTAGTAGCTCTTCTCTGTACTCTTCAGCCCTGATATGGCCCTTTGCGGTCGGCTGGGCTATAAGCAACATTATCTTATCTTATCTTATCTGTACTCTTTCGATTGCTACTGACTGTCTTTTCAAGTGTGGGTACCAGATTATATTGCCATATTCAAGATGCGGTCTAACCATAGCTTTATATAACTTTAAAAACGTTTCTTTATTTAGGTAAATAAAAGTTCTTTTTATTAATCCAATCATTTGGTTTGCTTTATACACTTTTGAATGTGAGTATCAAAAAGTAAATCTTTATCAAAGATTACACCCAGATCCTTTTCTTCCTCACATTTCTGTACCAGCCTATTTCCACCATCTATTTTCATGTTGTATTCATGTTCTGGATTGTTTTTGCCAACATGCAAAACTTTACATTTTTCAACATTAAAATATAGATTCCACTTGTCTGACCAGTTTTGGAGGCAATTTAAATTTTCTTGCAGACTATTTAGTTATCTGATTTGTCATATATTTTTGTGCCATCAGCAAAAATTTTACAAAAACTATTTACCTCATCTGGAAGGTCATTTATAAAAATAGTAAACAGTACAGGTCCTAAAATGCTCCCTTGGGGAATACCACTCATAACATCTTTCTCTGTCGACATACAGTTACCCACTCTTACTCTTTGTTTTCTATTTGACAAAAAATCTCTAATCCAGTTTAGCAACTTACTATACCGTATGCTTCCATTTTTTTCAATAACAGAGTTTCAGATTGTTTTCAGACATCATGGGCCCAATGACCCATGGCCATGCAAAATGATGGGTCAATTTTGAAAAAGATGGGTCATTGACAATCAAAGGTATGTTCACCTAGTCCTTGAACAGGTACCGCCTGCGTTTTTCCGCCCACACCTGCACTGCACTCATAAAGGGCATGTCCTGGAAGCTAGGTCCATCAATGCACACCCTCATCAGCTGGTCACAATGTGTGTTTGTGAGGGCACTTCTGATTGGAAATAGCGAGCAGTAGGAGCCAGTTGTGTATCTTTCTTTGTGGAGCAAGGCAAGGGGGCCCCACTTTCTTCAGCATCTGTGATCATCCGGCCATTACTAGAACTGTCAACAAAATCTGGGGCTGAAGATGGGCCAGCTGTTGGTTCAGGATCTTGTTGACATGCTGCTGCAGGCGTTTGAGGACTTGGAGTGGTGCAGTGATCTGGGCCTGAACATTGACCAGCTGTTGGTTCTTGTGCACCATCTTTAATAACACCCTATCACAGTCAGTGTCAGTCTGATATATATATATATATGTGTGTGTGTGTGTGTGTGAGAGAGAGAGAGAGAGTGTGTGTGTGTGTGTGTGTGTGTGTGTGTGTGTGTCTGTATGTGTGTGTACTGTCCACCCCCCTCCCTCTTTTTTCTTCTTCTCCGCTCGGTCTCTCTCTCTCTTCCCTTTTCCCACCCCATCTTCCTCGCGATGTGTTCATGGCACTTAGCTATTTTTAGCGGTGGCAGTTTGCTGGATGACTGACCCACTAAACGCTGGAGGAGGGGGGTGGGGTGGGGCGAGGGGAGGGAGGGAGGATACACATGCCGCCTTGCTGAGATAAGATACAAGGGAAAGGAGAGAAAGACAATGGAGTGCGGGAGGGAGGAGTGGGAAGCCGAAAGGGGAGTGGGGGAAATACACGTGCCGGCTGGCTGAGAGAGACTAAAAGGGAGAGAAAAACAATGATGGCTTCAATTTTCAGCTGAGAGATAAGAACTAAACACTTACCACTCGTTTTATCCTTTGAAAACATTGCTGACAAAGTTAGCTGCCGCTGGTTTTCACTTTGTTTGAGCTTTTTCTTCGGTGGCATCTTGTCTTTAGCAGAACGATGACTCGATTCCACACGTGTTGAAAAGGTGACTTCCATTTGGTCTACTCCCATTTGGTCTACTCCCATTTCGTCTACTACTCCCATTTCGTCTATTTCCATACTGACCATACTGCAAGGCTCCCCCCTGGCGTAACCAGTGTCCCAGTCTACTCCAAAGCAGAATCGATGGTCTTTAGATTAGAGTAGGGCGAAGCCCGAGAGAGGACGAAGGACGAATGAACGAAGGCCGTTAGGCCAAGTCGTGCTCACACATTTCTGTGTAGGCGAAATGGGAGTAGACCAAATGGGAAGTAACCGTTGAAAAGTCAGAAGAGAACGTAGAAATACCAATCCTGGGCCACTTCCGCCCTCAACGAGTTTCGGGCGAAAGCGACCCAGGATTGGTATTTCTACGTTCTCTGACAAGTAAGACTTCAATAACCCAAAAAATAACGATTATCTACAAACTTTTCAGAGAGTAACGTAGGGGAAAGTAGCCGTGGCTGAACGCGTTTCATAGAGTAACGTAGGGGGAAAAGCAGCGGTGGTTGAACGCGCTTCATATACAACGGTGTCTGTTCCCACGGCTGAACTTGGAAGAGGTCGGCTCTCTTTTTAGTACTGTCAACTCTGTTAGGGCGGCGTCAACGGCCCCGCTCTGTCAGGGCAGGTAAGCTTTTAATTGCTAGTTGCTGGCCTGCTTAAGGGCCTTTGCACTATCCGATTACTTACTGGGTTGTTTATTTCTCCCAGTGCTGTTGGTAACACAAACGGAATTGTGGACAGAGGAAGAAAAGAATGCTTTACATGAAAATATAAGATACTTTGAAAAATGATTGAAGCGGCTCGTAAAGCAACGGTTAATGCTGGCAAGTTTTGTGAACTACTGACGATTGGAATGACGCGGTTTTAAAACAGAAACAGCTACATATAACCACCCACCGCACTCTCTCTCAAATACATACACAAACACACACACACACACACACACACACAAACACACACACACACACACACACACCAACACACCACACACACACACACACACACACACTGTCACACACACACAGTGACACACAGTGACAAACACACACACACACGCACACACACACACACACATACCCCCACCCCCATCCCTACACATAGACACACACACAGCGCATGGCCGTGAGGCCAAAAAATCAATACTGCCGCACCTCCTCTACCCCTCTTCTTCCCTCCTCTTCACCCCAATCCTTCCCACCCAGCCTGCCCGATTACAACATATTACATCATCCTTCTAGAACTTGCTTTGCCACGTCACTGCCGCGTGGTGGCGCTGTCAGCCCGGGCGCTCACATGACTAGGTTAACCCACACATTCTTCCACTGACTGCTGGACGAGCAGGACGGTTTGCTGTGCGGTGGGTGTGTTATTCTAAAACCGGTTTACCGAAGAACAGAATTGTGTATCTTAAAGGTTTGTTGGTTCAAGGAAATGAAAACGTTGAAGGCAATATTGTTGACAAAGATACAGCCAGGTTTAATACGTGTTTGGCTATCGATGAGATGGTTCCTTATCTAATAAATGGCGCTGCATTGTTGAAAGTCGGCCGAAGCAAAACAAACCATCACACGTTGATTGTTGGGAGCTGGCTTGAGACAGCTAAAGCCATGTTTAAAAAACATGGCGTTCATTTCTTAAGGCGGAGGTAAACACAGCTGATTCGTATGCTAAAAAACTTATATTTGAAACATTTTTGCTGTTCCTCCCAAGTAAAAATGTTCTCAGTTTGTATTAGACTTGATTGATTGTTAACTACAGATTCAGTGTTCATGTGGCAAGCTGATCTGTGTATTAAGATGTGTATACTTTTCTAATTCTAACCAGTTCATCTGCCTTCAAGTGTGCCCTTATGCAACTGAATGGCGATTTTCGAATGTTCTGGCAAACAAACTAGATAGGGTTAGGCAGACCTTAGTACATCTACCAGTATGGAGAGGAGTAGTGTGTGGCCAGCACTATCTTCATATAAATGCTCCAAATATACAACGACGGATGTACTACTACTGGCGATTAGAGCCGCCATAAAAGCTTGGCTACAGCAATTACTGCCAAAGCCAGTTGCAAGCTGGTTGTGGCGGGCTTCTAAAAATAGAAACGGTTACGCTGTAACCGCCTGTTTAGCGGCGAAGGCTAGGCTGTTGAGGCCATATATGGTATGCGTGGTGGGGTTTGGACTAATGACGATAGTATGACGGGCTTCTAAAAATAGAAACGGTTACGCTGTAACCGCCTGTTTAGCGGCAAAGGCTAGGCTGTTGAGGCCATATATGGTATGGGTTTGGACTACTGACGATAGTATGACGGGCTTCTAAAAATAGTACCGGTTACGCTGTAACCGCCCGGCAAACATTTTTCCTGAAAACTTGCTTCAACTGTCTATTGTGTGTTTGTTTGTTGTTTGTTTGTGTTTGTTTGTGTGTGTGTGTGTTTTGTCCTGCCCTACGCACGCACGTCCCCCCACCCCCACCCCACGCATGCACACCCCCCACCCCACTCCACCCACCCACCCACTCCACCCCACCCCACGCATGCACACCCCCACCCACTCCACCCCACCCCCCCACCCCACGCATGCACACACTTAAGTCGTTTTTATGTTCTTAACTTAAGTCATCCCTAAGTCATCCAAAAGTTTTTACTCAAGTTATTCACAAGTCATCCTCAAGTCATTCACAAGTTCTTACCCAAGTTATCCTTAAGTTATTCTCAAGTTACTTCTAAGTTTTATTCAAGTTGTCCTCAAGTCATCCTCAAGTTCTTACCAAGTTAACCTAAGATCATAATTTAAGTCATTCTCTAAGTACAACCAAGTTCTTATTCAAGTTATTTTTATAATTATCAAAAAAATAAAATCTATGTTTTTTATCTTAAATAGTAGATGTCTAATATAGTACACACACGCCTCAAAAAACGCGTCATCGTTGAGGATGTCTTGCTCAGCGTTCTCTGCTAGATCTTAATGAAGTTCTTTCTCCTAAGCAACCGCACTGATTACAGTTTGGTCTATGGAAATGTCTTTTATAGGCACCATGTCTTTAAATTTTTTGACTTTTTCAATTTTTTAATACGCCATGTTCTATTTTTTTTAAAAAAAATTAAAATTAAATCTTAAAATATTATTCCATTTGAAATGGATCAAAACGACCTTTTTTTGTTTGGGGGTTTTTGGGATGCAGTTGTCTTTTTCTGATTTAGTGGTTCAGATTTTTTTGATTTCTTTTGTTTTTGTTTCCCTTGGTTATTATTTATAACAGTAATAACTGCTCCCAACAGCAGCAAGGGCGCCAAAAATGGCAACAGTTTTAAGTCAATATTCCATGAAGACTTTGGTGCTGTAGGTCTTGTATCACATGGAGTTTTTATAGCGGGCATTGATCAACTTGTTCTGGCGCTGGCGGTGTTATGTTTTCATGATGAGTTATATTCTGTAACATTAATTTTTTTTGTCTGTTCCACTCTGCTAAATTTTTTCCTGCTTTAACACGCCCAGGATGAGGATGCTTTTCACTGGCCCCCACCTGATTCAGTGTTTTCTGCTGATTTTCTGGCTTGGTTACTTTCTCCACCTGATTCAATGTTTCCTGATCTGGTTCTGATGATTTTCCAGCTCGTTCATTTTGAAGGGAAACAAAATCTATATGATTAAAAGTTATTAATCCATGATTAATGGCGATAACAATGTTCCAAATCTGTAGTATAGATCACATCCTAGAGACTCTAATGACTTTGTTAAAACTGGATCTTGCGTTAAATCATACGTAAGATCTTGTTCAGAATCAATGGGGCAAATCTACTGACTAGTTTAGTGTACAAACTAAGAATCGTTTGCCCCACACTTTTCACCATTGTAGACCCCAGCTGCGCTTCATACCTGTTATGATACTTTATAATGTCTTGTGGCGACATCTGTTGAATCTGTTCTATGCTGAATTCAGTTCCGAGAACTGTTTTGTTTTCCCACATGCTGCCAAAGAATACAGCCTCTCCTTTTTGGGCATAATAGCTTGATCATCAACTTGGTCATTCATAAGTTCAGGAAGGTTTAGGCTGCCTTGTAGCTGTAGTAGATCATCACTGTTCATGTTTTTTATTAATTATAATTATTTTATTTTCTAAAAATGAGCACCGAAAAAACTGTTGCTAACCTTGTATACCATCTGCTGTTATTGGGGGGTTAAGTGTAGGATACACAATGCTGGTAAAAGCTTGTTAAGAATTAAACCGGCAGATCTTGGCAAACTAGACTTTGAGGATTCAGCAAAGCTAATTGCTATCATTGCAGCTTCGTTTGCCACGAAAGATTTTCTAGTTAAGCAAGGAATAATTCCAGACAGTATAAATATGTAAATAAAAAAATACATTTATAAAAAAATGGCTTCACTCGTAATGATGATAGGCGGCGCTGTGGTGAATGCGCTTGCTTTTAGGGGAAGTAATTTCGCATTTAGTAAACTGCGGGATGACGCGAAGAAAAAGACATAACAAAGCTATGGAGCAACTAGCAGCTGCACAAGACGCCTATGAAAAGCAGAGACTTGAGCAGTTAGATTTTATTAAAAACAAACTGAAAAAACAGGGGCATGCAGCTTACACATTTAAAGATGTTGATCAAGCAATAAAACAATTTTATCTTGTAACAGGCAAACCAATCGAAACATTGCCCCCACCAAAATTCAGTGACTTTTATCAACCATCAGAAAAACAAAAGATGCAAGAAATCGGGTTTATTGTCGTTGGTATGACCGTTGTGTATTTTGTTGCGCATAATATTGGCTGAATAAAAAATGAACAAAATCTATTATTCGCCAAAAGGATATTGGAAGGGAATAACAGCAATTAAAAAGCTAAGCCAAGCAGCGGAGTCAGTGAACAAACAGCAAAAGAATGGTTATCTAAACAAGCGATTTGGCAATTTATTTACCTGCGCCCAAACGAATACAGAGACCACACTTTGTGAATACAATACCGAACGACCACCCATCAAATGGACCTTCTATATTTACCCTCTGATACGATTAGACGAAAAAGATTTAAGTACGCACTTACAGTCATTGACGTAGCTTCAAGATACAGTGAACTCCGGATGTAGTGAAGTCCCTGGGACCAAAATTCCCATCACTACATCCGGATTATCACTATATACATCGCTACTTCCGTTGTAATGATGTTTTTCGAGGTCTTATCACTACGTCCGGCACATCGGTTGTAGTAATATTTTTCAAGATTTTATCGCTACATCCGGCACATTGGGTAAATCCACAAGGCAGTAATAAGGAGATTTTGGAAACTAGATTCATTTCGTTTGTGACGTTTTTTGCTGTCTTTGTCAGGCTTGCGAGTGTTCTTCTGTGACGCTGACTAACCATACGATGACGTAGCACAATCGTGATAAAAGGAAACATGAAAGAAACGAATTTTGTTTCCAAAATCTCTTTTTTTCCCTCTCTTCCTTTATGCTCTAAAATCAAAAGATTAGTGGCGTATTGTCTTTCTCATGCTTGTTTGTTTATTGGTGCGTCTGATGTCAATTTCACCATGCTTTTAACGTTGGGTTGGGTTCGATCCCAGGCGTAGTCGTTGCCAAAACTTAGATCAGCAATCCAACAGCTTTCCTGCCAGGCGATTGATCGGCTGGTGTCAGTATCCTGTGTTGTTTAAATTAATGTACCCCGTCCTAATATTTAATTGTTCAACCAAAGGAGCCTTAACAATCTGTGTGTGTGTGTGTGTGTGTGTGAGAGAGAGAGAGAGAGAGAGAGAGAGAGAGAGAGAGAGAGAGGGGGGAGAAGTGGGGAGGAAATGGCCGAGAGAGAGAGAGAGAGAGAGAGAGAGAGAGAGATGGGGAGGGGCTACTGTTTGGGAGGTAGAAATAAGGGTTAAAAGCAAAATCGTCAGATGTATAAAGTAAACTGTAGTCTTTAATCAGCGTGAAATGAAAAAGAAGTACAAGTAAATACTGTTTAACACAAACAATTATCCATTGCTTTGGATTAAAATTTCAAACATCAGCTAACAAATACAACATGTAACCATTCAATTTTTTATGATAAAGAAAGTAATGTCCAAAATAAATATTGATTAACTGGATAAAAACACTGACATGTCTATTCATTGATTCAAACAATTTCAATTTTCAATGGATGAAATGATATTCAACTAAAAACAATTTGCTGTTAAGCAAGAATAATGCTTTATAAAATTTCTACAAGCTGTGTAGGCACGTTAATTAAAAAAGTAAGGAAATCTTAAAATGGGATACATATTTGCCAAAAAAGTTTGAAAGAGAAGAGAGGCGGGTGCGGGGTCCATTCCCTCCTGGCCTCATTCACAGATGTGTACACGACAATACTTGTCTGGAGAAGTGTTGCTGCAGCATAAATCTCTGCATCAGTTCCCCAAGTGCGCAAGGGAAAAGGGTATGCTCCAGAATGTAATCGCCAGTGTCTCTTCCTACGTACCCTTCAAAGGTGCTTTGATTTTGAAGCATAATGTCAACAATTTTCGCCCTGAAATCGCTCGTGATAGTTTTGTGTCCCTAAAACTTCTAAGCTGAGGCTCTAATATGCAATTTCCATCGCCAATGACAGTGTTTACTTGAAAGGGTTTTCACCCAATGTCCCATTTGCTTGACGTTCAGGCAACGGCAAAGGACCAGGCAAGCCCAGTTGCCTGCCTTGTTCTCTACGCCAGCACGATTCAGTTGGGGTAAAACTTAGCTGACTCCTGGTTCGTAGCCTTGAATTTTTAAGTCCCAACTTGTATCATTATCATTCCGGCAATAAACATTCACTGGCGTAGGGTTTTGGAGATCTGACATCAAATTCAAAATGTCCCCTTGGCTTTTGTGGCCTCATTTCTGCCTTTCTGATTTCCTTTCCCAATTCGATCCCTCCCACGTGTGACCATCTCTGACCCGATCTCTGTCCTGTCTGACTAGATCCCTGTCCTGTCTGACTAGATCCCTGTCCTGTCTGACTAGATCCCTGTCCTGTCTGACTAGATCCCTGTCCTGTCTGACTAGATCCCTGTCCTGTCTGACTAGATCCCTGTCCTGTCTGACTAGATCCCTGTCCTGTCTGACTAGATCCCTGTCCTGTCCGAGCAGAATCCCTGTCCTGTCTGACTAGATCCCTGTCCTGTCTGACTAGATCCCTGTCCTGTCTGACTAGATCCCTGTCCTGTCTGACCAGATCCCTGTCCTCTCTCTTGCCCAATTCCCTGAACTTTCTGACCAGATTCCTGAATCTGACCTGATCCCTGATCTCTCTGATTTCATATCTGACCCTATTTCGACCCCCGTCGTCCTGTCTTGTTCCCAGTCATGTTTTCTGAATGAACACCTCGTTTGTTTCTCTTGGCTAGAAAAGAAATCTGTAACTTTCGTTTGAACTCCGAAGTTTCTCAGCATAAAGTTCTGCAGAAAAAAATTTAAATCTGTCAAGCTTTCTCTGACATTCACATCATGCTCTCCTTGCATCAAATACAAATCAAGCTTCCATACAGCAGACATTGCCTCGAACGTTGATACGGCTAAGGATGGGCCTCCACAATCATCCAAGTCTGACTCTGAGTCAGGTTCTTTGTCTGGGGTTGATATACTCCCAGTTTCTGAAGACGGTGGGGCACATGAAGCGACGTCATCGTCACATGAGCAGCAGTCCTCCAGACAGACACCAAAGTCCTTGTAAAGCCTCAAAAGTATTGGCTCGATGGATGATGTCAGCAGCCGGGACTCCTTGCATTCCCTGTCTGAGTTGTCCGAGTCGTCAGCATCCTTGGGCAAAACAAATTCTGCGTGACGAAAACTGTTTCTAATGGTAGATGCAGTGACTTGATCCCATGACGCTTTCACATTCTGCAAGCATCCAACAGGTTGATCTGGAAGTCACTCTCCGAAGACTCTGCATGTCCAATCAGCCTGGTCAGCAAGCGAGTTCAGGATGGTGAACAAAATTGTTGCAAAAGAAAACAGTTCATGTTGATTTACCACATGAAACATGCACAAAAAGGCTTAACTACCCACCCTGCCACAGTATATTAACACCAACTAAGCAGCCCTAACACTATTCAAGGCTTCAAGGCAAGGATCGAACCCCGACGTCTCAGTCTCAGGGCATATGTCTTTACCTCAAAGCCCCTGAGAACTAGTAAAAAGATATCATCTGTAATGAGCCCATTATACATGTAAGTATCAAAGACTTGAAACTGCCTTCTCCTCCCCTTTCTTTTCCTCCTCCTGTGTGAAGCCTACAGGGATAATTTGGGTTGCGATTTGCGGTCTACGAATGAAGAGAAACATTTTGCTGCCAAATGAAGAGAAGAGAGGCATTTTTAATCCAGTAAAGCTGCAACACAAATAAAGCGAGTTTATCAGTTGGCATGTTGGGGAACTAACAGAAAGTGCCTCTCCTGCTCCTGCTGCTACGTAAACCTTGAACCCGGGAACGAATGATAAAAAAAAGCATACAGTAAACACTTGACCAACTGGTGCTCGTCCCAACCATTCACAGTATATTATGAATTAATGTGTGTGTGTGTGTGTGTGTGTGTGTGTGTGTGTGTGTGTGTGTGTGAGTGTGTGTGTGTGTGTGTGTGTGTGTGTGAGAGAGAGAGAGAGGAGAGAAAGAATGTTTTTAGAATGTAATCGTACAGGAACTATTATATGGCCCACCTGTTAAAAGAACTTTAAATTCTTGATTATTCCTGTGTCCAGAGGTTGCAGTTTAGACGTGGCATTCGATGGAAGAAACAGCAGCTTGGTTGCTCTTAGGCCATCCACTTTGACGTGAGCTGTTTCAACTGTCCAGTACCAGAAGCACCTTTCTGTTCATATTGTCCATGGAACGGTCAAAGTCTCTCAGCCATTCTCAAATATATCCATGGTCATCCATGCTTTAGGGGTTGCTTCATAAGTCACAGGCAAGTTCTTTATCCCTTTAAAGCAGCGTGGGCTACGGAATTTCCCAATGACCAGCACACGACGTTTTTCAGTTCCTGTCATACTGCAACACATCGCTACTGTGAGTCGGTCTTTAGATAATTTTCTGCCATGGCATTTTTCTGCTCTGAATGCAAGCGTGCGGTCTGGCAGCATGCGCCAAAACAGTCCACTTTCATCCATGTTGAAAATGTCATTTTCATCATACTCGTTTAGTGTAGGCTAGGTAATAGGACATCACTGACCCAACCATCTGTAGCACACTCATCAACACTGCTTCTCTCGCCGCTTATTTTTCTGAATGTAATGTCGTGTCGAGCAGTGAAGCGCCGAACCCAACCTTCAGAACATGTCCAGTCACACAAGCCCATATCCTTAGCGAACTCCTCCGCTTTCAATCTCAACACAGGGCCAGAGACAGGCATGTTGTTGGCCCTTGCCTTTTTAAACCAACACAACAGCGCACGGTCTACTTTCGGCTCGTGTGGGAGTCTCTCACGCTTCCTCTTAGCATTAACCTCACCGCCATAGAATTTTTCTTTCAACTTTTCACTAAATTTCACAAATGGAGCTGACTGTTGCCTGAGAAACATTGTACTGAGAAGCGACATCCACCTGTTTCTGTTTTTTTGTTTCAATGTCTTTCAATAAATCGATTTTGCGTTTTAAAGAAAGCACATTGCGTTTCGCCATTTTGGGAGAAGGGAGATTACTCTAAAAAAAAATCACTACAACCGGAGCCCGGCTTGCCCGGGACTTGAAAATGACGTCACTACAACAGGAGATATTGATACATCCAGATTTTAAAATATCACTACAAACCGGCTAAAATTAACAAAGAATATGAACAGTTGGGACCGGGACCCAAAACTTGCTTCAGTACAGCGATTTATCAGTACATACGGCGTTCACTACATCCGGAGTTCACTGTACAAAGATGCGGAACCATTAACACAAAAGAGTGCTTCTGCTGTTGCTGTTGCTATACAACTGATATACCAA
>CM031628.1:40130236-40165236 GCA_018398815.1 Conus ventricosus
TACATTGCTGCCATAGCTAGTCTCGATGATCATATCTTAATACCCGGTTCTATCATTTCCCATTGCTGCACAGACACGTCCGGACTTGTGCCAATGTTTATGATTACTGAATGACTATATAAACCAGGGAAGAAACTTGTTTTCAATCAAAACTTTCATCCCTCGCCATTTACATCAGAAATCTATTTTAAATTTTTTTTTTAAAGGTACAGTCAAACCTCCATTATAAGACCTTCAAAATGTCCATAAAATTCGTCTTAAATTGGAAGGGCCTTATAATGGAGGTCGACACCGACAGTTGTAGTTACAAACACTTCCTCACAGATGAATTCTCCAAGCACAAAAGTCTCAAGAACACCGAATGCATACTGGAACATGTATAATTTTCACAGATAAATGCAAATACAATGTACACAAAATGACACATTGACTAGGCCAACTTCATAACTTCGAGCAATCGATATTGCAGTTTTACCTTCACGACTTCTTTTAATCACCTCCACTCTCTCTTCTAAGTTCAGTGGCTTTCTCTTTCACGTTCCGCACGTTTTGCCTACAATCTCCACCATCTTTTCTTTTAACAAGGGAAGCAACTCTTGATTGGGGCAGGTCTGCAGTTGTTTCCCTTGACCCATGGTCATATACCAATGCTGCAATGGTCGTAAATTTCAACAAAACGGAGGTCGAAAGTCCCGTTTCAGAGTAAGTCGCTTAAGACGGGTCGTTTTAATAGTAAAATGCATCCATGCAAAAAATTCAGTCTTAAATGAAGGAGGTCACTTACCAGAGGGTCTCTTATACATGTAACTGAGGCTTGACTGTAATAGGAAATTGAAAGGTTGGGACACAGATTGTAGCTGCCCTCAAGACGTGATGCCTTCAGCGCCAAAATAATGTATGTGGTAAGCACGAGGAAACTTGCCATTACTACCCATTGAGACCCAAGTATTTCTTTGTCGTTGTTATTAAGGCAACAAAGAAGTGGACACAAATCAATATGATCGATTACATAAATTAAAGACGGACAGAGATGCAAAACTATGAAGTTTTTAGAGCGGATCGTAACAGAGATGGAGGAGGTGTACTGATAGCAGTCAGCAAAAGCCTAACCTGCCGTAAAGTCCCCGAACTAGCAGTCCCGAGTGTGAAATCATCTGGGTTAAAATCAAACTCAAGGGCGCAAGACAGCTCCTTGTCGCATCCTACTACAAGCGTGATACCAGCGATGCAGACAGTCAAGATAGATTCGAGATATCTGCCCAACGAGCTGTGGCCGCTGGAGCTCATATTGTTATCGGTGGGGATTTCAACTTCCCAGCCATGGACTGGGCCAATGTCAGACTGAAGTTCACCTCCAGGTACCCAGTCCTCCACCATAAGTTCATTGACACCATCCAAGACCTCGGCCTGGAACAGATGGTGACCTTTCCTACAAGAGGAGAAAACACCCTTGATCTGTTCCTCACAAATCACCCCTCACTAGTCCCAAGGGTCGAAAGCATGCCAGGACTCTCAGACCATGACATCCCATACATGGAATTTCAAACTCATCCAGTCCACCAAAGGCAGACCCAACGGCCTGTCTTACAGTACAACAAGGCCGACTGGCCAAATCTACGTAAAGCCACGATACAGCTGTCAAACGACATTACGTCAAAGTGTAATGATCAAAGCAACTCAGAGGAAGTCTGGACAGAGCTGAAGGAAAAGCTCCATTCGGCTGTCGAGGCACACATCCCAGTCACTATTCTCCGACCAAAGAACAGCAAGCCATGGGTGGAGTACTACACCAAGAAGCTGATCAAGAGGAGAGACAGACTGTACAAACGATGGAAAAAGACTGCAGATGAAAAAATCCACTCCAAAGTCAGAGTCCTCAAACGCCAAGTTCAGCGCAGACTCCGTACACCCTACTGGTCCTATACTGAAAACCTGATCTATGACAGCCAAGAAACAAAGCCTGGAACGAAGAAATCATTCTGGTCTTACATCAAGTCCCAGCGCACGGAAGCAGCCAGTGTCTCTCCACTGAAAGTAGCTGGTAAGCTAGCTACTGAACCTAAGGAAACGGCAGAAATACTGAATGCACAGCTTCAGTCAGCATTCAGCAGCAAACTGTCCTGTTCACCAGAAGAATTTGAGTCCTGGACTGACATGAGCCCAGAGCCTGAAGGACCTACATGTGACCAGATCCACATCTCAACAGCGGGAGTCAGAAAACTGTTAAAAGGCCTAGACCCGATCAAAGCCCCTGGACCAGACGGAATCATCCCTCGCCTCCTGAAGGAAATTGGTGATGAAATTGCCCCAGCTCTAACGCTTCTCTTCCAGTCCTCCATAAACACAGGCATTGTACCAAAAGACTAGAAAAGGGCAAACGTCTCTCCGGTGTTCAAGAAGGGTGAACGATACAGGCCTGAAAACTATCGCCCCATCTCCCTCACGAGCGTGCCATGCAAAATCCTAGAGCACATTGTAGTAAGCACAATTATGGGATTTGCAGAGGCAAACAACATCCTGCGTGAGGAACAGCATGGCTTCCGGCGAGGCAGATCCTGTGAAAGCCAACTGCTGGGGCTTGTGAATGAGCTATCCTACAATATGGAAAAGGGAAAACAATCAAACGTCTTGGTGATGGATTTCTCAAAAGCCTTTGACAAAGTCTGCCACTCCCTTCTAATCCACAAGCTCCGACATTACGGGATCACTGGCCAGGTCCATGAATGGATAAAGAACTTCCTGGCAAACCGACAGCAGGCGGTGGTTGTTGATGGAGCCTCTTCAAAGGCCGTCCCAGTAGAGTCAGGAGTCCCCCAGGGATCAGTCCTGGGCCCAGTCCTTTTTCTCCTCTACATAAACGACCTCCCTGAACAACTCTCCTCAACAAAACGGCTCTTTGCAGATGACACTCTGCCACAGAACTGTAGCTTCCCCCCAAGACCAAAGGAAGCTACAACAGGACCTGGACCACATGGCAGCCTGGGAAACAAAATGGAAAATGTCCTTCCACCCAGACAAGTGTCAAGCCCTCCACGTCTCCAGGAAGAAAAACACACTGACTGGCACATACCACCTCCATGGCGAAAATCTCAAAAGCGTTGAAGAGACTAAGTACCTGGGGGTCACCATTTGCCAAGATCTTAGCTGGGACACCCACATCTCCAATATAACAAACTGGGCAAACAAGACCTTAGGGTTCCTCAGGAGAAACCTGAGAGTAGGCTCTATTAACATCAAGGAAACTGCCTACAAGGCCCTAGTTCGCCCCACCCTAGAATATGCCTCACCTGTCTGGGACCCTATACTGCCAAAAACATCAGCAACATGGAAAAAGTCCAACGCCGTGCAGCTCGATGGGTTGTGAACCGCCACCGTCAAACCTCAAGTGTCGATTCCATGCTGACACATCTATAGTGGTCCACTCTAGCAGACAGAAGAAGAGCAGCAAGGCTGACCACCTTTCTCAAATACCATCGTGAAGAGGTCAGCATAAACACCCCATTCAGGCCTACACCAAACACCCCAGCACGGTCTACAAGACAGTCTCACGGGAGACTTATCTCCTCCCTGTTTGTAAAACCAACTACAGGAAGTTTTCTTTCTTCCCGAGGACTGTCAGGGACTGGAACAGCCTGCCTCCTGAGGTTATTTCTTCAACCTCAGTGGAGTGTTTCAAGTCCCAAATCTGACCAACCAGCGCCCAACCCCCCCCCCCCCCCCCTACCACCCCACCCCACAAGTCCCCCCCACCCCCCTACTGCCAGTCCTACATGGCTATGTCAACACCCTGTGGAAACACACCCCCCCCCCCCCCTCCAGTTTTTACACACATCAGAACCATCAAAATGATGATGGCGGATGTTCAAAGAAAGAAGAAGAAGAAGAAATGAGTCGTTAATTCTTGTTCTCAAACAACATTAAGATCATGGTAAAATGAAAATAAAAACTCCTAAAACAAAACAAAAACGGAATTATCACACTGGAATATACATTGCCAACATTTAAACAAAATGTCAGCACCTGAGCGCACATTCACTGAAAAGACAACACAATGGTACCTTCCCTCCTCTTCATGACCAAAGCGACGACAACGATGATGGCGATAGCGATGACGACGACCACAGCAACCACCCCTCCTACAATATAGCCAACTTTGGTGTTCTCGTCTCCTTTACTGGGCGGAGCGGTCACTGATGATGGTGTAAAAATAACAAATGACCATTAATCACAAGTGTGTCGGATCTCACAATCACTGTCAGTGCCATATACTTCCATAACATTGATGTCTACCGATTTGTCCATCCCCCGTTGTCCACTCTTTACTTTACCAGTCTGCTCACTTCGGAGTCAATGTGTTTTCCGCCTCTTTGTCTGGGAAGCACTGTGCTAGAAAATGTAGGATTTCAATAGGGTAGCTCCAGTTCCTGTGGTCGTCATGTTCAATAGCTCAATAATGCTATATTCACATATTCTTGAGGATTGTGTGTGCAAATCTGTGCGTGCACATCTGAGAAAGAGAGAATAGAGTCATTACATAAGGAAACTAGCACTAGAATCCTTTTCACCTGGCTCACCCCCCACCCTCCCCCCACACACACACTGCTCCCTTCCACCGTCTCCTCCTCATCTTCTATTGTCTATTCCCACACATGTCAACAATCTGTTGACAATGAAAAGGACAGCAGTCCCAGTTGGACTGGTCCCAAGAGTAGGCTGGGCAAGGTAAGAAGCCAGCTGTGTCTAAGGTTTAGCTGTGCAAGGTAACAAGCCGGCTGTGTGAAAGGTTTAGCTGGGCAAGGTAACAAGCTGGCTGTGTGGAAGGTTTAGCTGGGCAAGGTAACAAGCTGGCTGTGTGAAAGGTTTAGCTGTTCAAGGTAACAAGCTGGCTGTGAAAGGTTTAGCTGGGCAAGGTAACAAGCTGGCTGTGAAAGGTTTCGCTGGGCAAGGAAACAAGCTGGCTGTGTGTAAGGTTTAGCTGGGCAAGGTAACAAGCCGGCTGTGTGAAAGGTTTAGCTGGGCAAGGTAGCAAGCTGGCTGTGAGAGGTTTAGCTGTCCAAGGTAACAAGCCGGCTGTGTGTAGGGTTTAGCTGGGCAAGGTAACAAGCCGGCTGTGTGGAAGGTTTAGCTGGGCAAGGTAACAAGCCGGCTGTGTGGAAGGTTTAGCTGGGAAGGTAACAAACCGGCTGTGTGGAAGGTTTAGCTGTGCAAGGTAACAAGCTGGCTGTGTGGAAGGTTTAGCTGGGCAAGGTAACAAGCCGGCTGTGTGGAAGGTTTAGCTGGGCAAGGTAACAAGCCGGCTGTGTGGAAGGTTTAGCTGGGCAAGGTAACAAGCCGGTTTGTGTGGAAGGTTTAGCTGGGCAAGGTAACAAGCTGGCTGTGTGAAAGGTTTAGCTGGGCAAGGTAACAAGCCGGCTGTGTGGAAGGTTTAGCTGGGCAAGGTAACAAGCTGGCTGTGTGGAAGGTTTAGCTGGGCAAGGTAACAAGCTGGCTGTGTGTAGGGTTTAGCTGGGCAAGGTAACAAGCCGGCTGTGTGAAAGGTTTCGCTGGGCAAGGTAACAAGCCGGCTGTGTGGAAGGTTTAGCTGGGCAAGGTAACAACCCGGCTGTGTGGAAGGTTTAGCTGGCAAGGTAACAAGCTGGCTGTGAAAGGTTTAGTGGCAAAGAAACAAGCTGGCTGTGAAAGGTTTAGCTGGGCAAGGTAACAAGCTGGCTGTGTGTAGGGTTTAGCTGGGCAAGGTAACAAGCCGGCTGTGTGGAAGGTTTAGCTGGGCAAGGTAACAAGCTGGCTGTGTCTAGGGTTTAGCTGGGCAAGGTAACAAACTGGCTGTGTAAAAGGTTTAGCTGGGCAAAGTAACAAGCCGGCTGCATGGAAAGTTTAGCTGGGCAAGGTAACAAGCCGGCTGCGTGGAAGGTTTAGCTGGGCAAGGTAACAAGCTGGCTGTGTGAAAGGTTTAGCTGGGCAAGGTAACAAGCTGGCTGTGTGAAAGGTTTAGCTGGGCAAGGTAACAAGCCGGCTGTGTGGAAGGTTTAGCTGGGCAAGGTAACAAGCTGGCTGTGTGAAAGGTTTAGCTGGGCAAGGTAACAAGCTGGCTGTGTGGAACGTTTAGCTGGGCAAGGTAACAAGCTGGCTGTGTGGAAGGTTTAGCTGGGCAAGGTAACAAGCTGGCTGTGTGTAGGGTTTAGCTGGGCAAGGTAACAAGCCGGCTGTGTGAAAGGTTTCGCTGGGCAAGGTAACAAGCCGGCTGTGTGGAAGGTTTAGCTGGGCAAGGTAACAAGCCGGCTGTGTGGAAGGTTTAGCTGGGCAAGGTAACAAGCTGGCTGTGAAAGGTTTAGCTGGGCAAAGAAACAAGCTGGCTGGGAAAGGTTTAGCTGGCAAGGTAACAAGCTGGCTGTGTGTAGGGTTTAGCTGGGCAAGGTAACAAGCCGGCTGTGTGGAAGGTTTAGCTGGGCAAGGTAAAAAGCTGGCTGTGTGTAGGGTTTAGCTGGGCAAGGTAACAAACTGGCTGTGTAAAAGGTTTAGCTGGGCAAAGTAACAAGCCGGCTGCATGGAAGGTTTAACTGGGCAAGGTAACAAGCCGGCTGCGTGGAAGGTTTAGCTGGGCAAGGTAACAAGCTGGCTGTGTGAAAGGTTTAGCTGGGCAAGGTAACAAGCCGGCTGTGTGAAAGGTTTTAGCTGGGCAAGGTAACAAGCTGGCTGTGTGGAAGGTTTAGTAGAGCAAGGTAACAAGCTGGCTGTGTGAAAGGTTTCGCTGGCCAAGGTGACAAGCCGGCTGTGTGGAAGGTTTAGCTGGGCAAGGTAACAGGCTGGCTGTGTGGATGGTTTAGCTGGGCAAGGTAACAAGCTGGCTGTGTGGAAGGTTTAGTAGAGCAAGGAAACAAGCTGCTGCATGGAAGGTTTAGCTGGGCAAGGAAACAAGCCGGCTGCGTGGAAGGTTTAGCTGGGCAAGGTAACAAGCTGGCTGTGTGAAAGGTTTAGCTGGGCAAGGTAACAAGCCGGCTGCGTGAAGGGTTTAGCTGGCAAGGTAACAAGCTGGCTGTGTGGAAGGTTTAGCTGGGCAAGGTAACAAGCTGGCTGTGTGTAGGGTTTAGCTGGGCAAGGTAACAAGCCGGCTGTGTGAAAGGTTTCGCTGGGCAAGGTAACAAGCCGGCTGTGTGGAAGGTTTAGCTGGGCAAGGTAACAAGCCGGC
This sequence comes from Conus ventricosus, assembly GCA_018398815.1. NCBI lineage: Eukaryota > Metazoa > Mollusca > Gastropoda > Neogastropoda > Conidae > Conus > Conus ventricosus. The sequence continues at coordinate 40,137,423 of CM031628.1, forward strand.
TGTGTGGAAGGTTTAGCTGGGCAAGGTAAAAAAGCTGGCTGTGAAAGGTTTAGCTGGGCAAAGAAACAAGCTGGCTGTGAAAGGTTTAGCTGGGCAAGGTAACAGCTGGCTGTGTGTAGGGTTTAGCTGGGCAAGGTAACAAGCCGGCTGTGTGGAAGGTTTAGCTGGGCAAGGTAACAAGCTGGCTGTGTGTAGGGTTTAGCTGGGAAGGTAACAAACTGGCTGTGTAAAAGGTTTAGCTGGGCAAAGTAACAAGCCGCTGCATGGAAAGTTTAGCTGGGCAAGGTAACAAGCCGGCTGCGTGGAAGGTTTAGCTGGGCAAGGTAACAAGCTGGCTGTGTGTAGGGTTTAGCTGGGCAAAGGTAACAAACTGGCTGTGTAAAAGGTTTAGCTGGGCAAAGTAACAAGCCGGCTGTGTGGAAGGTTTAGTAGAGCAAGGTAACAAGCCGGCTGCGTGGAAGGTTTAGCTGGGCAAGGTAACAAGCTGGCTGTGTGGAAGGTTTAGCTGGGCAAGGTAACAAGCCGGCTGTGTAAAAGGATTAGCTGGGCAAGGTAACAAGCCGGCTGTGTGGAAGGTTTAGTAGAGCAAGGTAACAAGCTGGCTGTGTGAAAGGTTTCGCTGGGCAAGGTAACAAGCTGGCTGTGTGGAAGGTTTAGCTGGGCAAGGTAACAAGCTGGCTGTGTGGAAGGTTTAGTAGAGCAAGGAAACAAGCTGGCTGTGTGAAAGGTTTAGCTGGGCAAAGTAACAAGCCGGCTGCATGGAAGGTTTAGCTGGGCAAGGAAACAAGCCGGCTGCGTGGAAGGTTTAGCTGTGCAAGGTAACAAGCTGGCTGTGTGAAAGGTTTAGCTGGGCAAGGTAACAAGCCGGCTGTGTGAAAGGTTTAGCTGGGCAAGGTAACAAGCTGGCTGTGAAAGGTTTAGCTGGGCAAGGTAACAAGCTGGCTGTGTGGAATGTTTAGTAGAGCAAGGTAACAAGCTGGCTGTGTGAAAGGTTTCGCTGGGCAAGGTAACAAGCTGGCTGTGTGAAAGGTTTAGCTGGGCAAGGTAACAAGCTGGCTGTGTGGAAGGTTTAGCTGGGCAAGGTAACAAGCTGGCTGTGTGGAAGGTTTAGCTTGGCAAGGTAACAAGCTGGCTGTGTGGAAGGTTTAGCTGGGCAAGGTAACAAGCCGGCTGTGTGGAAGGTTTTAGCTGGGCAAGGTAACAAGCTGGCTGTGTGGAAGGTTTAGCTGGGCAAGGTAACAAGCTGGCTGTGTGAAAGGTTTCGCTGGGCAAGGTAACAAGCCGGCTGTGTGTAGGGTTTAGCTGGGCAAGGTAACAAGCCGGCTGTGTGAAAGGTTTAGCTGGGCAAGGTAACAAGCCGCTGTGTGAAAGGTTTCGCTGGCCAAGGTAACAAGCCGGCTGTGTGAAAGGTTTAGCTGGGCAGGGTAACAAGCCGGCTGCGTGGAAGGTTTAGCGAGTTCTTATTCTACATGATTCTGTCATGAACAAAGTGGACGGAAAGCGACTGGGACGATCCTACGGTTTGCAGGTGGCGACAAGGAAGCTCCATGCCATCGAGCAATGCAGTACAGTTCTTAAAGACGTCAAAGAAAATCTGTTTCCAGAACCAGACTGCATTGTTCTCCACGCTGGAATAAAAGATGTCAAATCAAAAGAACCAACAAAATGCAGCATCAACATGGAAAAGGGCATTAAAACGGTCAGAGAATCATTTCCAACAGCAAAAATAGTAGTGAGTCAGGCTGCGCCAGTGAGAAATGAAGCCCTTGACACAAAGAGAGAATTATTTAATGCCTTGACAAAATCCAGACTCTTGTCTGAGAAAAACATCAGTTTTGTAAGCTACCACAATCTGCATGCTACAGACTACAGGCACCTGACTGCAGATGAGATCCATCCAACAGTCAGAGGAACGAGCGTGCTGGCCAGTACCCTTGGAGGCATCTGCACCGCCTGTTCTGGGAGAAGCCACGGAGGAGATCAACCCCCTCTCATCACCATCACAGCCCAGGTTCTACCCTCCGCCTTTCCCGCCCCCATGGTTCTACTGACTGTGCTGTCATCACCGGCTGGACTCTGTGTTCCCCTCTCCCCCTTCCATAATTAATGTTTGATTTACTTTTGATGTTTAAACTTTTGAAACAGACCTTTGTTTAGTTAGATTTTCATGAAAATGTTCAAATATCTAAACAGCAGCAATTTGCCTGACATTCCTGGTTATTACCACCCACCTACTTCCGCACGGATATTACCAATGACATTTATGATTAAATATGCGTGCATGACAATAAGAGTGTTAAATATACCAGGAACGATAATAATCTGCATAACTACAGTTATGCCTGTAAATACAGTCTACTATGGAGTTAGATCCAAATAACCATTTTACAGTGTTTCAGTGGAACGCGAGATCTATTTCCACTAACCTGTTATCTTTTGAGAGTCATGTTTTGGAGAAAAACTATTGCGTGTTAGGCTCAATCATTGAACGTGAAAGAAAAAAGCTTCCAAATTTAAAGAACTATTTCATCCTCCTCTTTGCGCATAAGGGGTAAATAAAAAGGTGCAACGCTATTTAATTAGCTGACCTTGGTTTACAAATTGGCCCACTACCAGTGCCTATAGATAAAACAAGATTGTTTCCAAGGTGCTGCCATCAAAGTAAATAAGGAAAATCCGTTTATAATGTTCTGTCTGTTACTATCCTAATGTCCTGAAGGGGTGACACAGATTGGTTAAAACAATAAATTTACAAAGAGGAAGTGATTGTCATGGCGACTTTAATCCATGCGCCCTTTGGGAAAATACAAGTTTAGTAAAGTGACATCTAATAGATTTTAAAATATTGTTAAATTCGAATCTAATTTTGTTAAACACGTAAGAAATTACAAAATCCTGATGTAGTAACTCAAGTCGAGGCAATAGATCATCACTTGTTCCCCAAACATAGCAGTAACTATAGCTGGTCCACATGAAGAATGTTGGGAGTGATCATTTTCCCATTACAATACTTTTTAATGAAACATACTTGATGACCGTCTACTTGAATGCCAAATTCCAAAATTTACTTAAAACGGCAACGGGGAAGCCTTACAACTTTTCTTGTGTCAAGATCAGGAATAGGTTTGAACTCCCGCCAGACATTGAAAACAAGCACAAGAAAAGGGACACGTCCCTTCACCCCTTGGGTCTTCATCAGGCGAAAAAAAAATCACATTAACATGTGGGACAGTACAAACGAAAAACAAAAAAAGGGGAATAAATGCCTTTCCGTAAATTCCCATAAAGGGCGGGCCCGAATCCGGGGGATAGGGGGGAGGGGGGGGGGGGGGGGGGGGGGGGGGGGGGGGGGGGGTTTGCGTCAGGGGAGGTGTGTGTGTGTGATATGATAGGGTTGTGTGCTAGTTTATTAGGATGGTATAAATATCTTTGTGATGGTTGGGGTAATGGTGGATAGATAATGATCAACAAAAAAAAAAAAACAAAAAAAAAAAAAAAGGTGTGTGGTGGGGGGGGGGGGTTTTAAGGGGGAAAGGGATCAAAACAAAATTAAGTTTTAGATAGATGGAGGGTTGCTGTAACTACTGTATGAAGTGAGTGAAGAGGATTGGTGGTGGTGTATTAGTGTGTGTGTATGTGTGTGTGTTGGTAGGGGATATTGCCAACTGTGTGGAAGAGGTGGGAAATGTGTGTTTGGTTATTGTTGGATATTGATGCCTTGGGGGGGGTAGGGGTGCCCGTTTGGAAATGAGAGGGGATTCTTGATTTTGTGCGTTCAAGCTGTCACTCTGTGACTGCCAGAGTCCCCTAAACTTGACATGGTCGATGTTGTGTTGGGTGTGGTTGAAGTGTAGGGCGACGGGTTTGGGTCGTGGTGGCGGATATCAGCCAGATGTTCAGCGATGCGTGTTTCAAGTGTGCTGACGTTTCCCCTATGTAGATCTTGCCACACAGCTGGCAGTGGGATGGCATATATAATGTTGGGGCTCTGCCCTGAAAAGTGCGTTTGACTGTGAAGGAGTTTTGGGGCCCTGTAAAAATGGTGTCTGGTTTGGTGAGGGGGCAGATTTTGCAGTTGGGTTGGAGCAGGGGTGAGTACCTGGTGGTGTAGCTGCGGTTCTGTTCAAACTGGATCGCACGAGGGGTCTTTGAGGTTTTTGTCACTTTTGAATGTGATCAGGGGTTTGGTATGGAAGGCGGGTTTGTGGTTTAGTATAATGTGCCATTGGATTTGAGGATCCTACAGAGGGGAGGGTGTGCGGGTGGTAGAGGAGGTAGGCTGTGGTCTGTCTGTCTTGGTTGGATGCTGGGTGTCCCAGAGCAGATGTTCTGGGATAAAAGCTATGGTGCGGCGGAGTGCTGCATTGATGATGGAACTGGGTATCCGCGGTTGGTGAAGAATTGTGACATTTTGGCTGCTTGTGTAGGAATCTTCCTCGCTGGAGCAAGTCTCTCACAATTTCTCCGTCTCCGCAGACTCTGCTCCAGCGAGGAAGACTTCACTACACAAGCAGCCAAATGTCACAATTCTTCACCAACCCCCGGATACCCCAGTTCCATCATCAATGCAGCACTCCGCCGCACCATAGCTGTATCCAAACATCTGCTCTGGACACCCAGCATCCAACCAAGACAGACAGACCCACAGCCTACCTCCTCTACCACCCGCACACCCTCCCCCCTCTGTAGGATCCTCAAATCCAATTGGCACATTATACATAACCACAAACCCGCCTTCCATACCAAAACCATGATCACATTCAAACGTTTACAAAAACCTCAAAGACCTCCTCGTGCGATCCAGTTTGAACAGAACCGCAGCTACAAACCCCCAGGTACTCACCCCTGCTCCAAACCCAACTGCAAAATTGCCCCCTCACCAAACCAGAACCATCTTACAGGGCCCCAAAAACTCCTTCACAGTCAACGCACATTTTTCATGTCAGAGCCGCAACATTATATATGCCATCCACTGCCAGCTTGTGGCAAGATCTACATAGGGGGAAAAGTCACGCACACTTGAAACACGCATCGCTGAACATCTGGCTGATATCCGCCACCACCGACCCAAAAACCCCTCGCCCTACACTTCAACCCCCACCCAACCAACATCGACCATGTCAAAGTTATGGCACTCTGGCAGTCACAGAGTGCAGCTTTGAACGCACAACTCAAGAATCCCATCTCATTTCCAAACTGGGCACAAATACACCCCAAGGCATCAATATCCAACAATAACCAAACACACATACCCACCTCTTCCACATCAGTTGGCAATATCCCCTACCAACACACACACATACACACAAAACTTACATACACCACCACCACATCCTCTTCACTCACTTCATACAGTAGTTACAGCAACCCTCCACTAAACTAATCTTATTTTGTTTTGATCCTTCCCTATAAACCCCCCCCCCCCCCCCCCCCCCACACACACAAAACCCCTTTTTTTTTTTTTTTTTTTTTTTTTTGTTGATCATTATCTATCCACCATTACCACAACCATCACAAAGATAAACATACCATCCTAATAAAATAGACACACAACCCTATCATATCACACACACACACACCTCCCCTGACGCCAACCCCCCCCCCCCCCCCCCCCCCCCCCCCCCCTGTTTCTCTCCATAATCCCTGGCCTCATGTCATTTCCGCTTCATGGGAATACGGGAAATCATTTTTCATTCCCCTTTTTTGTTTTTGGTTGTACTGTCCACATGTTAAATGTGTTTATTTTTTCGCCTGATGAAGCCAAGTGGTGAATGCATCGTGTCTTGTCTTGTGCTTTGTTTGTCATGTCATTGGCGGGTAAGTCTAAAACTTATTCCGATCTGCTTTCGGCCGCCTTCAGCACTCCATTTGAATTTTCTTGTGTCGCAAATTATCACAATTGAGAATGACGATCTAGATACTTTTATGCAAATTCTCAAAAGTAGTATTCTAGCAGCTGAAAATACTATCCCAAAATATAAATACAAAAGATGGAAAATATGTAGGGGAACGTTGGTGGACAGAAGAATGGCGACTCATGTACAGTCAAAGCGAAAAAGCTACAAAACATGGATAGGGAAAAAAGTCAGATGAAACTTTATAATCATGAAACAAGAAAAGAATAAATGTCTAAAGTTATTGCTAAGCAAAATGAAAGTATTGGGTTGGTTTTGTGAAGCTGGGGGTATCAGAATCAAAAGATTTATTTAAAGTTTGGAAAAAAGTAAAAGAAATGAAAAATTGCTATAAAACTCATCATACCCAGTGAAGTTAAAAAACTGATTTTGCCACTGCTTTGGATAAAGCTGAAGCTTTTCAGATTTTTTTTTCAGCTTGTGGTCAATCTAAAAATCTTCAGCCAGAAAACAGTCGTCACAGAAACAATGAGGAACAAAAAGACGAATACATGGCTCCTCCACAAGAAAACGAACATTTCCTAAACTCGCCTTTACTGTTATCAGAACTATCAGAAGCACTAGACTCTATCCTTCACATGATTCAGCTGTTGGCCTTGATGGTGTGTCCTATCAGCTCATCAGACACTTACCTTCTTCGTGGAAAGTGCTACTGCATTCATTATTCCAAAAATGTTGGATTAATGACACTATTCCAAGAATCTGGAAAAGTTCAGTAGTAGTCCCAGTACTCAAGGATGGTAAACCGAGGACATCTGTGCATAGTTACAGACCCATAGCTCTAACATCTCATGTTGGTAAACTTTTAGAAAAAATTATTCAAAAACGATTGTTATATTACTGTGAAAAAGGTGGTGTGATTCCTGTTCAGCAAGCGGGCTTTCGAAAAGGTCGTTGTACCACAGACCATTTAGTAAAACTGACCAGTCACATTAAAAAGCAATTCTCCCGTAGAAAAAGTACTTTGGCTACATTTTTTGACGTTAAAAAAGCCTATGACTGCGTATGGCATGCAAGGCTATTGTACAAATTAAAAAATGTTGGCGTTTCTGGGAAATGTTTGATTACATTAAAAGCTTCCTAACAGAAAGAAGCATATATACGCGGATTGGAGGAACTTATTCATCCTTTAGGAATGTAGATATGGGTATTCCTCAGGGATCAGTTATTGCTCCCATGTTGTTCACAATCCTAATCCATGATCTTCCCAAATCTATGTCAAAAGCAATGCATGTAGTACAATATGCAGATGATATTGCTATTTGGATTAATTGTACATTAAGGAAGCATTCCAAAAAAAGAACAATAAATTTTGTACAGAAGATGTACCAAAAGGAATTGGATAACTTATCTTCAAATATGAAGAACAATGGATTAGAACTATCTGGAGAAAAAAACATGTCTTATGTTGTTTAACAATGGTGAGAACCCAAAGACTCTAACCCTCGCTTTTGCTGGATGGTTAGATTCTGGAATATAAACAAAAACTTAAGTTCCTGGGGGTATTTTTAACTCCTAAGCTGAACTGGAAAACACATATTGAAAACTTAATTGATAAAAACAAGAAATAGATTAAACATTCTTAAAATTATACGTTGTCAACCATGGGGTCAGGACTGTCATACCATTTTACATCTATACATCTCTTTAGTCCGATCGAAATTGACTTATGGGCAGGAAGTGTATTTCTCTGCACCTAATTATCTTTTAAAGGGATTGCAAAGCTTGGATAGTAAGGCCATGAAATTAGCCCTGGGAGTCCCAGTACACACAAACACTAATAGATGTTGTAAAGAAACAAATATATTACCTCTAAATGAGAAGCGAATATTAGATGTATCCAAATATATTGTCAGAAGTCTTTCTGTTGAAAATTCAGTTACTGAAGAAATACTGATTGATTCCAGTAAAGATTTTCCTAGGAGGTCTAAAAACATATCTTACATTCAACCAATTAGAAACTACACATCTGACTTTATGTCACATTGTAATATTGATATTACTGCTATACCAGAATTTCCTGCAGTACCTCCAATGCCTCCTTGGGAGCACCTAAATGCTTCTTTTGATTACAAATACACTTTGGTAAAGAAAGTTAAAATGTAAATATTTTAACAACTGAAGTTCGTGAACATCTAGAAAACAGCTATCCAAATCATCTAAAAGTGTTTACAGATGGGTCGGTAATGGAATCCTCTGACAGTGGTTCAGGCTTTATAATACCAACCTTAAATGTCAGGAAATCATATTATGTAGAAAGGGGTTTTCAATCTATACCTCAGAATTATATGCAATACTGAAGGCTTTTGACTTACATATATGATACATCAATTGCTTTCTATCAAATTTTACTTTGTGTTGATTCCAAATCAGTTTTACAGTCATTAGAGCGTTGGGACTGCAAAGCTAGAAAAGATTTGCTTTTTGAAATAAAACATCTCCTGCATTGTTTCATTACACTAGGCATAAGAATTGATTTTTGTTGGGTCCCATCTCACTGTGCACGTGGTATAAAGTGGAATGAAATAGTAGACAGTCTTGCAAAAGAAGGAGCAAACAGAAAGACGGAAAATTTACTAAACAATCCCTTAGATCTATCCTCTTGTGAATTAATCCAAATTATGGAAAAATGTATGCATAAGCAGAATTCTAGTCAAAAAATGGCTACTTTACCGTCGTGCCCAAGGCACATTGTTAGATTAATTCATAAATTAAGGTTGAATGCTTGGAACACTAAATATTCTCATGGTATTTCTTGTGTATGCAGAGAAAACATTTCTGTACATCATCTTTTGTTTGAATGCTCAGTGTTGACCCCCACTCTATGAGGAGAAAGGTATTCAGATGAATAACATTGATAATGTCAATACTGTCTTATATGGTTCATATGTTGCTGAAATTGCCATGGTTATTTCGCAGTCACAGGTTGCAAATTTTTTATAAAGATCAACAACTTGTGTACCGCTAGGGTATTTATTACACTCATATCAATATGCATATATCAGATGTGGGTTCGAAAGTACTAATGTGGATGATAAGTTAAGTGTGGAGGGTGTTTTTATTTGTCTTTTTTTTTCTTTTTTTTTTTTTAAGTGTCTAATATCATCTGGCGATGAAAAGACATTAAATAAACCACTGAACTGAAGTGAACTGGAAGGTTTGCCCGGGCAAGGTAACACAGACACACACGCACACATCTTACAACTTCGTAAGTCTCTACACCTATGTCACTGATTCTTCCTTCTCCCTCACCCCCGCCCCCATCTCCACCCCCACCCCCCACCCCCACCCCACTCTTAAGAACCAGTACTTTAATATTGATTATTGATTGATCAAATCATACAGTCAACCACCTTCTCCTCATCCTTTCCCTTCCCAGCATAGGTCTCCACCAGTCTTTCACATTTGGTGCCGTAGTAGTAGGGAGGGCAGGCGCAGATGAAGGATTGTCTGTCCTTGGACAGGGCGCACGTACCGCCATTCTGACACGGGTTGACGTAGCAGTGGTCTGCACGTGACACAAAGACACGGAGGGATGGAGCCAGGTTGGGGAGGGGGGGGGGGGGGGGGGGCGGGCGGCAAGAGTGGGGTGGAGAGAGGAGGGAGAGGGAGTGGGATGAGCAAGAAAGACAAAGTCGGCAATACGTAGAGTTTATTCTCTCTCTCTCTTCTCTCTCTCTCTCTCTCTCTCTCTCTCTCTCTCTCTCTCTCTCTCTCTCTCTCTCTATCGATTCGTTTGTTCTTTTCGTTTATGATTTCACGTCTTTGTAGTTGATTTTTTTTTCAAGGGAGGAAACACCAAGGCGTTCAAAATATTTAACTTTTTTTTTCACCTTTGAGAATTCAGACAATGGCTAATTTAGCTGATTCGGTTGTTGTGCATTATCAGCACTGAACTTTCAACGCTTAACTGTCACGCCCATCTTTCTCTCTCTCTCTCCCCACTTTCTCTGGCTCTCTGTCTCTGTCTGTCCTTTGTGCGGCACACACAAAATGCTGAGCAGGCAGGCCAGCCAGCTGTTGTCTGCCTGGAGATGACTTATTTGTAGGACGGTTAGCCGAACTGAAAATATCTCTGATAATTACTGTTCTACCTCAGAAAGATCAATTTGATTGCCAAGCCGTCATAAAAGTCCCCTAAAAATAAACACTGCTAAAGATTTTTTAATATTATTGATAAATATGTCAGCCCAGTCATGAAACATTTTTTTTTCTCTCTCCTTGTTGGCCATAATGGAACCTACGTTCTTTCTGTTTGTAAGATATTTCAACAACAAAAACACCAAATGGACAAAGATCTGGCATTTAAAGTAGTGAGTCCCTTTACATTGTCTGAGCTCTAGTATCACTGAAAAGCGTGGAAGTACAAAAAGTGCTGTATTTAACTGTGCGTATAAAATCAACTCTGAGCACTTTGCCATTATGCTATGACACAGATTTCAACCAGTTACCAAATATTTTCATCTTTGAACTCATATCAAATGTCTCGACCAAGATGAACACTTTTCGGTTCTATGACTCATCCCACGCACGTATCTCACTCAACATAAAACGAAAACCTATCCTAGTTCTTCAATTCAACCAGTTTAGACGAGCACAATCTACCTTACCTTTGTATAACACCTGTAGACGGAACTGTCCACTGCCTTGTGAGTTGCTGACGGTCACTTGATAGAAACCTGCCGCGGTGTGAGTGGTGACACTGGTCACACTCACCGTGCAGGTGGACTGGTGGATAACCCCTGGCTTGGTGTGGCAGACCCTGTGAGCTGAATCAGGTTGTCATTCACCTCAGATGGCTCTCCTGTGTCGTTCAGCATTGGCCCCAGGTAGCCAAAGGTGACCAGGTTAGGCGCAGGGTGGGCAGTGACATCAAAGGTGGTGGACACAGGCTCGTCGTCAAATTTAACCTCACCCACATCGTAGCCACCTCTCGGGGAACCTGTTGGACATGTTTCAAGCTGTGAGACTTCATTTTCGAATAAGTTGTGTATTCATTTTTTTATACTCATCAGGATAATTATCTCCTGTGACTCTCAACACTTCCCTGGAGAATGTAATATGGGAAAAGGTACTGGACTTCAACTCTTCCATGGCGATTGAAGGGTAGCCTTTTTTAATCTGATGACACCAACCTACTATCTGGAGACAGCAAAGCCACCCCCACCCCCCTCCCCCTTGTCTGGTGAAATCATTATCAGATTGGAGAAAACGTGAAATACTTACACAGAATGGAAATCATTCAAAGCAAGGTCAACGGTTCTAGAAGCATTCTACAGTCACACTCACACTAAATGGATTGACACCAAAAGAAATGGACCACTTCAAGTACTTTGGATCCATTCTGAGCAAGGACGGCAGCCATCAACACCATGCTCAAAAGACTGACACTGAGACACTACTTCAGTTATCTTGGGTCCATTTTGAGAAAGGGCATCAGCTTGACCTTGGAGGTCAGACGATGTCATCCTGGCTATGTCTGCCATGACAATGCTCTACATCAACTGAAATAAAACGGGTCAGTCAGCTTCCCTGCGAACAGTGAACATCCATCTTTTCCCACTCTGACTACAGACCTTGAGCAAGACATCCAGACGCTTGAAAATAAGAGCTTCGGGTAGATGGAGAATCTGCTTGAAACAATCACGTTTTAGTCTAACACCAGAAACATCAGACAGACGACCACAGATCTCAGAGCTTCTGGATGGACAACGTCAACGACTGCACTGGATTCAAGGATGAAATAAACCACTGCGCATGACTGAGGATAGAGGGCTGCGGCCATCACACGGTGATCGGCGTGTGTTATGGCCCCCTACAACCCTCCGTGGTGCAGCCATAATCATTATGGATTTATCTTGCCAGGGCACCCCATCTAAGATATTTCACTTGGGGAAAACGAGTGGATGATTGTTGCAGAAGCAGACCCAAGAAGTCCTGGGTGGAGAGAGTGGAAGGGCCGAATTAGTTACGTCATTCTGCCCAGTTCAGCAGAACCAAGGACAGAAAGCTGTGACCGTCATGGTCGACACAAATGCGTGTGTCCAGCCACTGTGATCATTCATTCTGTGGACGTTTCGTGATGGCTCTAGTGCTGACCTCCGTTTTTCTCTCCTCTCTATGTCCATGCCAGTGATGATTTCCTGTGGAATTCGTTGTTTCTTCAAGCTCAGGGGGGACTGTCACTGGATGGATGTAGTGACACCTCCAGCGGGTGATTTTCAATCATGATGGCTTCACAACTAAGCATGTACTGTCGTCGGTAACGGGCCTAGCCATTGGTGTCCCGAGTACTGGCGCCCCCAATACCGCTGTGTTGACTTGGCAACAATGTACTGTCTTCCTCTGGTGGTTGCCTGATGCTGATTTGATGCTGGCTTCTCCCTGTAGGGTGCCACTGCTGGGGCTTGTAAGAGGCAAACCTGGATGTGAACGAGTACAGTGGGAGGCCAGAACGAGGGGTGTGCGAATCATTTTCAAATGAGGAGCAGGCTGTGGGTGGGGTAGGGGTGAGAAAGACCTGAAAGAGGAGACATCAGAAATAAAAGCCTGTCTCTAGACCCCAAATGAAGAAGTCACAGAATGAAACAGAACTGTAACAGACCTAAGATTGTAACCTGTCTAAGGCAATTTAAAACAGGCTTACTCTTCCATCTGCAGCTCTCTTCGATTATTCAAAATTTTGATTAATCAATCAGGACTATCAGTGTAATACTTTTGGTTGACATAATCTTTCTGATCTTCTAAGATCATGAAATGATGCAGCGTTCTATGGAAAGGCTAAAAAAAAAGAATTATCTTTAGTCAAAAGTGAATATTTGTTTGCGTAATAGGTATTTGGTCTATGCATTGTTCTTTGCGTTCTTCCTGTACTTCTCCAGCGTGTATGCTTTGCAAGGGGTGTGTGTGTGTGTGTGTGTGTGTGTGTGTGTGTGTGTGTGTGTGTGTGTGTGTGTGTGTTGTCGTCAGTTTAATGTCCTTCCACTACAGTGATTCAGACAGTTTTATGTGTGGGTGATGAAGTATGTAAGTGATTGAGTGTATTAATATGTTAATGCTAGAATATCACATCCCCCTCCTACCCCCCCCCCCCCCCCCCCCCCCCCCCCCCCCCCCCCCTCCCCTCTATCCCTCTTCCATTTGATCAAAAAAAAGTTATGTAACTGAGTAGAGACAAGATCTAAAGGTAAAGGCCAATTGAACTACTTAACAAACATTTGCAAATTGACTCAAGAACATAAGAACTGTTTAAAGGCAAGGAAGTCGATCCATCAGTGAACCATCAATACCCGAATTTGTAAAGAGTTCTCTTGCTCTTGGGCATTGAATTAGTAAATGACTGATACTTAAGGTTTCCCCACACATACATTTAACGTTATGAACAATATTTTGTTTCAATGCGTTCAAACGAAATCTATGGATTAAGCTTTCAATCTCCCTAGACGAGAAAGAGACTTGTTTGTACGTTTTCCCCATTGTACCCATCACTAAACTTTACACAGTTGTGATAATATTGGACGTCTGAGTTCATCAGTAATGTTTTACCTTTTTCTCTTGACGTTGAATTTATAATTGAAAAACATTCTTTCAAATCTAAAGGAATGTTAAGTGGTATTGGCTAAGTTAACATTTTGGCTGCTTTTCTTGCTAGTTGATCTACGCGCTCTTTGGTACAATCCCCAACAATGGGGGAATCCAAAAAAAAAGTAATTTAACCCCCTTTAAAGGATAAAAGATGAAGGAGATGTAAATTTTTCTAAAAACCTTATCAAGACGAATGAAACCCATCAGCTTAATCGGGGGGATTGCTGTTTTTAAAATTTCAACACCTATCAAAATTTTGGTTTTTTTGGGGTTTTTTTTATTGGAAAATTTAGGATAAATCTAACGACTTAAAGGGTATACCCAATTAAACGGCACAAATTTAGGGGATAAAGGGGGGCCCCCCCCTCCCAAAAGAAAGGAAGAGCTTTTCTTTTTTTGAAAATTTGGGATTATAAAGGCTGCCCCCCGTTTTTATCATTTTCTAGCCTGACCCCATTGTAAACATTTTCAAATGGTAAATTGTAGTTACTTTAAAAAGGGCGTAAACAGATTTTTCTTAAGGTATGGGGGGCCCAATTTTTTTTTTGATACATCTGTTTAATCTTTTCAAAGGGGCTTTAATTTGGGCCCTTTTTTTTGGAAAATGGGTTTGAATATGTGGGTTTTTGGGGCAATGTTTTTTTTTATCTTTTTAGTTCCTTTAGAAGATCGGGGGGAAAACGAGTAAATAGCCCCAAGGGTTGATAGTATTTTGGGGGGCCTTTTTTCCAAAATCCCCTCTTGTTTTAAACAAAATTTTTCTGAGAAAAAAATTGGGTTTTGTGAAAAGCTTTTTAAAAGATAAATTTTAAAGGGTAGAAGTTTTTCCGAATTTCCCTGAAAGGGGTTTAAAAACCCTCCCCTCATTATACGTCCCTAAGTTGATGTATGTGGGGGAAACCCCCAAGGGAAAATTTTATAAGTTTGCAATCATACTTGAAGTTTTTTTAAAACAGGTATTGAGGAGAAATTAAAAAATTTATTTCCTGACATAATTAGCCCCTTGGCTAAAAGGGGAAAGTTTCTAAGAGGGAAACAATTTCGAACCCTTTCCCCCAAAGGGATTGTTTGTAATTTTTTTGGGAAAATTAAAGTTTCTTTCTTCTTTGTTTAAAAAAAATTTTCCCAATATGAGCTTTCCCCAGATAACTTACTATTTTAAAGAAAACCCCCAAAAATTTTGACCCCTTTTTGATTTTTAAAAAAAGGGCCAAACCAACGTAAAAAGTAACCAGCTTTTAAAAAGAATCATATTTTTTTTTGGGGGAAAGAGAAAAACCATTTACTTTTAAAAAAAATCAAAACCTTTTTTTAATTCAATTTTATACTTTATTTTGATGAAAATTAATGATCTTGATGGTGTTTTCTTTTCATTGCACTTTGTTATAGGCATAAAAACATCAGCAAATTGGCCCCCCCTTCAGTATCTTTAAAAAGACCTTTTAGGGAGGTCAGAAAATTTAAAATATTAAAAAATATTGGGGAAATTTTTACAAACCCTTGGGGGAAAACCCCCATTTGTAAGGGCCCCTTGGGTTGGAATACATATTTCCTTTTTTTTGCTTGTTTGTGCCTACCTTGTAGAAAATCTTGAATAAAATTGTATATTTTTTCCCACGATTCCGATATTCTTTTTTTTGTACATTAACCCGTTTGTGCCACACTTGTTTTTAGGTTTTAAAGAATGTAAAAAAAATACCCGGGGACGTTCTTACGACGTGAAAATTGGGGTTTTTACGTGTGTTGTAATTTTTTACTAAAAGGCTCAATTGTAGATTCTGCCTGTTTGAATGCGGGTTTGGGTTGATGGGAATGAGGCAGTTTTTATTGAAAATTGATGAATTAGCCTTTTTAAAAATATCTTTTCCATCATTTTAAAAAGTTTTTGAGTTAATGATTTTTGGCCGAAAAGCTGTTTATTTTCCGGGTTTGGTTTTTCCTTTTTTATAAATTTGGGAATTGTAATTGGTTTTTCCAAATTGGGGGCATTTTGCCACTGCCCAACTTTTTTGGAAAAACAAATGTAAAAAATTTTAATGTATTTTGGGGGAAAAATGACTTTTTATTTCATTTAAAATTTCCTTTAAACCCCCAAACTGAGGGTTTTTTTATTTAGTTTAAATAATACATCTTTAAACCTTCCTGCAATTTTTTAAAGCAGAATTTAGATAGTAAATTTTCTTTTGGGTTTTGGGGCATCTTGATTTTTTTTCTTTTCTTCACGTTCGCGGTTTTTTTTCCCTTGCCCAAGGAAATTAAGCTTTTAATGCTATTTTTGTATGCAAATAAGCAGAAAAATGCTTCATTTTTTATCTAAATTTGACGGAAATTGTTTAATTTTTTTAAAATTTTGTCGGACAATGTGGAAAGTAACTCCTTTTTTTCATTGTTTTTAAGGTGTCCAAATTTTTTGAATGCCCCTTTAATTTTGATACCTATTTTGACAAAACAGAGGGCCCAAATTTCTGCCGTTTTGCTTGTCCCAATTTTTTTCAAATTTTGGGGAATTTTTCGCTCTTTTTTTTCATTTTTTTTTCCTTAAGATTTTTTTCTTTTTTGTTTTCTTTTTTTTTTTTTCTATTTTTTCTTGTTTTCCGTTGAATATTTTTCTTTTCCACCAGACATTCCCCAAAATTTTTTTTTTTATTTTCCCGATTTTACAGGGGGGAATTGATTCTTTTGCAGCGGGAGTTTTACTGCTTCTGAAGATGAAATATAACGAAACGACATCTTGATTCTCAATATTTTCAAATCCCTCTTGTTAAATGAACTGGGGTAGATATAAATTTTTTTTTCCAGTTAGAAAAATTTATAACAATATTTGGGAACTTTGTCATGTTTTTACATCATTTTTTCCCGGTCCCCTTTTTTTCAAGAGAATCTTAATAGGGAGATGGTCCACTTTTAATGTATCACAAGTGTCCCAGGCACCCTGATATAGCTTTGTTAGGAGAATGAAGTTTTCGATGGCACTAGGGTTTTTGTTAGGGTTTTTCTGGAATACGAGTAATCTGCCAACGTTTAGAAAGGGAAAGGGGAGTCCCCTATAAATTTTTAATTAAAAAGGTTACTGGTTATTATTTGGCTCCCCTTTTTTCCCCGAATTTGGGGAATGGGCGTTTTTTAAACACCATTTATTAAAAAATTTGGGAATGGGGTTTATTGAACAACCGTACCCATTCTGATTTCGATGTTTGGGGGCCCCGAGGTAGGTATACAAAACAAAATGTTTTCTACATTGGTTTAACTTGAATTTGACTGCACATGAGTGAATCCGGGAAAGGCAGTGGAGCGGGGCTGCAAATGGGGCCTAAATTTTTTATCTTCACGGACATTTATTGCCCCAATTTATTTTTTTCTTTATTATTAAAGTTTTAGATAATTGGGGAAAAAATAAATTTTGGAACTTAGGTAGGGTTTATTTTTACTGACCCTTCCGTGATTGCAAAGTAATAAGTTGTATTTTGGGTTCAGAATTTGTTGTTGGGAAAAAGTTTTATTTTTACTGGTTGTTAGGGGTTGGCAATTCCTTTTGGGAAAACTTTAAAATCCTTAGCTATCATGCGTTTTTTTAAATTTTTAGATAAAAAAAAAATAAAATTTAAAGGGGAAAAAGGGGATTTAATACAAATTTTTGCAAATGAAAAGTAAAAATAACAATTCAAAAAAATTTTCACTTGATACGATAAACAATATTTGTTATGACAAGAACGAAAAAAAAAACTGTACCTGAAATGCCAAAATCAATGAAGGGAAAATTGATCACTGTCCCGTTAAACGAATGCTTTAACAAAAACATCAAAAAAAAAATCCCCCCAAATAGTCATTTAAGATGGGAAAAACAGAGTCCAAAGGTTGAGATTTCCGCCCAAAAATACAAATAAGGGATTTCTCTGTTTTTTGGGTTTAATACCAAGGGAGGCCCCGGGGAAAGTCAAACATGTTTTTACCCTGGACCACTGTGTACAGCGAAAGGGGGTGTCCCTGGGGGTGGATAGTTCCCGGGGTGCCATTGTTTAGTTCCGCTGTCCCTTTCCCCGGTTTCTCCCCGAAAAGTTGTCGGATATGTCCCCCCCAACGTTTCTTGCCACCGCCGATCCTCGAAGTGTTTGGGTGGAGATCGTCTTTGAGTTTCCCTTTATTTGTTTGAAAGGTTTGGAAAAGAGAGGGCAAAAAGATATTTTTTTAATTCCCAAAAAAATTTTTTTGTTATCAAAAGCATTTTTAAAACTCCCCCCTTTTACTTTAGTTTTTTAAAACTTGAAGGGGTTTTTTTGCTAAATTAAAAACTTTAAAGTTGGGGGGGGGCCCTGACAATGTTTTTGGGTGCGCGAGGGGAAAAAACTTTTCTGGCGTTTTAGGGTCCTTTTTTTGAATTCCCTTTAAAACCCCAGTGGATAAGCCCGCATCCAATGGTTTTTTTCATCCAAAGGAAAGAAGGGGGATTTTAAGCGTCTGGGGTAAGTTTCCCCTTTTTGTAAAGGTTTTGCAGTCTTTGTTTCAAAAAACCCTTAAAACGGCCAATTTTCTTTTCCAAACACTCCCTTAAAAACAAATCCTTTAAAAATCGCGGGCCCTGGGAAAGTTTTTGTTTCCTTTTTGTTTGGATTTTAATTTTTGTTCCCTGTTTTTTTTCTGATTTGAAATCTTTCGTATGAGAACTTCTGGTCATTTTGTGTGGGGTTCTGGGCCTTTCCTTTTCTCTTTTTGATTTCAATTTTTTTATTTAAATTTTTTTTTTTTTCTTCTGATGCGGAAGCTGCTTTAAAAGGGTTTTTTTGATGGATTTTTACCGCAAACGCATACAAGGAAAGGTGGGTTTTTTAGGACCTTTGGGGACGCAGGGGCTAGCATTTTCTGTTTGTGTCGAAAGGCCCGTTTGGGGCCTTTGGGGGCCTTAATAATAATAAAAAATTTTGTTAAAACTTATTTAGCGCCTTTTGGGGTTAAAAACCAACCAAACGCTTTACCCCTCAACACTCGGTTTTTCCCCAACGGGGTGCCTCCGGGTAGTGCCGGGCTGAAGAGTGACCGCCGGCGCTTAAATTTAGTCGTTTCCCGTGTCATCCCCGGCAGTACCCTTCATATCGATACTCACTTCCCCTTTCTTCCTTCAAATTTTTTTCCATTTCCCCACGCAGGGTTTCATGCTATGTGTAACGTGTCATCCATACCAAAGGCCAAACTGGCCCCACCTTCCCCAAAAATTGGTGAGGGATTTAGTGTTTTGCCCAAGATTTTTTTTTTTGGGGGGTGCGTTTACACACGGAACCCGGTTTATAGTCTTATTTGAAGGAATGTAAAGGGAAAAAGGAGTCAGAACAAATGTTACTCCGAGGGAAAAATCCCCCTGTACCGAAACGGGCCCCCGGGGGAGGTTTTGAACCCCCCAACCCCCCGGGGTCACCAAAAAATTAAAGAGTCCGGCCCCTCTACCAGTGAGCTTTTTCCCATGCTTTGATAAAATTATTCTGCTTTAGAAAGAGTTTCGGAGGAAGATATGCGTTTTTTCATAGCGAAACGATCACAGTTTTTTAAGTCCCCTTATTTCACTTACTGTGTCCGGTAGTGAACCCCCGTCCCCGCTGTTTGCCGACCCTTTTTCCCCCTTTTTGTTTGTGGGTTTAGCTGCTTTCCTTTCCCATCGAAAACAGCGTTTTTTTTAAGGAGGCAGTCCTCGTGATTTCCTTCTTTGGGGGGGGGGGCCGTTCCCCCTTTAAATTTTGGGGTAATCGTCGCGGGAAAAACGGTGCCCCCGCTGCGAGAAGGTCAGCCTTTTCAAACGACGGGTTTAAAAATTTTTTGGGGGAAAAAAACGGGGTGTGTGTGTTTTGTGGGTGCTCGTGCGTGCGCGCGGGCAAGTGTGGTGTGTGTAACCCCACGCAAAATTTTAAAAGTTTTACCATTGCGTCAACCCCCAAACCCAAAAGAAAAAGGGTTCCCGCAGTGTTTATCATGAAAATAAGACTGCCCTTCTTAAAACACCTTTCTTTAAACGTTAAGGAAAAAATTTTATTAAGGGGAAAAATTAAAAGTGGGAAATTTCCAAAAAGGGCCCCCCTTTCCCCCAGCTTTCCATGACCTCTGTGTTGATTGGCTGTGGCCCCCCGCCCGCCTGTTTTTTACCTGTCAAGGAAATCAACGGAATGTGGTCCCGGGTGCCCCCTGTTTTTAAAAACTCGAGGAAGTCAAAAAAGGGGTTGGTCCCCCGCAGCATCTGTAATTTTCAGAGGAAGTCAACAGGACTGTGGACCCGCTGCAAACCTGTGAAATGTCAGAGGCGTCAAAAGACTTTGGGCCTGGTTTCAGCCGGTTTTAAAAAGTCAGAGGGAAATCAACGGGGCTGGGACCCCGCTCAGCCGTGTTTAAATGTCAGAGGGAAATCAAAGAACTGTGGTTCCCCCTGCCAAACATCTGTAACTGTCAGAGGGAAATCAACAGGGAAATGGGTCCCGCTGCAGCATCTTTTTAAAAATCAGAGGGAAATAACAGGATTTTGGACCTCCCGCAGGGATTTTTGTTAAAAAGCAGAGGAAGTCAACAGGGTGTTGGGCCCCCTGCAGCATCTGGGGAATTTTCAGGGAAGTCCCAAAAGAACGTGGGCCCGCGGGGAGCATCTGTAACTGTCAGAGGGAAATCAACAGGACTGTGGGGCTTGCCAAAACCCGTTAACTGTCAGAGGAAGTCAAAGGGCCGGGCCTGCTGCAAACCCGTGTAACTGTCAAAAGGAAAAATCAAACCCGGATGGGTCCCGCTGAAGCATCTGTAACCCGTCAAGGAAGTCAAAAGGGGTGTTTGGGCCTGCTGCAAAATGTGTAACGTCAGAGGAAATTAAAGGCCTGTGGGTTTCCCGCTGCAGCCTCTGTAAATGTCAAGGAATTACAACAGGACTGTGGCCCACTGGGGCCTGTGAAAATGTCAGAGGAAGCCCAAAAGGGAAATGTGGGGCCCATGCAGCATCGTAAAATGTCAGAGGGAAGTCAACAGGGCTGTGGTCCCCCTGCAGCATCTTAAAATGTTTTAGAGGAAGTCAAAGGGGGGTGTGGTCCCCCGCAGCCTTGTAACTGTCAGAGGGGAAATCAACAGGGCGTGGCCCCCCTGCATCCGTGTAAAATTTCGAGGAAGTCCCAAAAGGGCGGGGGCCTGCCCGCAGCATCTGTAACTGCAAGGGGGAAATCAAAAGACTGTGGACCTGCTGAACCCCGTGTAATTGTCAAGGAAGTCAAAAGGACTGTGGACCCCGCTGCAAAACCTGTGTAATGTAGAGGAAAAACAACAGGACTGTTTGGGCCCACTGCAGCATCTTTGTCAAAAGGGAAATCAACAGGGCTGTGGTCCCGCGCTGCCTGTGTAACTGTCAGAGGAAGTCAACAGGACTGTGGTTTCCCGCTGCAGCCCGTGTAACTGTTGAGGAAGTCAACCGGACTGTGGTCCCGCTTGGGAGCGTCTTTTAAAAATGTCCGAGGAAGTTTAAAAAGAATGTTTGGGCCCACTGCCGCCCTCTGTAAACTGTCGGAAAGTCAAAAGGGGTTTTGGGCCCGTTTCAGCCCTTTGTAGCTGTCAAAGGAAGTCAACAGGGCTTTTGGACCCGCTGCAGATCTATAAATGTCAGAGGAAGTCAACAGGATGTGGTTTCCCCGTGCAGCTCTGTAGCTGTTTAGAGGAAGTTAAAAGGGGCTTGGGGGCCTGCTGCAGCCTTGTAACCCCCCAAGGAAGTCAACAGGACCCGTGTCCCTGCAGCCCGTGTAACTTTTTAGAAAGTCAAAAAGGGGTTTGGGGGGCCCCTGCAGCCGGGGTAAAATGTCCAAAAAAAGGGGGAAATTTAAAAGGGCTGTGGTTTTCCCGCGGGGCATCTGTAACTGCCCGAAAGGGAAATCAACAGGGGCGGGGGCCTGCGGCCCGCATGTGGAAATGTCAGAGGAAGTCAACAGAGGAAGGGGCAACAGGGCTGTAGTCCCACTGCAGCCTGTTTTAACTGTCACAGGGAAATCAAAAAGGAAAGGCACCTGCTGCGACTGTATAATGTTTAGAGGAAATCAACAGGACGGGGGTCCCCCCTGCAGCATCGGGAACTTTTCAGAGGGAAACAACAGAACTGTGGACCTTGCTGCAGGCCGTGTAAAATGTCGGGAAATCAACAGGGCTTTGGCCCGCTGCCGCATCTGTAACTGTCGGGGAAGTCTCAGGACGTGTCCCCCTTTCAGCCCGTTTACTTTTCAGAGGAAAAACAACAGGGCGTGGTCCCCCCGCAGAAACTGTAACTGTCGAGGAAGTCAACGGACTGGGTCCCATGCAGCACTGTAAAATGTCAGAGGAAAAATCAACAGGACTGTGGGCCCGCTGCAGCATTTTAACTGTCAAAGGGGGGTCCCAAAAGGGGGCTTTTGGTCCCCCCTGCGCCTCTGTAACGGGCAGAGGAAACAACAGGGGCTGTGGACCTGCTTTCAAACCTGGTAACTGTCCCAAAGGAAAAAAAAATCAAAAGGACTGTTGGGGCCCGCTGCCCGCATCTGTAACTGTCCCGAGGGGAAATCAACAGGGGTGTGGTCCCGCTGCAGCCGTGTAACTGTCTGGGAAGTCAAAGGACTGTGGGCCCCATGCACATTGTAACCTTTAGGGAAGTCAACAGGACTGTTTGGGCCTGCTGCAGCCTGGGGTAGCTGTAGAGGAAGTTAAAAAAGTCTTTTCGGTCCCCCGGGGAGCATCTTTTAAAATGTCGAGGAAGGGTTAAAAAAGGGGTGTGGGCCCGCCTGCAGCATCCGTAACTTTAGAGGAAGTTAAAAAGGGCTGTGGTCCCGCTGCAGGAAACTGTAAAATGTCCCGAGGAAGTCCCAAAAGGGCTGTGGGCCCCCCCGCCGCCTGTGTTTAAATGTCCGAGGAAGTTTAAAAGGGCGGGGGTCCCGCTGCGCATCTGAACGCAGAGGAAATCAACAGGGGTGTGCCTGTCCCCAAACCCCCCCCCCTCCACCCCTTTTCTCACTTTTTTTCCCCCCCCTTTTCCCCCCGAGCACGGGCATGGGACGACGGTTTTCATCACTCACATTTTACATACAGTGACCTGGGGGGTCCCGAAATCGCCGGGCCCATGCCGTTGTCCTCTTTACAGACGTACTGCCCCTGTCCCTCACACCTCGCAAACCCCCTTGTTGGGTCAGGGTCGAAAAGTCCACTGAAAAAGTTTCGCGGGGTTTTTCCCCTTTTTTCACCAGGCTCAGTGGGGGGGTCAGGCCGGAAACCCTTGCGGGTTCCCACAGTTTGAAAAATCCACAGATGGTGTTCATCCACAGTCGGGCCCGCCTGGACCTGGTGGAGCTCCAAAAAACTTGCGTGGGTGGGTCTGAAAAAGGCCCGCTGGGTTTTAAAGGGGGAAACGGCAAAAAATGAAAGGGGGGGGGGGGGGGGGAAAAAAAATTTTATGCAGAAGGCTAAGAGACGGAACATCTCTGGGTTAAAAAGAACACAAAGGTCTTACCCCAAAACACAAAAGCACAGAATTTTTTAGAAAAAAATCATCATCATTTTTAAATAAGCATAAAAATACCCCTGCAATTTCAGAGAGGAAAAAAAAAAAAAAAAAAAAAAAACAAGCCGGAGTTTTCCCACTTTTTTCCAAAAGTAGGAGATATTTAGGTATTAAAAAAACAATGAGGGGAAACCCAAAGAAAATTTGGAAAATTTAAAAATTTTTCATTGTCCCGTCTTTGGTCATCTATTCGCCCTATCTTCCCGTATTGCTGATTTAATGTGACATGGGAAATTTTTGGGGACTCTAAGAAAAAACCTTTTTCCCCTTTCCCCCCAAAAGGGAAAAAAGGGGCTTTAAAAACCCCATGTTTCCACCTCTAAAGGTAAGGGAGGTCTCCCCTACATGGAATCGAGAACAGATGAAAGTCCCCAAAAAAACGAATGCGAGACTTTCAAATGGCAGTTCCGACACAAAAAAATTTGATAAAATAAAAAAACCTTGAAATTCTGCCCCAAAATATGCTAAACTGGCCCCTTTCCCGACACAAAATGATTTGGGACGCGCATGGGGGGAAAAGAGAAAGAGAGGGGAGGGGGAAGGGGGGGAGAGAGGGGAGAGAGAGAGAAGAGAGAGAGAGAGAAGAGTGTGTGTGTGCTGTGTGGTGTGGGGGGGGTGACTTCTAGTTTTGAATCCTGACAGGTGATGCTTGCTAATAACAAGCTTAACGTTGGGGTGGCTCATGACAATGTTTTTGATGCGCGAGGAAAACGCTTTGCTGGCAAGTTCAGGGTCCTTCTTTGAATGTCATTTATACCGCAGTGGATAAGCACCGCATCCAATGGTTTCTCATCCATGGAAAGAGTGGATTGAAGCGTCTGTGTAAGTTCCTCTGTTGTAAAGGTTTTGCACGTCTTCGTATCAAAACCTTTAAGACTGGCCTAATCTCTTTCCATTCACTCCCTTAAAAACAGAATCATGAAAGATCGCGACCCTGGGAAAGTCTTGTTTCTCTTCTTGTTTGGATCTAATATTGTTCCGTGTTTTTTTTCTGATCGAACTCTTACGTCATGAGAACTTCTGACGTCATTTTGTGTGCGTTCTGGGCCTTCCTTCTTCTCTATTGATTTCATTTTTTGATTAAAATTCTTTTTCTTTGCTTCTGATGCGGAAGCTGCTTTAGAGTTATGTTGACTGGATTTCACCGCATCAGCATACAAAGGAAAGGTGGGTCTACTAGGACTTGGAGACGCAGCGCTAGCATTTTCTGTTTGTGTACGATTGTCTGTTGGTGCCATGGTTACCTTAATAATAATATAATAATGTATACTTATATAGCGCCTATTCTCGGCTAGAGACCAAGCTCTAAGCGCTTTACAATCAACACTCGTTTACACAACGGGCTGCCTACCTGGGTAGTGCCGACTGAAGAGCTGCCAGCCGGCGCTTCATTCAGTCGTTTCCCGTGTCATCCAGTCAGTACCGTTCAATATCGATCACTCACTTCCTTACTTCCTTCATTCTTTCCATTTCTCACGCAGGGTGCATGCTATGTGTAACGTGTCATCCATACCAACGGCCAAACTGGCCTACTCTTCCGAAAGTTGGTGATGGGATTTTACGTGTGTGCAAGATGTTATGCGTGCGTTCACACACGGAACCTCGGTTTATAGTCTTATTTGAAGGACTGTAAGGGAAATGGAGTCAGAACAAATGTTAACTCCGAGGGAAAATCCCGCTGTACCGAAACGCCCCGGCGGAGGTTCGAACCCGCAACCCCAGGATCACCAAGATTACGAGTCCGGCGCTCTACCAGCTGAGCTTTGCCCATGTCTGTGATCAACTTATTCTGCTTGAGAACGATGTCTTCGAGTGAAGATATGCGTTTACATAGCGATTCGATCACAGTTTTCAAGTCTCTTATTTCACTTACTGTGTCCGGTGAGTGAACACCAGTCTCGCTGTTTGCTGACTTGCCCCCTTCTTGTTTGTGCTGAGCTGCTTTCCTTCCCGATCGAATCAGCGTTTTCTTTAAGGAGGCAGTCCTCGCTGATTTCCTTCTTGGCGCCGTTCCCCTTGACTTTCGGTGTAATCGTCGTCGGGAACGGCTGCCATGCTGCGAGAAGTGTCAGCCTTGTCATACTGACGGTTAGTTCGGCGGAAAAAATCAGTGTGTGTGTGTGTGTGGGTGCGTGCGTGCGTGCGCGCGTGCATGTGTGTGTGTGTGTGAACACCACGCTACCTTTTAGAGTATACCATTGCGTCAACCAAGCCCAAAAGATATGGATTCCTGCAGTGTTGATCATGAAATAAGACTGCCTCTTAAATCACCTTTCTTTAGCGATCATGGATAAATTCATTAAGTGATGAAACTTAACAGTGGGATTCCAAAGGCCCCCCTCCGTCCAGCTTCCATGACCTCTGTGTCTGATTGGACTGTGGTCCCGCTGCAGCCTGTGTAACTGTCAGAGGAAGTCAACAGGACTGTGGTCCCGCTGCAGCCTGTCTAACACTCAGAGGAAGTCAACAGGGCTGTGGTCCCGCTGCCAGCATCTGTAACTGTCAGAGGAAGTCAACAGGACTGTGGACCCGCTGCAGCCTGTGTAAACTGTCAGAGGACGTCAACAGGACTGTGGACCTGCTGCAGCCTGTTGTAACTGTCAGAGGAAGTCAACAGGACTGTGGACTGCTGCAGCCTGTGTAACTGTCAGAGGAAGTCAACAGAACTGTGGTCCCGCTGCAGCATCTGTAACTGTCAGAGGAAGTCAACAGAACTGTGGTCCCGCTGCAGCATCTTTAACTGTCAGAGGAAGTCAACAGGACTGTGGACCTGCTGCAGCATCTGTAACTGTCAGAGGAAGTCAACGGGGGACTGTGGTCCCGCTGCAGCATCTGTAACTGTCAGAGGAAGTCAACAGAACTGTGGGTCCCGCTGCAGCATCTGTAACTGTCAGAGGAAGTCAACAGGACTGTGGACTTGCTGCAACCTGTGTAACTGTCAGAGGAAGTCAACGGGACTGTGGACCTGCTGCAACCTGTGTAACTGTCAGAGGAAGTCAACAGGACTGTGGTCCCGCTGCAGCATCTGTAACTGTCAGAGGAATGTCAACAGGGCTGTGGACCTGCTGCAACCTGTGTAACTGTCAGAGGA
This sequence comes from Conus ventricosus, assembly GCA_018398815.1. NCBI lineage: Eukaryota > Metazoa > Mollusca > Gastropoda > Neogastropoda > Conidae > Conus > Conus ventricosus. The sequence continues at coordinate 40,163,536 of CM031628.1, forward strand.
AGTTAACAGGCCTGTGGTCCCGTTTGGCAGCATCTGTAACTGTCAGAGGAAGTCAACAGGACTGTGGTCCCACTGCAGCCTGTGAAACTGTCAGAGGAAGTCAACGGGGACTGTGGTCCCACTGCAGCATCTGTAACTGTCAGAGGAAGTCAACAGGGCTGTGGCCCCACTGCAGCATCTGTAACTGTCAGAGGAAGTCAACAGGGCTGTGGTCCCGCTGCAGCCTGTGTAACTGTCAGAGGAAGTCAACAGGGCTGTGGTCCCGCTGCATCCTGTGTAATTGTCAGAGGAAGTCAACAGGGCTGTGGACCTGCTGCAGCATCTGTAACTGTCAGAGGAAGTCAAAAAGACTGTGGACCTGCTGCAACCTGTGTAATTGTCAGAGGAAGTCAACAGGACTGTGGACCTGCTGCAGCCTGTGTAACTGTCAGAGGAAGTCAACAGGACTGTGGTCCCACTGCTGCATCTGTAACTGTCAGAGGAAGTCAACAGGGCTGTGGTCCCGCTGCAGCCTGTGTAACTGTCAGAGGAAGTCAACAGGACTGTGGTCCTGCTGCAGCCTGTGTAACTGTCAGAGGAAGTCAACAGGACTGTGGTCCCGCTGCAGCGTCTGTAACTGTCAGAGGAAGTCAACAAGACTGTGGTCCCACTGCAGCATCTGTAACTGTCAGAGAAAGTCACAGGGCTGTGGTCCCGCTGCACCCTGTGTAGCTGTCAAAGGAAGTCAACAGGACTGTGGACCTGCTGCAGCATCTATAACTGTCAGAGGAAGTCAACAGGACTGTGGTCCCGCTGCAGCATCTGTAGCTGTCAGAGGAAGTCAACAGGACTGTGGACCTGCTGCAGCCTGTGTAACTGTCAGAGGAAGTCAACAGGACTGTAGTCCTGCTGCAGCTGTGTAACTGTTAGAGGAAGTCAACAGGACTGTGGTCCCGCTGCAGCCTGTGTAACTGTCAGAGGAAGTTAACAGGGCTGTGGTCCCGCTGCAGCATCTGTAACTGTCAGAGGAAGTCAACAGGACTATGGTCCTGCTGCAGCATGTGTAACTGTCAGAGGAAGTCAACAGAGGAAGTCAACAGGACTGTAGTCCCACTGCAGCCTGTTGTAACTGTCACAGGAAGTCAACAGGACTGTGCACCTGCTGCAGACTGTATAACTGTCAGAGGAAAATCAACAGGACTGTGGTCCCACTGCAGCATCTGTAACTGTCAGAGGAAGTCAACAGAACTGTGGACCTGCTGCAGCTGTGAAAACTGTCAGAGGAAGTCAACAGGGCTGTGGTCCCGCTGCAGCATCTGTAACTGTCAGAGGAAGTAAACGGGACTGTGGTCCCACTGCAGCCTGTGTAACTGTCAGAGGAAGTCAACAGGACTGTGGTCCCACTGCAGCATCTGTAACTGTCAGAGGAAGTCAACAGGACTGTGGTCCCACTGCAGCATCTGTAACTGTCAGAGGAAGTCAACAGGACTGTGGTCTGCTGCAGCATCTGTAACTGTCAGAGGAAGTCAAAAGGACTGTGGTCCCGCTGCAGCATCTGTAACTGTCAGAGGAAGTCAACAGGATGTGGACCTGCTGCAGCCTGTGTAACTGTCAGAGGAAGTCAACAGGACTGTGGTCCTGCTGCAGCATCTGTAACTGTCAGAGGAAGTCAACAGGGCTGTGGTCCCGCTGCAGCCTGTGTAACTGTCAGAGGAAGTCAAC
>CM031628.1:40170236-40175663 GCA_018398815.1 Conus ventricosus
TTTTTGCTCACGTGTGTAAACAAAGTGAATGTCTGTAATCATCCTATCCACCAGACTGATCAAACCCCGTCTCTCTTTAATGCGTGGTGTTGTTCTGTTTAATGAACACAACACGTACGTGTAAGCATGCATGGACAGTGACGAAATTAAGAAGAACACGTAAATTGTCTCCGTGAAATACAGTGCACACTGATTTAATGTTGCTGGGCCTCTTTGCTCCCTTGTAGTGTTCTGAGTGCTGGCCGTAGGAAGTGTGCCATACACTCCCAGCTCAGTGCTTCCTGTGCAATTTATAGAAATATGCAATCGTTTTTCACTCTGTCGTGACTCCTCTTACAATGTTCTGCCAAATCTGCGCTGCAGATCTACTTGTTCTACAGTGAAACACTGGGCACTGTTGGTTTAATTCATAGACGCCAGAGCAAAGCTGATAAGTGGGACACAGAGACCGGAAAAAAGTTCTGAACAGACGAAATTTCAAAAAGACAAAAGACCAAAGGAAAAGAGTAAATTGCTATTGCAGGATTTCCAGAACCCATGGACACAATGTAGTGAAAGAGCTCCAAGCATCCCACAGAGCAAACATGTAACGGTCAGACAGAAGTGAAGGCAACACTGTTGGTTCTGCTTTGTGGGTGGTGTCCATGCTGAAGGGAGAAAGAAGGGTACCCACCAAGTCCTTCCTGGTCCATCGGCACTTAAATCTGTCCCGTGATGATTGAGCGCCCGGATCCAGGGTACAGCTTCCACTCAGCTCAAACCGTGATGACCCTGTGCCTGTCTGTGCGAGGCAGCTACCACTTACTGGAACTAACCACACACACACAACACACACACACACATACACACACACAACACACACCACACACACACACACACACACACACACACACACACAACAGAAACCGTGGTGACCCTGTGCCTGTCCTTGTGAGGCAGCTACCATTTACAGGAACACACACACACACACACACACACACACACACACACACACACACACACACACACACACACAGCACAGAGAGAGACAGATGGAGCCAAGGGAGGGATGGGGATACTCAATTTTTCATGCTGTGCTTGTTGTCTCGGAACACTCAGTGACACTCCTGGCCAGAAACTAACTGGTAGTGTCTGTGGCACAATGACACAAATTTACATACAAAATCCACTCACCCATGTAGTCCATCTGGGAGGTATCCGCACTGCCGGAGCTGTCCGGCACCTCAGTAGTCCCAGTTGCAATAACCACAGTACTGCCTCGCTTACGTGACTGACGACATCTTGCTCTCTGTGTCAGACACTCTGCTGGGGGTGAAGCTGCGACTAACCCTTGAATACACTCACCACCATTAGCTGGACAAGCTCCACAGTGTGTGAAATGCCCGAATACGCATGACCAGTCCACCTTAGCCCACTTCCCAAACCGGCAGAGCAGAAGAGGGTGTTGTCTGTCTTTCCCTGTTCCACCTCGAATGTGTTGTCGTCACCACACGAGGGACAGGGTCACACCTGCACACAGGGGAGAACACTCTGACCACGGGGAAAGGGAATCCAGGTGCACCACATACCCTACCGGGGAGTCCAACAAACCCGGGTTTGTGGTGGGAGTCTTGCTCTGGGCAGGGTTCATGTTTTTGTTTTCTCCACTGAATCAGAGGTGGTGGTCAGTGTGCTCGTCTTTCAGACAAAACGGTCAATCGAGGTTCTGTGTGCAGAATTCAATTAGCAGAGGTTAAAACAACCCATGGCAACAAAGCAGTTGTCACGTGCAAAAATCTGTCAAAATGCATTGTAATCAATGCAAGCCGCTGTACTTAAGAGAAATTACCAGGTGACCCAATAAAGAAGAAAAATTACCAGGTGGCCCATAAGTGAAAGAAATTACCAGGTGGCCCATAAAGAAGAAAAATTACCAGGTGGCCCCATAAGTGCAAGAAATTACCAGGTGGCCCCATAAAGAAGAAAATTACAGGTGGCCCCATAAGTGAAAGAAATTACCAGGTGACCCATAAAGAAGAAAAATACCAGGTGGCCCCATAAAGAAGAAAAATTACCAGGTGGCCCCATAAAGAAGAAAAATTACCAGGTGGCCCCATAAAGAAGAACAATTACCAGGTGGCCCCATAAAGAAGAAAAAATTACCAGGTGGCCCCATAAAGAAGAAAAATTACAGGTGGCCCATAAAGAAGAAAAATTACCAGGTGGCCCCATAAGTGAAAGAAATTACCAGGTGACCCCATAAAGAAGAAAAATTACCAGGTGGCCCCATAAAGAAGAAACTTTACCAGGTGGCCCCATAAAGAAGAAAAATTACCAGGTGGTCCCATAAAGAAGAAAAAATTACCAGGTGGCCCCATAAAGAAGAAAAATTACCAGCTGGCCCCATAAAGAAAAAAAATTACCAGGTGGCCCCATAAGAAGAAAAATTACCAGGTGGCCCCATAAAGAAGAAAAAATTACCAGGTGACCCCATAAAGAAGAAAAATTACCAGGTGGCCCCATAAAGAAGAAAAATACCAGGTGGCCCCATAAGTGAAAGAAATTACCAGGTGACCCCGTAAAGAAGAAAAATTACCAGGTGGCCCCCTAAAGAAGAAAAATTACCAGGTGGCCCCATAAAGAAGAAAAATTACCAGGTGGCCCCATAAAGAAGAAAACATTACCAGGTGGCCCCATAAAGAAGAAAAATTACCAGGTGGCCCATAAAGAAGAAAATTACAGGTGGCCCCATAAAGAAGAAAAAAATTACCAGGTGGCCCTATAAGTGAAAGAAATTACCAGGTGGCCCCATAAAGAAGAAAAATTACCAGGTCGTCCCATAAGTGCAAGAAATTACCAGGTGGCCCATAAAGAAGAAAAATTACCAGGTGGCCCCATAAAGAAGAAAAGTTACCAGGTGGCCCCATAAAGAAGAAAATTACCAGGTGGCCCCATAAGTGCAAGAAATTACCAGGTGGCCCCATAAAGAAGAGAAATTACCAGGTGGCCCCCATAAAGAAGAAAAATTACCAGGTGGCCCATAAAAAGAGAAAATTACCCGGTGGCCCCATAAGTGCAAGAAATTACCAGGTGGCCCCATAAAGAAGAAAAATTACCAGGTGGCCCCATAAAGAAGAAAAATTACCAGGTGGCCCCATAAGTGCAAGAAATTACCAGGTGGCCCCATAAAGAAGAGAAATTACCAGGTGGCCCATAAAGAAGAAAAATTACAGGTGGCCCATAAAGAAGAAAAATTACCAGGTGGCCCCATAAGTGCAAGAAATTACCAGGTGGCCCATAAGTGAAAGAAATTACCAGGTGGCCCCATAAAGAAAAAATTACCAGGTGGCCCCATAAAGAAGAAAAATTACCAGGTGGGCCCATAAGTGCAAGAAATTACCAGGTGGCCCCATAAAGAAGAGAAATTACCAGGTGGCCCCATAAAGAAGAAAAATTACCAGGTGGCCCCATAAGTGCAAGAAATTACCAGGTGGCCCCATAAGTGCAAGAAATTACCAGGTGGCCCCATAAAGAAGAAAAATTACCAGGTGGCCCCATAAAGAAGAAAAATTACCAGGTGGCCCATAAGTGCAAGAAATTACCAGGTGGCCCCATAAAGAAGAAAAATTACCAGGTGGCCCCATAAAGAAGAAAAATTATCAGGTGGCCCCATGGAGAAAAGAAATGACAAGGTGGTCCACAAATAAATAAAATTACTGGGTGGCCCATGAATGAATGAAACTACCAAATGGCCCCATAAATAACAGGAATTGCCGAGTGGCCCAATGAATAAGAGAAATTACCTGGCAGCCTCATAAATAAAAGAAATTACCAGGTGATTCCATGGATAAGAGAAATTACCGGGTGGCCTCATACATAAACGAAATGACCAGGTGGCCACATAAATAAGAGAAATGACCAGGTGGCCACACGAATATGTATAGTAATGGTTTTCTCTGTGGGAGAGTAGGTCACAATTCCCAGGCAGTTGTAATGATAAAATTCCACGGAGCAAATTGCGTTACTAATTAACAATACAATTTGTGGTACTATTGGAGGTGTTCGTATTGTTCCTCATCCAGTCGTGCTTCGCGCAAGCACACGTACTCGCACACACACACACACACACACACACACACACACACAAGAGAGAGAGAGAGAGAGAGAGAGAGAGACAAGACAAGACAAGACAAGACAAGACAAAATTCTTTATTTACGAGGATAATAGATAAGCACTGAGTGCTTTTTTTACATCCAGTCCTCGCCCTGGGTAGGGACTACAATATGCAGTGAAATATGCACAGAGAGAGAGAGAAAGAGAGAGAGAGCGAGAGAGAGACAGACAGACAGACAGAGGATTCCACGTGTTGTTCACAGATGAAGACCTAGAGATGTTGTTCCCGGCTTGGACGAGTTGGGTCCTCTGTGCGACTGTCTGTTCCTACATCATGCCTGCCCTGCCCAGGAGGAAGTTCTCCGGAGTTGTGGACACGTCTGTTCCAATATTTTCTGCTCTGGCTTACACAGCTCTCTGTATTATAGACATGCTGGAAAGAAAAAGCTTTTTTTTGGTCGTGAACTTGTGTGGCTGAAATGATACTGTTACTCAAAAGTCACCATACCTTACTATTAAATTAGGATGTGAAACTTTCTTTCTTTTCTTTCTTTCTTTCTCCATTCGCAGGCTGATACTCTTGCGGACGCTGCCTGTATATAGGCAGTGGAGTTTTGTGTGTACGATCGTTTTTTATCTCACCATTAAGGCAGCCGTACTCCATCTTCGGGGAAGGTTCATGCTATATATAGCGTGTCATCCATACCAACGGCCAAACTGGCCTTCTCTTCCGAAAGTTGGTGATGGGATTTGAGGTGTGTGCAAGACGTTGTGCGTGCGTTCACACACGGAACCTCGGCTTATAGACTCGTTCGAAGGACTGTGTGGGGAAAGGAGTCAGAACCAATGTTAACTCCGAAGGAAAAATCCCCCTGTACCAAAATTCGAACCCGCAACCACAGGATCACAAGTCCGGCGCTCTACAAACTGAGCTATTTCGGCTCCTGGATGTGAAACCGACGTATTTCTAATACATGTAGCAAAAGGAAGTTGTAACTGAACGTGAACACAAGGGAATTTGGCAGAAACTTTTCTTCTGTTACAAAATAGAAAATGAATATAATCTTACCTCCTACAATAACAACAGCAGAAAATCAGCTCACTTCCTGACAATACTAACATGATGATAATTATGGTCCCCAACATGCAGTGTGTATTTGTCAGATCTGAGCCTTCCTGTCCTGTCGTTGTTACCATGGTCACTCTGTCAGAGCTACGCGCAATCGGATCGAGCTCTGTCATCAGCAGTCAGTCTGTGTTATGACAGTTTTGAGGTTGTACTCAAACGAGAGGAGGAAGATAAATGTCATCAACGCAGTCTATTTGACAGAGAG
>CM031628.1:40176663-40210014 GCA_018398815.1 Conus ventricosus
TCCCGGACTACCGGACGCACTGGTTGGAACGCGCACTGGTTGGGGCCACGCACTGGTTGGGCCACGCACTGGTTGGGACTGCCCACTGGTTGGTAACGCACGCTGGTTGGGACTGCGCACTGGTTGGTAACGCGCACTGGTTGGGGCCACGCACTGGTGGGGACCACGCACTGGTTGAGGCCACGTACTGTGGAAAAGCCGGTGGACTTGGCTGGACGGTCCTGATCCCCGTCTAGGACCTCCGGCAACAATGCCCCGTCCCCCGAGACGCGTTCTCCACCGTCTGTTTGTGCGTGTCAAGGGTGTCGGCCTTGCACAACTCTCTTCAAGAACCGACCCGGTTTGGGGCACCTAGTGCGACAGGGTGCTCCCAGTAGACTTTGGAGAGGCAGGAGTGTGAGGGCACTACATGACAGGGAAAGGGATGGGTGCTGGAATTATTTATTTATGATTATGATTGTGTATGTCGTGTATTGAGATGCTTGATTGTGATTGTGCATGTTGTGCGTGTTGGAATGCTTGATTGTGATTGTGCATGGTGCGTGCGTTGAAATATTTATTTGTGATTGCGTGTGTTGATGTGAATAAATGGGGTGTTGTATCGTAATCGTTCTTGTGTGGTCTCCTGCGAGGCGTGTGAGGTCAGTCACTCCCTTCACTCCCACTTAGACCGATCCTGTCAGGCAGACCTCCAGGGTCGGTCGTGACAATGGTACCTTCCCTCCTCTTCATGAGCAAAGCGACGACAACGATGATGGCGATAGCGATGACGACGACCACAGCAACCACCCCTCCTACAATATAGCCAACTTTGGTGTTCTCGTCTCCTTTACTGGGCACTGATGATGGTGTAAAAATAACAAATGACCATTAATCACAAGTGTGTCGGATCTCACAATCACTGTCAGTGCCATACACTTCCATAACATTGATGTCTACCAATTTGTCCATCCCCCGTTGTCCACTCTTTACTTTACCAGTTTGCTCACTTCGGAGTCAATGTGTTTTCCGCCTCTTTGTCTGGGAAGCACTGTGCTAGAAAATGTAGGATTTCAATAGGGTAGCTCCAGTTCCTGTGGTCGTCATGTTCAATAGCTCAATAATGCTATATTCACAAATTCTTGAGAAAGGATTGTGTGAGCAAATCTGTGCTGCACATCAGAGAAAAGAGAGAGATAGAACATTGACATAAGGAACTACACTGAATCCATTCAACCCTGGTTCACCCCCCACCCTCCCCCAACACACAACACACTGTTCCCCTCCACCTCTCCTCCACATCTTCTATTGGCATTCCCACAAATGTCAACAATCTGTTGACAATGAAAAGGACAGCAGACCCAATTTGGACAGTCCCCCAAAGTAGGCTGGGCAAGTAAGAAGCCAGCTGTGTCTAAAAAGATTAGCTGTGCAAGGTAACCAAGCCCGCTGTGTGGAAGGTTTAGACTGGGCAAGGTAACAAGCTGGTTGTGTGAATGGTTTACTGGCAAGTAACAAGCCGCTGTGAAAGGTTTAGCCTGGCAAGTACAAGCTGCTGTGAAAGGTTTCGCTGGCAAGGTAACAAGATGGCTGTGTGAAAGGTTTAGGCTGGCAAGGTAACAAGCCGGCTTGTGTGAAAGTTTCCTGGGCAAGGATAACAAGCCGGCGTGTGAAAAAGGTTTAGCTGGCAATAACAAGCTGGCTGTGAAGTTTAGCTGTGCAAGTAACAAGCCGCTGTGTATAGGTTTACTGGGCATGTAACAAGAGCAGCTGTGTGGAAGGGTTTTACTGGGCAAGTAACAAGCCGCTGTGGGAAAGTTTTAGCTGTGGCAAGGTAACAAGCCGCTGTGTGTGAAGTTTTAGCTGCAAGGTAAACACAGCCGCGGTGTGGAAGGTTTACGCAGGTCATCGTAACGAAATATGCCGACTGTTGAAGTTTACTGGGCAAGTAACAAGCCGCTGTGTGAAGGTTTAGCTGGCAAGTAAAAACCAGCTTGTGACGGTTTAGCTGGCAAGGTAACAAGCTCCGGCTATGTGGAAGTTTAGCTGGCCCACGGTAACAAGCCCTGTGTGGAAGGTTTACTGGCAGTAACAAGCCGGCTGTGAAAGGTTTTAGCTGCAAAGTAACAACTGGCTGTGAAAGTTTAGCTGGCAATAACATACTGCTGTTTGTAGTTTAGAGGCTGGCAAGTAACAAACGGGCTGTGTGAGGTTTAGCGGGAAAGTAACAAGCCCTGTGTGAAAGTTTCGCTGGCAAGAACAAGCCGCTTTGAAAGGTTAGCTGCAAGGTAACAAGCAGGCTGTGTGGAATTTACTGGGCAAGGTAACAGCCGCTGTTGAAAAGGTTTCGCTTGCCAAAGTAACAAGCCGGCTGTGTGAAAGGTGTAGCTGGGCCGTAACAACCGGCTGTGTAATTTAGCCAAGTAACGACCCGGCTGCGTGGATGGTTTAGCTGGCTAGTAACAACCGCGCTGTAAGTTTAGCCGGCAAGTAACACAACACACACAATCTTACAACTTTCTAAGCTCTACAAACCTATTCACTGTTTCTTCCTCTCCCTCACCGCCCCACCACCCCCCCACCCCACGTCTTAAAGACCAGACTTAATATTGATTTTTGATTGACAAATCATACAGTCAACCACCTTCTCCCTCATCCGTTCCCCTTCCCACAGAGGTCTCACCCAGCATTCCACATTTGGGCCGTATATAGAGAGCCGCAATAAGGATGTCTGTCTTGACAGGCGCACGTACCGCCATTCTGAACACTTGACGTAGCATCGTCGCACTGACACACAACACGAGGATGGAGCCGTTGGGAGGGGGCGGGGCCAAAGTGGTTGGAGGAGAGGAGTGAGAGGGAGTGGGATGAGCAAGACATACAAAGTCGTCAATACGTAAGTTTTTTTTAACACATAAACGAATACTTACTAGTAATTGATGTTTGTGTGTAGTTTCCTGGAGTGTAAGTTTCCCGTAAACGGAGGGATATTTGAGATGCGCATGCGCAGTTTCCGCCCGCCATATTTCAAACGCTCAGATCCTTTATTGATACATCAAATAATGATCTAGATCAAGTCTACTGTCAATAGATGTTTGTTCAACCAAATTTTGTATTCAGTTACAAAAGCATTGATCTCTTAAAACACTTTCCGCAAACCACTTTATTGGTGGGCAATTTTAAAGAAACTGGAGGGCAAATATCCTCCATACGAAACCTCACACTCAGGAAACTACACACAAACATCAACTTACAATAAGTATTCTTTATTGGTTAAATTCCTTTCGTGTAGTAACCTAAAATTACGGATATTGAACTCAAACGTTTGGTGTCACCAAACATCCATTTCATAAAATACATACTCCGATCGACTAGTTTTCACATTGCAACTTAGGAGTAAAAATTATACATAACTCTGTCAGTCAATAACACAATTTATTCCACAGTATTTGAATCTCGTACACATGACTCAAGTGTAAATTGTGAATAATATATACGAGCACAGTTGAGCCTCATATGTAATTCCACCAAATATACTTTGTGTATAAAAAAACAAAGAAACACTTTGTAAAAACATCAAAGAAAAATACTTCCTTAAGAACTCTTTGTAAAAACCCATGTTGATGAATTAAACTAATAATACAACACCTTTGCTTCAAAACACATTAATTTTGTCACCCAACAACAAGGTCAAAATATTTCCAATAATACTGAACACAAGAACAAACAGACACAAGTTATGCACAAAAGTGATAATACTGGAAACACACTAAATTTGATCACTGTCTGTTATTTTTTATTATACAATGAAAAGGAATGCTATGCTTTTGTTGCAACTCCACAACTAATTGCTTTGGAAAAGTACTTCAGAATTGAAGAACATGTGCACACTGTACAGCAGAGTGTGCTTCCAATGTCGGTTGTAGAACTTTGTAAATGTGGTGGCATTTGACCACCCCGCACTTTGCAAAGTCACCACGGGACTCCTCCTCGAGCATGCAGATTATGCTGCGCACGAAAACTGTGTATGCAAATGTACATTCCTGCATCCCACAAAATTTCTTGAACCAACGACACAGAGTCCTTGTGGAGTCCATGAGGCGAACATAACACAAAGAAGCTGATTTTTACGTCCTTTTCCTAATCTCTTTGTCCAGGAAATATTCTTTCAAACATCTTACAACACACATCTTTTCATCTGAAATTCCTGTAAATCAAAACAACATCTGTTTTTCTCCTGTCTTGATTGTTTTGTGTTTTTTCAATAGGCGTGTGGACATGCATGCATTTCTTAAATGTAATGCACTGACGGTACCTTTCCCGGGGGAAATGAATGGTTTAATCTCCGGAGCGGTACTAAACAAAACAATGCACATAATGTCATGTTAACTGCTTGAGAGATAAATACAGTTTCACTTTTCCTATATCTCTAACATACAGACACATCCCAAGTAGGTGAGTATCTGGCATAGTAGCCTAAGTTTCAAAAACACCTTTCAGAAATCTGACACTTAGATGAACCAATCACTTATCTATCTGTTAATATTATGCAGAGAAGGCACCCTGGCCGGTTTTGATCGCACGTAGCTTAACCCATCTCAAAACAAAACGTCAAAATTTCCAGTCACAAGTGGACAGGTGAACGAAAAGGATCACAACCCTTCAACACAAAAATTTCCATTTCTTAATGTATGTTAACTGCTTTTTGGTAAGTCCGCCATGATGCACAACAATGTTACAACTGTTCCAGAAAAGCAAACTTTGCCTGCAGTGCATCCCCTGATAACACGATCTGCAAGAAGTTGAAGTTTTTCTGTGTAAGATGAACCCCGTCCTAAATGACCCTGCGCAAAACACTTGTCCTTTATAAAAGGGATTTGAATGAGAAGCCTATCATTTTGTGATACCAACACTGCTGTGGCCATGTGGTACATGACTAGTCCTTCCTCTTGATCTCTCCATCTTGGCGCAATCTTGGACAGACTGAAAGTTTAAAAGCATAGACTATCCAACTGTTCCAAACCACTGTGAAAGCATTTATTGCCATAGCTTCTGGATCTGGTTCCCAAGACAAAGGTTTGATTTGATAATTTAGAGTCTAGAAGCAAACAAATCAATCTGAGGAACACAATGTCTGTGACAGTTTTCTGAAAAATAGTTATTAAAGCCTCCACTCTGTTCTATCATTAAACAGTCTTGACTTTCTGTCTGCGTCACATTTTTTTCCCAGCAAAAAACTTACGTTAACTCAACCCCTATTGTCCCTTACACCAGATCCAGATTCTTTTGGCAATCACTTACAACTGCTGAAATGGAGATCCACGCCATTTTGCCGATATAGGCAACACACATTTTGTCACATAGCAATTTAAACACATGTTACCTTCTACTTCTTTACTGAGCTTTTAATCCAAACTCTATAGCCACATTTCAAGCCAGAAATGGAAAATATTTTTCCAACTTCTTGACCTTCTTGCCCCCCTTGTCGCTTCCTTACTAACTGCCCCCCAACCCCCTAACTTTGAGGCATCAGTTTTATTTCAACAGAGGAAGCGTTCATCTCAAGTGGATAAAAGCTAGCATTAACAGTGTTACCACCAGTTAACTCTCCTTCTTGCTTCTGGGAAAAGAAATAACTGATCAAAATTTCCGTTGTGCCGCTGATGCTACATTTTTCAAACTTTCCAACTCTCTGTAATATATGGTCCCCATTTCACTCAGAAAGCCGCTAACCAATTTTCCCTAGACTGTGCTAACTCCCGAATTGAAAATGAAACCCAGCTCATCAAGTTCTGACCTGCTGTTACAATCTTATTCCTTTTTTTCTCTGCAACAAAATCACAGTCATAGACTCTGAATTTAAAAGAAATCCAAGGATGTAACTCCTTTGATGTGTAAGTACAGACTTTACCACGTGTATGTAAACCCCATCTTTGTAATATCTCACCTGTTGCATCAACATTTTGCTTACACTCCTCTGACTTTGACTTGCAATAACAATCATCAATAATAAGCTACAAAAACCTAGTGATCATAAATAGCATAGACTGTTAGCATCAATTTTTGAAGGTAACGAGGACAATTTGCAAGAACATTTCAAAACAAGTGTAGGCATATAGCGCCCTCTCCTTTAAATTTCAGGTATTTTCTGTGTTAGATGTAAGGGCACGGGATAATTGCATCTCAAATCAACTGAAGCCATGAAACACCCTTTTTCATCATCTTGTGCAGATGATAGAATTTTCACATTTTAAAACTCTACGAAATCCTCATGGAACCTTTTAAATTGATATGATCTGTAAACTTGCCATCAGTCTGGAACATAATATTGGAGAAATGATTTCTCCTTCTTCATGGCTTGAATTTTCAATCACCTTTAAACTCAGTAATTTTGGATTTCATATCTGCTTCTTGCCTAAAATTTCCTTGGACATGATTTGGGTTGAAGATACATTCTATTTCTGAAATTTCATCAATAGGAATTTTGAATCCCATTACCATTGCAATATAAATTCATCAGAATTCAATGGCAGCCATTCCTTGACAAATTGTTTCAACCTTCCAGCTTGAATATCCTTCTTGTGATTTTTCATACCACAGACGTGCCAGGTTCAGAGATTTAACTGTTTTGAACTGGTTCATTTCGCACGTGGTCCCTCTGCCTCGACCCTGTCCCTCTTGATGGCTGTGGAAACAGTATGGGGGACTTGAACGTTGTTTCCATCCCCAATTCCACCCTCGCCTCGACTGGGGCGAGGAAGAATCCAAGATCCTTTTTTGACCCATTTGGGGAAAAAACTTTCTGGCCTCTGCAGACATCGGACAAAGTCATATTGTCTCAGTTTGGAGTGGATCTATCTGAGAGAGACCAATGCAAATCATCCCCGAACAACAGATCTGTAAGGATCTCATCTGATTTAATTTTTTGTAACTTCATTTGATTTTCTTGAGATGAGAAAATTTTTGCCCTTCATCCATTGAAATATTCATGCCATCGTCCAATTTCAGCCCATGCGTCTGATAATCTGCTGGACAGTTTGAACTATCTTTTCCCCTCATGCTTGCCTAGGTGACACAGGCTTTTGCAAGGGCAAAATGTAGCTCTCAGTAAACTTTTCTGATCTTTTGAAAAGTTAGTCACTGTTTTTCTTTGTAGTCATGATGACCACATCCCACTGTTGACTCTTGGGACAACAAGTTGACTGGCATGTCTGGCCAGTTTGTGGCTTCCAACTTTTTGATTAATATCATCCGCTCTCATTCATTTCTTTCCCTTTTCATTTGTTCAAAAATACCTGCCAATTGATCTGAAATTGGGGGCCCAACATCTGATTCTGCTCCTACTCTTGTTTTTATCTGCTCCATGCAGATTCTTCTTCACTGCAACTGAAAATGAGGCCATCATCATCTTCAACTGCAATTATTTGCCAGCATTTTTCCATTTTTGTATGTCGGGATCTCATCATCATCATCAACATTTTCGTCATTCCTCTTTTGCCCTTTGTGTTTGTGGCCATGTTTTGTTCTTTTTCTTCTTGTAATTGTTGGAGGGGTCCCCGCATTTAGTCCTCGTCAACTGGCATTTTTTCCTCTAGTGAGCGACCGTTTTCGTTTTCGGGGCTCTTCCACTCAGTCTCAAATTTAATAGCAGTTCTTTTGCTCCTTCATTCGTTCCCATTCTTTTCCCTTGGAAACGTAAACGGTGCATTTGTTTACTTTTTTGTCTTCAACACTGGAGCGCCCCCAATAGCTGCATTCGTCTGGTTCCCGAAGTCAGAACCCACTGACGAACATCGACTCCGTCCATCTCTCTCCACCTCCATTATTTATTTGTTAATCTTCGCCCTATGGGCCTTTTTCATCAAAACGCAGTATCTACAATATATTTATTTAAGGCAAAAAACTTTAAATAAAAGGAAAAATATCACCTGATTTAAGAAAGCTTTCGATTTTTGTGCTTGGGCTTGTATCTTCTGCGTGTTCGTATGGCGGTCAGCAAACGCTTATGGCGAACTGCGCATGCGCATCTCAAATATCCGTAGTTTTACCGGAAACTACAACGAAAGGAAATCTCTCTCTCTCTCTCTCTCTCTCTCTCTCTCCTCTCCTCTCTCTCTCTATCTCTCTCCTCTCGCTCTCCTCTCTCTCCTCCCTCTCTCTCTCTCTCTCTCTCTCTAACGATTCGTTTGTTCTTTTCGTTTACGATTTCATGTCTTTGTAGTTGAATTTTTTTCCAAGGAGGAAACACCAAGGCGTTCAAAATATTTAGCTTTTTTTTTCACCTTTGAGAATTCAGACAATGGCTAATTTAGCTGATTCGGTTGTTGTGCATTATCAGCACTGAACTTTCAACGCTTAACTGTCACACCCATCTTTCTCTCTCTCTCTCTCTCTCTCTCCACTTTCTCTGGCTCTCTGTCTCTGTCTCTCTCTCTGTCTGTCCTTTGTGCGGCACACACAAAAATGCTGAGCAGCAGGCCAGCAGCTGTTGTCTGCCTGGAGACGACTTATTTGTAGGACGGTTAGCCGAACTGAAAATATCTCTGATAATTACTGTTCTACCTCAGAAAGTTCAATTTGATAGCCAAGCCGTCATAAAAGTCCCCTAAAAATAAACACTGCTAAGATTTTTTATACTATTGATAAATATGTCAGCCCAGATCATGAAACAATTTTTTTTTCCTCTCTCTTGTTGGCCATAATGGAACCTACGTTCTTTCTGTTTGTAAGATATTTCAACAACAAAAACACCAAATGGACAAAGATCTGGCATTTAAAGTAGTGAGTCCCTTTACATTGTCTGAGCTCTAGTATCACTGAAAAGCGTGGAAGTACAAAAAGTGCTGTAATTTAACTGTGCGTATAAAATCAACTATGAGCACTTTGCCATTATGCTATGACACAGATTTCAACCAGTTACCAAATATTTTCATCTTTGAACTCATCTCAAATGTCTCGACCAAGATGAACACTTTTCGATTCTATGACTCATCCAACGCATGTATCTCACTCAACATAAAACAAAAACCTATCCTAAATGCTATAGTGCAATATCAACAAAAGTTTGGAATCACGTTTGATTCTAAGAACCGTATAGCAGACACAAAAATTTGGAAATCTATCAAAGAAGGAGGAAAGATGTCCAATCTATACTTATGAGTCAGATGTTCGTTCTTCAGCAGTGTCAAAGTGGAACAGTGTTTTTTGAAGATCTCACTGGTTTTAATATCTTCAAACAATGTAGTAGTTTCATGACATAAAGATGAAATGGTTCCAATTGAGGTATTACATCGAATACTGCCCACCAGAAAATACCTGTTGACTGTAATATTGTCGAAGATCCAATATGTAATTTCTGTCAAACAGAAACTCAGACAATACAACACCTGTTTATGGGATGTGATATTGTTAACACATTTTTGGAATGACCTTAACCAAATTCTTACCTCTAGTTGTCACACTGTAGTTTATTTGACATTGTCAGACACCTTGATCATATTTGGCTGTAAAGAAGGTACTGAAACAGATTTTGGACTCAATTACATCTTGTTACTGGCCAAGTATTACATATTTAAAGTATCCATGACTAATGCAATGCCAAGTACTCAAGTTTTCTTTGCATGCTGAAACAGAGATGTTCCGACCTTAGATATATGCACTCTTTGGAGGGTAGTTTGGCACAGTACAATGAACAGTGGTTTTTGTATCAGGGCTGTTTTTGTTGAACCCTTTGCTTGAGTCCTTTGGACGCTTGTTTTATTTATTCTTTTTTTTCTTTTTGTGGTCATATTAATCAAACATCTCCTGCACACCCATGGAAGTAATATCAGAAGAGAGTAGTGAGTGTGTGTGTGCTGAGGGGGCGGGGAGAGGGGGGGAAAGGGGGGAGAGAGTACACATGTCATGTGTATTTCATGTATGTGCAAGTTACCATGTACTAACAATATGTCAGGGGGAGGGAAAAAAAGGAAATAAAATTTTTTTTTAAAGTTATTAAAAAAAATAAAAAAAATTTCTACTCGAAAACAAATCCAAAACGTCCACTAAAAAGAAATTGTCACTTTATTGCTAACGAAAAGGGAGTGTGGTATACAATTTACATTTCAGCCAGCATAATCTTGTTTATTTCACCATTCTCAGTACTGACATTCAAGATAAGGGGTGATGCCAAAAACCCAAAAAAAAAAAAAAAAAAAAAAAACCTATCCTGTTCTTCAGTTCACCAGTTTAGACGAGCACAATCTACCTTACCTTTGTATAACACCTGCAGACGGAACTGTCCACTGCCTTGTGAGTTGCTGACGGTCACTTGATAGAAACCGCCGCGGTGTTGAGAGGTGACACTGGTCACAGTCACCGTGCAGGTGACTGGTGGATAACCCTGGCTTGGTGTGGCAGACCCCTGTGAGCTGAATCAGGGTTTTCATTCACCTCAGATGGCTCTCCTGTGTCGCTCAGCATTGGGCCCCAGGTAGCCAAAGGTGACCAGGTCAGGCACAGGGTGGGGAGGCATCAAAGGTGGTGGACACAGGCTCGTCGCCAAAATCAACCTCACCCACATCGTTAGCCACCTCTCGGGGAACCTGTTGGACATGTTTCAAGCTGTGAGACTTCATTTTCGAATAAGTTGTGTATTCATTTTTTTATACTCACAGGAAATTATCTCCTGTAACTCTCAACACTTCCCTGGAGAATGTAATATGGGAAAAGGTACTGGACTTCAACTCTTCCATGGCGATGAAGGGTAGCCTTTTTAATCTGATGACACCAACCTACTATCTGGAGACAGCAAAACCACCCCACCCCCCTCCCCCTTGTCTGGTGAAATCATTATCAGATTGGGAAAAACGTGAAATACTTACACAGAATGGAAATCATTCAAAGCAATGTCAACGGTTTCTAGAAGCATTCTACAGTCACACTCACACTAAATGGATCGACACCAAAAGAAATGGACCACTTCAAGTACCTTGGGTCCACTCTGAGCAAGGACGGCAGCCATCAACACCATGCTCCAAATGACTGACTCCGGGACACTACTTCAGTTATCTTGGGTCCATTCTGAGAAAGGACATCAGCTTGACATTGGAGGTCAGACGATGTCACCTGGCTATGTCTGCCATGACAATGCTCCACATCAACTGAAATAATGGGTCAGTCAGCTTCTCTGCGAACAGTGAACATCCATCTTTCCCACTCTGACTACAGACCTTGAGCAAGACATCCAGACGCTTGAAAATAAGACTCGGGTAGAATGAGAATCTGCTTGAAAACAATCATGTTCTAGTCTAACACCAGAAACATCAAACAGACGACCACAGATCTCAGAGCTTCTGGATGGCAACGTCAACGACTGCACTGGTTTCAAGGATGAAATAAACCACTGCGCATGACTGAGGATAGAGGGCTGCGGCCATCACACGGTGATAGGTGTGTGTTATGGCCCCTACAACCCTCCGTGGTGCAGCCATAATCATTATGGATTTATCTTGCCAGGGCACCCCGTCTCAGATATATTTCACTTGGGGAAAACGAGTGGATGATTGTTGCAGAAGCAGACCAAAGAAGTTCTGGGTGGAGAGAGTGGAAGGGCCGAATTAGTTACGTCATTCTGCCCAGTTCAGCAGAACCAAGTGACAGAAAGCTGGTGACCATCATGGTCGACACAAATGGTGTGTGTCCAGCCACTGTGATCATTCATTCTGTGGACGTTCGTGATGGCTCTAGTGCTGACCTCAGTTTTTCTCTCCTCTGTATGTCCATGCCAGTGATGATTTCCTCTGAAATTCGTTGTTTCTTCAAGCTCGGGGGGACTGTCACTGGATGATGTAGTGACACCTGCAGCGGGTGATTTTCAATCATGATGGCTTCACAACTAAGCATGTACTGTCGTCGGTAACGGCCTAGCCATTGGTATCCCGAGTACTGACGCCACCCAATACTGCTGTGTTGACTTGGCAACAATGTACTGCTTCCTCTGGTGGTTGCCTGATGCTGATTTGATGCTGGCTTCTCCCTGTAGATGCCACTGCTGGGGCTGAAAGAGGCAACCGGGATGTGAATGGGTAAGTGGGAGGCCAGAACGAGGGTGTGCGAATCATTTTCAAATGAGGAGCAGGCTGTGGGTGGGGTAGGGGTGAGAAAGACCTGAAAGAGGAGACAGCAGAAAATAAAAGCCGTCTCTAACCCCAAATGAAGAAGTCAAGAATAAAAACAGAACTGTAACAGACCTAAGATTGTAACCTGTCTAAGCAATTTAAAACAGGCTTACTCTTCCATCTGCAGCTCTTCGATTTATTTCAAAATTTGATTAATCAATCAGGACTATCAGTGTAATACCTTTGGTTTACATAATCTTTCTGATCTTCTAAGATCATGAATTGATGCAGCGTTCTATGGAAAAGACAAAAAAAAGAATTATCTTTAGTCAAAAGTGAATATTTTGTTGCGTAATAGGTATTTGGTCTATGCACTGTTCTTTGCGTTCTTCCTGTACTTCTCCCAGCGTGTATGCTTTGCAAGGTGTGTGTGTGTGTGTGTGTGTGGTGTGTGTTGTGTGTGTGTGTGTGTGTGTGTGTGTGTGTGTGTGTTTTGTGTGTGTTTTGTGTGTTTCGGTGCGTGCGCGCGCGTGCGTGCGTGCGTGCGTGTGTGCGGCGTGCGTGCGTGCGTGCGTGCGTGCGTGCGTGCGTGCTGCGTGCGTGCGTGCATGTGTGTGTGTGAACACCACGCTACCTTTTAGAGTAACCATTGCGTCAACCAAGCCCAAAAGATATGGATTCCTGCAGTGTTGATCATGAAAGTAAGACGCACCTTCTTAAATCACCTTTCTTTAGCGATCAGGATAAATTCATTTAATGATGAAACTTAACAGTGGGATTCCAAAAGGCCTCCCCCCGTCCAGCTTCCATGACCTCTGTGTCTGATTGGACTGTGGTCTCGCTGCAGCCTGTGTTTAAAGTCAGAGGAAGTCAACAGGACTGTGGACCTGCTGCAGCCTGTGTAACTGTCAGAGGAAGTCAACAGGACTGTGGTCCCGCTGCAGCATCTGTAACGTCAGAGGAAGTCAACAGAACTGTGTCCCGCGCAGCATCTGTAACTGTCAGAGGAATTAACAGGGTGGGTCCCACTGCAGCATCGTAACTGTCAGAGGAAGTCAATAGGACGTGGGCCTGCTGCAGCCGTGTAACTGTCATAGGAATCAACAAGACTGTGGTCCCACTGCAGCATCTGTAACTGTTTAGAGGAAGTCAACAGGACTGTGGTCCCACTGCCAGCATCGTAACTGGGCAGAGGAAGTCAACAGGACTGTGTCCTGCTGCAGCATCTTAACTGTCAGAGGAAGTCAACAGGACTGTGGACCTGCTGCAGCATCTGTAACTGACAGAGGAAATCAACTGGGCTGTGGTCCCGCTGCAGCCTGGTAACTGTCAGAGGCAGTCAACAGGACTGTGGACCTGCTGCAGCCTGTGTAACTGTCAGAGGAAGTCAACAGGACTGTGGACCTGCTGCAGCCTGTGTAACTGTCAGAGGAAGTCAACAGGACTGTGGTCCCGCTGCAGCATCTGTAACTTCAGAGGAAGTCAACAGGACTGTGGACCTGCGCAGCCTGTGTAACTGTCAGAGGAAGTCAACAGGACTGTGGACCTGCTGCAGCCTGTGTAACTGTCAGAGGAAGTCAACAGGACTGTGGTCCCGCTGCAGCCTGTGTAACTGTCAGAGGAAGTCACAGGGCTGTGGACCTGCTGCAGCCTGTGTAACTGCAGAGGAATCAACAGAACTGTGGCCCACTGCAGCCTGTGAACTGTCAGAGGGAAGTCAACAGAAGTGTGGACCCACTGCAGCCTGTGTAACTGTCAGAGGAATCAACAGGGCCCGTGGACCTGCTGCACCTGTGTAACTGTCAGAGGAAGTCAACAGGCTGTGGTCCCCCTGCAGCCTGTGTAACTGTCAGAGGAAGTCAACAGGACTGTAGACCTGCTGCAGCATCTGTAAACTGTCAGAGGAAGTCAACAGGACTGTGGTCCCGCTGCAGCCTGTGTAACTGCCTGAGGAAGTCAACAGGACTGTGGTCCCACTGCAGCATCTGTAACTGTCAGAGGAAGTCAACAGGACTGTGGACCTGCTGCAGCCCGTGTAACTGTCAGAGGAAGTCAACAGGACTGTGGACCTGCTGCAACCTGTGTAACTGTCAGAGGAAATCAACAGGACTGTGGCCTGCTGCAGCCTGTGTAACTGTCAGAGGAAGTTAACAGGGCTGTGGTTTCCCCCTGCAGCCGGTGGGAACTGTCAGAGGAAGTCAACAGGACTGTGGACCTGCTGCAGCCTGTGTAACTGTCAGAGGAAGTCAACAGGACTTTGGCCCGCTGCAGCATCTGTAATTTCAGAGGAAGGTCAAAAGGACTGTGAACCTGCTGCAGCCTGTGTAACGTCAGAGAAGTCACAGACTATGGACCTGCTGCAGCCTGTGTAACGTCAGAGGAAGTCAACAGGACTGTGGACCCGTGCTGCAGCCTGTGTAACTGTCAGAGGAAGGCAACAGGGCTGTTGGTCCCGCTGCAGCCTGTGTAACTGTCAGAGGAAGTCAACAGGCTGTGGACCTGCTGCAGCATCTGTAACTGCAGAGGAAGTCAACAGGACTGTGGACCTGCTGCAGCCTGTGTAACTGTCAGAAGAATCAACAGGACTGTGACCTAGTGCAGCACTGTAAATGTCCCGAGGAAGTCAACAGGACGTGGTCCTGCGCGCATCTGTAACTGTCAGAGGAAGTCAACAGGACTGGGACCTGCTGCAGCCTGTGTAACTGTCAGAGGAAATCAACAGGACTGTTGACCTGCTGCAGCCCGTGTAAAATGTCAGAGGAAGTCAATAGGACTGTGGACCTGCTGCAGCATCTGTAACTGTCAAGGAAGTCAACAGGACTGTGGTCCCGCTGCAGCATCTGTAACTGTCAGAGGAAGTCAACAGGAAATGTGGTCCCGCTGCAGCCTGTGTAACTGTCAGAGGAAGTCAACAGGACGTGGACCTGCGCAACCGGTAACGTCAGAGGAAGTCAACAGACTGTGGTCCCGCTGCAGCATCTGTAACTGTCAGAGGAATCAACAGGACTGTGGTCCTGCGCAGCATCTGTAACTGCAAGAAAGTCAACAGGGCTGGGGTCCCACTGCAGCACTGTAACTGTCAAGGAAGTCCACAGGACTGTGGGCCTCTGCAGCCTGTGTAACTGTCAGAGGAATCAACAGGACTGTGGTCCCGCTGCAGCATCTGTAACTGTCAGAGGGAAGTCAACAGGACTGTGGTCCTGCTGCAGCATCTGTAACTGTCAGAGGAAGTCAACAGGACTGTGGTCCTGCTGCAGCCTGTGTACCTGTCAGAGGAAGTCAACAGGACTGTGGACCTGCTGCAGCCTGTGTAACTGTCAGAGGAAGTCAACAGGACTGTGGACCTGCTGCAGCCTGTGTAACTGTCAAAGGAAGTCAATAGGGCTGTGGTCCCGCTGCAGCATCTGTAACTGTCAGAGGAAGTCAACAGGGCTGTTGACCTGCGCAGCATCTGTAAACGTCAGAGGAAGTCAACAGGACTGGGGCCCGCTGCAGCATCTGTAACTGTCAGAGGAAGTCAACAGGACTGTGGTCCCGCGCAGCCTGTTTTAACTGTCAGAGGGAAATCAACAGGGCTGTGGACCTGCTGCAGCCTGTGTAACTGTCAGAGGAAGTCAACAGGACTGTGGTCCCGCTGCAGCCTGTGTAACTGTCAGAGGAAGTCACAGGGCTGTGCCTGTCTCAGCCCCCTCCCTCCACCTTATCTCCCCCTTTTCTTCCCTCCCCCCTTTTCCTCCCAGAGCACGGGTCATGGGACGACGGTGTTTATCACTCACACTGTACATACAGTGACCTGGGGGTCCCAGAATCGCCGGGCCCATGCCGTTGTCCGCTTTTGCAGAAGTACTGCCCGCTGTCCTCACACCTCACAACCACCTCGTGGTCAGGGTCGACGTCTCGCTGAACAGTACGCTGGGGTTGTCTTTCTTCACCAGGCTTACTGTGGGGTCAGGGCCGACCGTTGCTGTTCCCACAGTTGAAGACCACAGACTGGTTTTTCATCCACAGTCAGGTCTGCCTGAACCTGGTCGAGCTCCAGGAGAACTTGCGTGGGTAGGTCTGAAACGGCCCGCTGGATTTTAGTGAATCAACACACAAGAGCTGGGAAATAAAAAGTGAATGTGGAAGGCGAGCCATACTGGATAATACCTGAGCAAACAAGACAACAAAAGTTTTGCCCATGAATAATAAAGCAGAGAAAGTTAAGGACTGAAATTTGCAGCATGTTACAGACATAAACTACAAGTTGTTCTGCACTGCACTTCTTTTACTTGTTTATCAGCTTGTATCATCATCCCAGTTTTGTTGACCATGTACTGGGACTACTGGGGGACACAATGCAAAATCTATTCCAGTTGCCTCAGACAGAATGTTATGGAGCTGATTTTTCGTTCCAGTGAATATGTCTCCCCTTGCATTGCAATCCCAAATTTGTTTAGCTGTTTAAAGCACAGACTTAGCATCAATCAAAACAAGATGCAAAGACCTGTAATGAAATGTCACACGTAAAACTTCATGACAAATGAATACCATGCAGCTGCCCCGTAAATATACAGAAAAATTCTTCCTGAGACGAGAGAGAAGAGAGAGAGAGAGAGAGAGAGAGAGAGAGAGAGAGAGAGAGAGAGAGAGATGAGAGAGAGAGAGAGAGAGAGAGAGAGAGAGAGAGCTTGCCAGTGTGCAAGCACAACAACAGGAAAAGAAACCATACATCTTGTCTATAAAATGAAGCATATGGCTTCTACCATGAAACCAGTATGGATCTTACATCCAACATTGAACTTGATGCTTGCTCCAGGGATGGTCTCTACCCACTGCACATTACACCTGAACTCTGAAGACTGATGATCGCTGCGCAGCAAGGTCTGTGACACTGTCCAGCTCCTGTCGCCATAGTTTCCCACTTTGTTGACAACCACTGTCGCCAACCTTGACCCACAGAAGATGTCCAGAGGGCTGACCAATGGTGTCTGTTGTACAGGTACAGCTCACTGCGGTGTTTTCCGGTATAAAGTCACTACCTCCACAGCCAGTCACTGTGGGGGCAGCTGGCCTCGCTGGTAATACAAATTGGACATGTTTAGTTACTGGGAATGAGGAGTAACATGGTGATCCTATGAATACTGTACCGCCAATGAATTGAAAGAATGCTGTGACTGGCATTTGAGTCTTGCACAGGACTGATTTGTTCCAGCCTCTTTTCAACATTCTCAGGCCAGTGGTGGTCTTCCTGCTAATCTTCAATCGGCGTACATGAAAGAACCCAAGACAAGGAGAGTGTTGTCACTTGTGAAACTGTGTGGAAAACCTCTGCTTTTATATATGAGATAACACAATTACACACAGGGAGGATGTGGGTCTGTCAGGGTTATCTGAATACATCGAATATTCGTTTTGTATAAAAGTAAATCTGTTCATGAATATAAAAATCATAAACCACTGGCTGTCTTATATCTTGACCAGTTTGTACCTATGCACATGTTAATGTTACATAGGATTTTTCTTTCGTTTCTTAAAAGTATGTGTTAACGTTTTTCTATGATAAACATCTGCATGAAATTCCTCAAGCAGTTATCATATGTAAGTGTTCACGCTCCCCCCCCCCCCCTCTCTCTCTCTCGACATGTGTGTGTGTACAAGACAAGTACGCCATCATGCCAAGACACATAATAACAAACACACACACACACACACACACACACACACACTCACACACACACACACACACACACACATACACACACATGCATACACTCATGCATGCTCATATGTATGCATGTGCATATGAACACACACACACACACACACACACACACACACACACACACACACACACACACACACACACACACACACACACACACACACACACACATACGTGTGTGTGTGCGTGTGCGCATGCACAAATGCACACACCATGCACGCACGCACGCACACACACACACACACACACACACACACACACACACACACACACACACACACACACACACACACACACACACATACACACACAAGTATACATGGACGCACGTACGAACTTAGATCTCAAGCAGAAGAGTGTTGAATTCAAAGGGGGAGAGAGAGAGAGAGAGAGAGGTATGACAGGAAACTGATAGGTGGTTAGAAGTTGTGTGTGTGAGTAGGGGACAGGGTTGAGGAGAAGGGGTTAAGGCGGCCGGTGCAATGGTCTGATATGGAAGTACGACATTCCGGCAAAGAATAGTGTTGCCAGTTCGTAGCGCCGTGTTCGTGAGTGACGCAATTAATGACTGTCACACTGCCGTTCTGAGGAAGGCGAGCCGTTCACCATTACAGTTAGACCAGTCCTGTACCTGGCTATAAGTCCCGTGTACATTGTGGTGTTAGGACAATTTCTCACTTGATTTGAGTCAAGGGGCACCTAGACATGAAAAATCACGGAGGTGATCGGGGACCACCCTGGTACATTTTGCGTAATGGCCGATTCAAATATGGCCGCCACCCGCCGCCGTGAAAATCCTAACTTTTGTGTTTTTGACAATATATACACTTGTAACACTTCTAATCCAACTGATTTTGGTGTGCGAGTTCATTTCTGGTATCATTTTGTCCATTTGGGGTCATCTTGACCTTCAAATACCATGGTCAAGGTAATTTTTCTATACTGACGGTCTTGACCATAACCTGGCGATATTCTGGCAGTAACAACAGTGCTCCTATACATAATGCTACTAATTCTGACATGCATTTTCACAGTCATTCTGATCTTGAATTCACAAGTGAACGCCGTTTTTACCCATTCAACTAAAACTGTCTTTGCTGCTTTTTCACTTTTTTCTGTATTGTGTGGTCAAATGACACATCCCAACAGAAACAGAAAAAGTTCTCAAGTATGCAACAAACATGCTCAATGTGACTGTAATGGTCTCTTTCCATCACTGATTGGAACATGGAAATTATCTGCTTTTCCTTGGCAGATGTGACGCAGCAAACTCAGTAGAACAGCACCCACACCGTCGAGTGTCACACTTGCCTGCACACTTGCTATTGTGAGCAAAGTGGGTGGCAAGGGCTTCATGCATTTAGTTGGCAACTGGGTGTCAAATGTTGCTCCCACCCATGTTCTAGTGGTTCTAGGTAGTCCTCACGTTGACTGGCCGCCCCAAGCAGATGGCATGCTTTGTGCACCAAAAAGGCTTCTCTGTGGATGTGGCCTCTGATGACACGCTTGTGGGTGGGAGAGAGTCAATTCCAGCTGTTAGCACTGCTGTAGTTCTCCACTCTGAGCTGGTTGAACATTTCAGCAGTTGTTGTTGATCTGACACCACCCAGACATATACACGGTACATTTCCGCCAGAGCTTCATCTTGCTCTGACAAGCTGTCTGTCTATCCAAAGTTCGTCAGATGCTGTACACGGTCAGTGGCCTCACAAAACTTTCAAGTTGTCGCAGACAGCTGAACCAAGCATCAATAGCAGTTTGGTGCGATGAAAGCATGTTTGCTGTGGCGGAAAATGTTTACCTGTGTCACGACCGACCCCTGGAGGTCTGCCTGACAGGATCGGTCTAGATGGGAGTGAAGGGAGTGACTGACCTCACACGCCTCGCAAGAGACCACAGAAGAAAGATTACAATACAATACACCATTTATTCACACCAACACACACATAGTCACAAATAAGCATTCCAACACACACAACATGCACAATCACAATCAAGCATTTCAACACACACGACATACACACAATTTAAGCATTTCAACACACACGACATACCCCATAGTCACAAACAAGCATTTTCAACGCCCACAACATAACCATAATCATAAATAAGCATTTCTAGCACACATTCCTTTCCGTGCTTCACGTGGTTCCCCACACCCCTGCCTCTCCAAAGTCCACTGGGAGCACCGTTCGCATCAGGTGCCCCAAACCGGGTCGGTTCTTGAACGAAGTGTCTTTCATGCCGACACCATTGACACACACACACACACCCAAATTGCACGACACAGAGCTAACCACACTGGTCACTTGGGCTGTATGAAGTCCGAGGACAGTGGAGAAACGCATCCCGTGGGACGAGGCGTTGTCGCTGAAGGTCCCGGACAGGGGTTAGGATCCTCCAGCAAAGTCCACGTGCTCCTCAACCAGTGCGCGGCCCCAACAGCGCAAGCTTCGGGTGAATCCCCCGGGAGGAGAGGAAACGGAAGGAACTGGAAGGAAAGAAGGGTACTGGAACCCCGCAGTCAGTACGGTCTGACATATGCTGTTAAATCCTAACAGCCACTCGCATGATGGGCGAGGGGAGGTTTGCTGAATACATTAATAGCACCAGCTCAACACAGACCTGAGCATAACACAGTAAACAAACCAACTGAGGAATGTTCGCTAAGGTCTCCTCACACGAAGCAGGTAAGAGATTACATTCACCGGCTAAACACACGAATAGCAAATTATATCTTCATCCTTCCCTCACTCACGTTCAACATTTTCCTTTCTTAGGAACTGAACTAATACAGCAACCATTGCTTTATAACTGCCACCACCATTTGCAAATAATAATTCAATGGCACAATTATCACCAACATTTTATAGCAACATTTTCAAAACGACACAATTCTCCAACCACGCATCCAAACGACTAATCATGCGTACGCACGCTCGCAAACACAAAACTCGTTCCCCTTGCACACACAAACAGACGGTGGCCGAAGAATAAGAGACCGGTGATTGTGACAGGGGCGGACGAGCGAGACCAAGCAAGTTCCAACCCTAATCAACCAGGTTCCCCTCCATCCCCACCGACTACTGCATCACCAGATGCATTGAAAGGAGAAAGAATTTTGGATATAATTTAGAATGGCCAGGTTAAAGATTGAATTAACCAGAGAAAGTGGTCTCAAACAATATTTCTTTTATATTTTGAAACAAAAAGAAATTGCGCAAAAGAAAATTAGCCGGCTAACAACAAAAAAAAAACAACAACAAACGAACCACGAAACTGATGCTTACCAGCTACCCGTGGGTGACCCAGAAGTGGCGGGTCAAGCGACTCTCTGCCCTCTGTCCAGTCGAGAGGACCAGCAGAGCAGATGCGGAAAAAGAGATGATGTCCCTCCCCTACAGGCCGACTGTAGGAATAAGGTACCGACCGTACCTTCGACGAAGTGGTTGAGAACCAGAACCAGAGCAGGCGCTCCCAGGGACATCTTCCCGCTCGATTGAAGAGAAAACCTGCCTAACCGATGGCAGCCAACATGCCACCCTACGTCACAGAGTGAGAATACCTCAAGCTAAGAGGAATGCTGCACGTGCGGCAGGTAAAAAGACAGGTGAGAGGCCGATAGAGACAGCCAGTTCAAGCGAAAGGTACCAGCCACCCGTGAACCTGCAGGATGAATTGCACGGACAGTGGAATTAGAGAGAGAGAGAGAGATAAAGTAAACCTAACCTGAGCTGAACAACATTAAGTGGAAACACACCACAAGCCACATTAAGGCACTGATACACGACAACAACAACGACTATAAATAAATGAATAATTCCACCACCCTAGATGGGTCAATCGTCAGAGGCCTCGTGACAAACTCGTGACAAACCCCCCTTCTAAAAGCATCTGTTTCTCTGAGATACAGTGCTCCTTTGAACCTTGACGCATGTGCAAATTCACAACAATGGGACCGAACCCAACCCTCTGTGATCGACAGAGTACGATAAATCTAATACAACATTCCACTATAGAATTATACAGGGAAACACATAGTACTACATTTATCTATCAACCGAACAAACCTTCAAACAATGAAAGCAGCAATCCGAACCAGTGGTGATTCACTACCGTTAACATCACTGAAGTGAAAACTGTCCCTACACCTGATACAGAGACCAAAAGGGGATATAACCCTGTTTGAGGGGAAGTGTCCCTCTGATTGATTTCTCCAATGTGCTGACTACGGAGCTCGGCTGAGATAGTCAGCATCCGTATTGCTGGAACCCTTGATATGGCGAAAAGTGACTCTGCAGTTCCACTGCCTAACTCATGAGTCGAAGACTGACTGGCCGGATCCGGTCCAGGCACTGGAGAGGATGATGATCGCTCTCCAGTACAAACTTCCGGCCGTACTTCTTCTTGGGCACGCCAGTGCGCGTCCAAATCTGCCAGAGAGCTTCAGCAACAGTAGGGGCATCGATAGTCCTAAGCGGGACAGCCTCTGGGTATCGAGTCGCGTAGTCTACCACTACCAAGATGTAGCGGTGACCGCGATCGGATGGTGGATTAATGGGTCCCACCAGGTCGACACCAACCTTGCTGAATGGCTCCCAACCAGTGGCACTGATCCTAGGGGAACACGCATCAAGCGACCCTTAGGCGTTGTCCGTTGGCAGACATCGCAACTGCGGCAGTACCGCCTAACTGAGAATTCATCCCCGGCCAGAAGAAATCCTGTCTAACTCGCTCGAGAGTCCGCTTTGAGCCCATATGGCCTGCGTTGGTGAATCATGGGCCTGCCGGGAACAGATTCTCTCAAGCTTTGGGGGACGACTAGTTGCTTGGCTACTCGATCTGCCTGAGTGAAAACCCTAAAGAGGATCCCCTTGTGGAGCTTAAAGCTCACCTTAGCATGTCGGGCAGACTGAGCGGACGACCCACCAGTTGTCGCAGGCGTTGGACATCCAAGTCCCTGGCCTGAAGACGAACCATGGTAGCAGGATCAGCCCTTGCAAGAACCTCGTCAGAGATCGGCTGAAGAACGGGACGCATTCTGCTCCTGCTTCTTGGCTTTGGCGCGCGTGGTAACTCCCACACACGCCTGTACGGGCAGATCCGTAGACACAGACTGACTGCGTCCGTCTGCAAAGGTGATGGTATCCCTATGGAAGGGAATACAGAGGTCGCTCCACCGCGATGGCCCATACTTCGCCACAGAAGTAGGGGGTGGAGATAGGAATGAGTACAGAAGGACGGGTGGAGGTAAAACCAGCCTCCAACCCGCACACATCATAACTGGCGCCCCGCTGAGCTCAGGGGAAACTAAATCCTTATCCACAAAGAGCGTTGATGCTCCCGAATCCCTGATGGTGTCGACCAAGGAAGAACCCACAACAGAAAGAAACACTGGGCACTCTGTACCACCAGAAGCTGGGATGGACCCCACGTTAGCCGAGGCACGAGGGTGCTGGAAAGGACTAGCCCCATGACTACCGGCGGCTTTAGGGCAATCTTTCCTAATGTGGCCGGGACGACCCAAAGAAAACACAGTCGGGGTGCTGAGGTCCCGATGAACTGCCTGCCTTGTTCGACCCGCTAGCAGTCGTCGGCGCCTTATTGCCACTAAATCCTGTGAGGGTCTTCCTGTCCGTATCTGGGCGATGCCCATAAGCTCTACGGGCTTCAGCAAACACCTCAGCGGTATGAATCGCAGCCGCGAAATCCTGTGGTGCTGTCTCGCCTATACGGATCCTCAACTCTGGGGACACGGTGTTGGTAAGCTGTTCGATGAGAATCAGATCCTCAAGCTCCAGCTTAGCCAACCGACGCCAGTACCCTAGCGTTTTGTGCAGCCTATCTCCAAACTGCATGAAGGTCTCGTCGTTATTCTTTTTCATGGACCTGAACTTCCTCCTGTACGTCTCTGGGGTAAGGTGGAAACGTTTACGCAGAGCCAATTGCATGTCTGCATAAGACGCGCCTTCATTTAGAGTGAGCACACACTCCCTTGCAGCACCTGATAATCCAGAAAAAAGGTGCATGGCCTTTTGTTGCTCAGGACAATGGTATGAACTAGCTACCTTGTCAAAATGCTCTAAGAACATATCAATGTCCTCACTAGGTCTGAACTCTGGAAGCTTTAATTTTGGGCCTCTAACTCTATCACTTGCTTGCCTGTTGATTAACCCCCTGATTTATAGATGCGGGAGTCCGCGAAAGAAGTTGTTCCATCTCTTCCCTACGTTGTGCTTCCTGTCTGGCAGTCTCCTCTCTGCGCAGAGCCTCCATCCTATCTAGCTCTTCCCGACGGAGGGCTTCCTGTCTAACAGCCTCTTCCCTACGCAGCGTTGCCTCTTCCCTACGCAGATTCTTCCTGTCTGGCAGCCTCCTCCCTACGCCGAGTTTCCTCCTCCCTACGCAGCGTTTCCTGTCTGGCATGTCTCCTCTCTGTGCAGAGCTAACTCTTCCCAACGAAGGGCTTCCTGTCTGACAGCCTCTTCCCTACGGAGGCGATGCCTCTTCCTTACGCGAGTTTCCTCTTCCCGACGGAGGGCTTCCTGTCTGGCTGCCTCCTCTCGTCGCTGTTGCTCCAAAAACATCAGGACAGAGGCGATATCCTGGGCAGGATTCACCACCCCCGACACGGGAGGATGAACCGTCTGGCCGTCCTCTGGGTCTCGACTTTCCCATGAGGAAGTCTCCCGGGGCATGCTCCTTACGAGGGGAAGCATGGAGAAGAGAGGGTTTCGGTTTCTGCGACTCAACAGAAGCCCACAGTTGCTTCGCTATACTCTGACGCTTCCGAGCGGAAGTGCCAGTCGGGGTCTCAGCAGGAAGATCCCTAGTGAAAAAGTAGTGAAAGTACTCGCTGGACTATCGGCTACAGCACTGGAATAGTAGAAGTCACTGTAGCCGAAGTACTGGTACTAATAGTAGGGACTACATTTTGAAAACCTTTCTTCTTCGACACACGCGTCGCCATACCACCAGCACCGGACGTTGCCATGACAACTATATCCTACGGTTCTCAAATACAGGGGAAAGACAATTCCACTTGAAAGAAACAAATACCGCTCGGATATGTCACGTCTCTTGGTGACTGACTGTGAGAAACAGCAAATAAAAAAAATTAAAAAATGTCAACGTACAATGTCCAGGCTGCTCCCACTCTGGCAACACCGCGCTCCACAGCACGAGCAACAGTGCGGTGGGGCTCACCGACAAAAAAAAAAAAAAAAAATGTCCAGGCTGCTCCCACTCTGGCAACACCGCGCTCCACAGCATGAGCAACAGTGCGGTGGGGCTCACCGACAAAATAAAAAAATTTAAAAAATGACAGACGGAATCCGGAGGGAAAAAAAAAATGTGACACTAACGCCCGATACACCCATCTGTACTCAACCACCCGGTTAAGAAAACTGGTTAACCACAAAACAGGACTGGCAGACAGAAAGGAAAGTCTTACGGCCGTATCTGCGTGAGGCACACCGGCGGAAAGAGGAGGTCTGGACGCGGTCGATTCCCTTCGTCTCAACTCGACCCCCCAGTCACACCAGATGTTCGTTCAGGCCACCAAAAGACTCCCTACACACTAGAGTCACCCAGCCAACCACCCACAAACAAACACGACAAACTACTAAAGGTATACAAAACAGACAGAACTGGACAGGCACTCCACGAAACGAGAGAGACAGTCAGAACCCTTCACATCCCGGACGAGCCCCACAAATGTCACGACCGACCCTGGAGGTCTGCCCTGACAGGATCGGTCTAGATGGGAGTGAAGGGAGTGACTGACCTCACACGCCTCGCAAGAGACCACACAAGAAAGATTACAATACAATACACCATTTATTCACACCAACACACACATAGTCACAAATAAGCATTCCAACACACACAACATGCACAATCACAATCAAGCATTTCAACACACACGACATACACACAATTAAGCTTTCAACACACACGACATGCCCATAGTCACAAACAAGCATTTCAACGCCCCACAACATAACCATAATCATAAATAAGCATTTTCTAGCACACATTCCTTTCCGTGCTTCACGTGGTTCCCCACACCCTGCCTCTCCAAAGTCCACTGGGAGCACCGTGTCGCATCAGGTGCCCCAAACCGGGTCGGTTCTTGAACGAAGTGTCTTTCAATGCCGACACCATTGACACACACACACACACCCAAATTGCACGACACAGAGCTAACCACACTGGTCACTTGGGCTGTATGAAGTCCGAGGACAGTGGAGAACGCATCCGTGGGACGAGGCGTTGTCGCTGAAGGTCCCGGACAGGGGTTAGGATCCTCCAGCAAAGTCCACGTGCTCCTCAACCCAGTGCGCGGCCCCAACAGCGCAAGCTTCGGGTGAATCCCCCGGGAGGAGAGGAAACGGAAGGAACTGGAAGGAAGAAGGGTACTGGAACCCCGCAGTCAGTACGGTCTGACATTATGCTGTTAAATCCTAACAGCCACTCGCATGATGGGCGTGGGGAGGTTTGCTGAATACATTAATAGCACCAGCTCAACACAGACCTGAGCATAACACAGTAAACAAACCAACTGAGGAATGTTCGCTAAAGGTCTCCTCACACGAAGCAGGTAAGAGATTACATTCACCGGCTAAACACACGAATAGCAAATTATATCTTCATCCTTCCCTCACTCACGTTCAACATTTTCCTTTCTTAGGAACTGAACTAATACAGCAACCATTGCTTTATAACTGCCACCACATTTGCAAATAATAATTCAATGGCACAATTATCACCACATTTTATGCAACATTTCAAAACGACACAATTCTCCAACCACGCATCCAAACGACTAATCATGCGTACGCACGCTCGCAAACACAAAACTCGGTTCCCCTTGCACACACAAACAGACGGTGGCCGAAGAATTAAGAGACCGGTGATTGTGACAGGGGCGGACGAGCGAGACCAGCAAGTTCCAACCCTAAATCACCAGGTTCCCCTCCATCCCCACCGACTACCGCATCACCAGATGCATTGAAAGGAGAAAGAATTTTGGATATAATTTAGAATGGCCAGGTTAAAGATTGAATTAACCAGAGAAAAGTGGTCTCAAACAATATTTCTTTTATAATTTTGAAAACAAAAAGAAATTGCGCAAAAGAGAATTAGCCGGCTAACAACAACAACAACAAAAACAACAACTGAACACGAAACTGATGCTTACCAGCTACCCGTGGGTGACCCAGAAGTGGCGGGTCAAGCGACTCTCTGCCCTCTGTCCAGTCGAGAGGACCAGCAGAGCAGATGTGGAAAAGAGATGATGTCCCTCCCCTTCAGGCCGACTGTAGAATGAAGGTACCGACCGTACCTTCGACGAAGTGGTTGAGAACCAGAACCAGAGCAGGCGCTCCAGGGACATCTTCCGCTCGAGTGAAGAGAAAACCTGCCTAACCGATGGCAGCCAACATGCCACCCTACGTCACAGAGTGAGAATACCTCAAGCTAAGAGGAATGCTGCACGTGCGGCAGGTAAAAGACAGGTGAGAGGCCGATAGAGACAGCCAGTTCAAGCGAAAGGTACAGCCACCCGTGAACCTGCAGGATGAATTGCCGGACAGTGGAATTAGAGAGAGAGAGAGAGAAAGTAAACCTAACCTGAGCTGAACAACATTAAGGTGGAAAACACACCACAAGCCACATTAAGGCACTGATACACGACAACAACGACAATAAATAAATGAATAATTCCACCACCCTAGATGGGTCAATCGTCAGAGGCCTCGTGACAAACTCGTGACAAACTGCATGAACAGAACACTTCAAGGATCTGCTCACCTGCTTGGGACCCTTCCACTGGACTCGCATTCTGCTCAGGTGTCAGGGCAAACTGCTTCAAGGTTCTGGCTTAGACGACGCACTGGTTGAATGTGGCGTGTTTGGACGTGCCTTCAAGGACGTTGTGGAGGCACAGAGAACCATGGACATTGCAAAGGAGCATGGCATGGACATCAAGCAGATACTTGCACACGATCTGCTGCCAGTGACTCCACTATTTAAAGGTGATTTTCCCGCTCACGTCAACAAGTCAACACTTGTTGGTGAAATTAAATCTGAACTGGACCTCACAAAATGGAATCAACGTCTCTTCTTCCCACTCATGTTGTGGCAGACTCATGTCAAAGATGCGACAGATGCCGCTAGCAAAAATTCTCTACCCTGGGGTTTGATGTAGTTACTGCAGTCATCACATCAGCCACAGCCTCTGCCATGAGTCGGACTACGTTCACCTGCTGTTAGATTCATATGTTGAACTTTCCCTAAAAAAAGGACACCCCATGAGGCGAGCGGGTTGTGACGCCCTTTGACAATTTTGGGCTTTGAACGCAGACACACCCATCCCTCGACAGCTTGACAAGTTCTGGGCATCTGGGAAGAACAAACAGAATCTCAGCTGCTGGTTCAAGATATGGTGAGCAATCGAGCTGGGAGAAATCTTGTCATCAATCGCCAGCTCTGTCGTCTCTGATGGATGAGGTGACTTGACTTACTTGACTTAGTCCTCTAAATTTGCCTGGTGAACATAGGGCTGCAACCACATTCATCCAGCGGACACGGTTTCGGGAGATCCTCTTCAGCTCGGCCCACGTCATTCCGGCGACCTTCACTTCTGCGTCGGTACTCCTTCGCCATGTCTGTTTTGGGTTTTCCCCTTTTCTTTTGCCCTGGGTGTTCCATTCAAGGGCTTGCCCTTGGCGATGTTGGATGGAAACTTTCTGAGGGTGTGGCCAATCCATCCCCACTTCCGTTTTCTGATTTATGATTTTATTGAAACTTGCTTGGTCTTGTTCCACAGTTCTGTTTTGGCAATAATATCTGTCCATCGGATGTTCACAATGTTTCGCAGACATCTTTTGATAAATGTTTGGAGTTTGTGAGTGTTTGTCTTTTTTGTTCGCCACGTTTCAGAACCATATAGAAGGACAGATTTTACATTTGAATTGAAGATTCTGATCTTGTTGTGGAGTGAGAAGGCAGAGGAGTTCCAGATAGGCCGTAGCGTAATAAAGATGTGCCTGGCTTTATTGATGCGGCTCTTGATATCCTCATCTGTACCTCCATCTTTGCTGACCACCTGCCGAGGTAGACAAACTTGTCAACTTCGTGATGTCTTGCTGTTGCAGTCTTTAGGGGGGTCTCGTTTTTGGGTTTGGGTTGATCTCATGGTTTCTGTTTTCTTTGTGTTGATTTGGAGCTGGCGGTGAAGAAATCCCGGACCGCACAGCTGGATTGAAGAGGCAGATGCCAGACTGGTGGTAGATGTGGAGTGGGCCGTTCGTGTCAAACAGTGCAAGAGAGTTATAGTAGTTTCCAACGACACGGATACTTTCGCACTACTGCTTCACTACCCCCCTCAGTTCCAAGCGCTGGGGTTGAAGGAAATCTGCAACAGTTTGGCACAGGTGAGAAGCGGCGGATGCTTCCACTGCACCAAGCAGTTTCTAGGCTTAGAGAAAAAATAGCCAAGTCAGTGATCAAAGCACAATACTGACTGGAGGAATGACTGTTTTGGACTAAGGTAGGGACGAAGAACGCTGCTTGGCAGCGGCCCTGTACAGCATCTGACAACTTTTGAGGGGACGGACGCTTGTCACAGCAAGATGAAGCTCTGGCGGAAATGTACCGTGTGCATGTCTGGGTGGGTGTCAGATCAACAACTACTGCTGAAACGTTCAACCAGCTCAGAGTGGAGAACTACAGCAGTGCAACAGCTGGAATTGACTCTCTTCCACCCAACATGTAAACAGAGGCCACACCCACAGAGAACCCTTTCTGGTGCACAAAGCATGCCATCTGCTTGGGGGGGCCAGTCAACAAGTGAGGACTACCTAAAACACTAGAACATGGGTGGGGAGCAACATTTTGACACCCAGTTGCCATCAAATGCATTGAAGCCCTTGCCACCCACTTTGCTCACAATATGCAAGTGCGCAGACAAGTGTGACACTCGCCCGGTGTGGGTGCTGTTCTACTGGAGTTTGCTGCGTCGCATTCTGCCATGGAAAATCAGATAATTCTCCATTTTCCCAAATCGTGATGAAAGAGAAAAATTGCAGTACATTGACCCATGTTGTTGCATACTTGAGAACTTTTCTGTTTCTGTTCGGATGTGTCATTGACCACACAATACAGAAAAAATGAAAAGCAGCAAAGACAGCTTTAGTTGAATAGGTAAAAACGGCGTTCACTTGTGAATTCAAGATCAGAATGACTGTGAAAATGCATGTCAGAATTAGTAGCATTATGTATAGGAGCACTGTTGTTACTGCCCGAATATCGCCAGGTTATGGTCAAGACCGTCAGTATAAGAAAATTACCTTGACCATGGCATTTGAAGGTCAAGATGACCCCAAATGGACAAAATGATACCAGAATGAACTCAGCACACCAAAATCCGGGTTGGGTTAGAAGTTGTTACAAGTGTATATATTGTCAAAAACACAAAAGTTAGGATTTTCACGGGGGCGGGTGGCGGCCATAATTGAATCGGCCATTACGCAAAATGTACCAGGGTGGTGCCCGATCACCCCCGTGATTTTTCATGTCTAGGGGCCCTTGACTAAATCAAGTGAGAAATTGTCCTAACACCATAATGTACACGGGACTTATAGCCAGGTACTGGACTAAGTCGCGCAAAAAACGAGAAAAAAGCTCATTATGACATCTCTCTCTCTTCTCTCTCTCCCCTCTTCTCTCTCTCTCTCCTTCTCTCTTCTCTCTCTCTCTCTCTCTCCCCTCCTCTCTCTCTCTCTCTCTCTTCTGTATAAAAAAGAATGTGTGTGTGGGGCGCCGGGTGCCGTGCGTGTGTGCTTGTATGTGTGCGGCATACGTGCGGGGTGTGGTGTGTTTTGTGTTTTGTGTGTGTGTGTGTTTTGGTTGTGTGTGTGGGTGTGTGTGTGTGTGTGTGTGTGTGTGTGTGTGTGTGTGTGTGTGCGTGCGTGTGTGTGTGTGTGTGCATGTGTGCGTGCGTGCGTGCGTGCGTGTGTGCGTGTGTTGGTGTGTGTTATGTACATGTGGCATGTGCATGCATACATGTCCGTCTGTGGAGGAGTAGGTTGGTTGTTTTGTTTCACCCGTCAGATAAGCATGCCCGTGTGTCTCTTTGTTGTGTTGTGTGAGAACACATTTCATTGTACACGTACTTTTCATCCTGTATCTATCTGCTCATGTACAGTTCTCTGTCAGTGAGTATGTGTTCCGACATTGAAATGTATAATTACACCTGGATCTCATTTTTAGACCTTGACACTGTTGTCCACTTTCTGATGTCAATGGTGCCAGCACGACCGACCTGTGTCCAGGGAACAGCACGACATAGTAGCTGTACTGACCAGTGGCCGTGGGCAGGCTGGCCCCTGATGGTGCATCCTGTCTGGTAATTGTCCTCTGTTGCTTGACATCGACCTTCCATTGTGGCTGCAACATCCAGCTGAACTTGATCCAACCCTCATTTCAACGTCATGTTGGACACTTTCGCTCCGGGAAATAAGTTGAAACTAACCTTTTCAAAGATTCTGATACGAAACAAAAATGAGTGTAAATAAAGGACGAATCAAATCATCAAACCTCCAATTAGACCAGTTGTGTTCTGCTGCTTTTCTCCTTCATGTTAGTGTCAACAACAAAATAAGATTCCACTGACTGAGGAAAGGTTTTGACATATTCTCCAATAACAGTGGGTTTGAGGACATCGTAAAACATGGCACAAGTTATCTCGAATAAGTTTCAAAGAGAGACGCCCCCAACCCCCCACCCTCTTTCTCTATATCTGTAGCTCCTGTTTTCTGTTGTCCTGGAAACTATTCTTTTAGGTGGTGAGGAGAGTCAAATCAGTCAAGACGGAACAACCAACTAAAATCAGAACACGCTGGTGGACATCACACTCTCATCAAGCTGCCATTAATCTGAATTGAGATTTTGTTGACAGCCAAACATAAAATTCCACTGACACAACAAACAATAGATTCCACTGTGAATTATAGCGACAGAGAAAACGCTGTTTTCTACAGCATATGACTGACCCAGAGCTCAGCACAGGCAGAAATGGGAGCTGAATTCCAGACTGAAAGGATCGTGAAACCACAACATGAAAAGCCACTAAATCTGATTTTTTTAAAGTAATTGGTGGATGATGAAAAAGAGCCTATGGAGGTCCATCTTGCATATATTTATGCTTAAAGCAAAACATGAAGAAAAAAGATTTTTTGCTCACGTGTGTAAACAAAGTGAATGTCTGTAATCATCCTATCCACCAGACTGATCAAACCCGTCTCTCTTTAATGCGTGGTGTTGTTCTGTTTAATGAACACAACACGTACGTGTAAGCATGCAGGACAGCGACGAAATTAAGAAGAACAGTAAATTGTCTCCGGCTCCGTGAATACAATGCACACTGATTTAATGTTGCTGGGCCTCTTTGCTCCCTTGTAGTGTTCTGAGTGCTGGCCGTAGGAAGTGTGCCATACACTCCCAGCTCAGTGCTTCCTGTGCAATTTATAGAAATATGCAATCGTTTTTCACTCTGTCGTGACTCCTCTTACAATGTTCTGCCAAATCTGCGCTGCAGATCTACTTGTTCTACAGTGAAACACTGGGCACTGTTGGTTTAATTCATAGACGGCCAGAGCAAAGCTGATAAGTGGGACACAGAGACCGGAAAAAAGTTCTGAACAGACGAAATTTCAAAAGACAAAAGACCAAAGGAAAAGAGTAAATTGCTGTTGCAGGATTTCCAGAACCCCTGGACACAATGTAGTGAAAGAGCTCCAAGCATCCCCACAGAGCAAACATGTAACGGTCAGACAGAAGTGAAGGCAACACTGTTGGTTCTGCTTTGTGGGTGGTGTCCATGCTGAAGGGAGAAAGAAGGGTACCCACCAAGTCCTCCCTGGTCCATCGGCACTTAAATCTGTCCCGTGATGATTGAGCGCCCCGGGTCCAGGGTACAGCTTCCACTCAGCTCAAAACCGTGATGACCCTGTGCCTGTCTGTGCGAGGCAGCTACCACTTACTGGAACTGAAACCACACACACACAACACACACACACACACACATACACACACACAATACACACACACACACACACACACACACACACACCACACACACACACACACATGCACGCAC
Source organism: Conus ventricosus (assembly GCA_018398815.1). Taxonomy (NCBI): domain Eukaryota; kingdom Metazoa; phylum Mollusca; class Gastropoda; order Neogastropoda; family Conidae; genus Conus; species Conus ventricosus. Next base: position 40,209,608 of record CM031628.1, read on the forward strand.
GCACGCACGCCACGCAAAGCACACACACACACACACACACACACACACACACACACAGAAACCGTGGTGACCCTGTGCCTGTCCTTGTGAGGCAGCCTACCATTTACAGGACACACACACACACACACACAACACACACACACACACACACACACACACACACACATGCACAGAGAGAGACAGATGGAGCCAAGGGAGGGGATGGGGATACTCCAATTTTTCATGCTGTGCTTGTTGTCTTCGGAACACTCAGTGACACTCCTGGCCAGAATAACTGGTAGTGTCTGTTGCACAATGACACAAATTTACATACAAAATCCACTCACCCATGTAGTCCATGACAATATCCCCTGCCGGAGCTGTCGAGCACCCAAGGGCCCAGGAAAACCCCCCAGTAAAACCCCCCG
>CM031628.1:40211014-40260014 GCA_018398815.1 Conus ventricosus
CCCAAGAAATTACCGTGCCCCATAAAGAAAGAAAAATTACCAGGTGGCCCCATAAGAAGAAAAAATTACCAGGTGGCCCCATAAGAAGTACAGCAAACAAGAAATTACCAGGTGGCCCATAAAGAAGAAAAATTACAGGTGGCCCATAAAGAAGAAAAATTCAGGTGGCCCATAAGTGCAAGAAATTACCAGGTGGCCCCATAAAGAAGAGAAATTACCAGGTGGCCCCATAAAGAAGAAAAATTACCAGGTGGCCCCATAAGAAGAAAAATTACCAGGTGGCCCCATAAGTGCAAGAAATTACCAGGTGGCCCCATAAGTGAAAGAAATTACCAGGTGGCCCCATAAAGAAGAAAATTACCAGGTGGCCCCCATAAAGAAGAAAAATTACAGGTGGCCCCATAAGTGCAAGAAATTACCAGGTGGCCCCATAAAGAAGAGAATTACCAGGTGGCCCATAAAGAAGAAAAATTACAGGTGGCCCATAAGTGCAAAGAAAATTACCAGGTGGCCCATAAGTGCAAGAAATTACCAGGTGGCCCCATAAAGAAGAAAAATTACCAGGTGGCCCCATAAAGAAAAAAATTACCAGGTGGCCCCATAAGTGCAAGAAATTACCAGGTGGCCCCATAAAGAAGAAAAATTACCAGGTGGCCCCATAAGAAGAAAAAATTATCAGGTGGCCCCATGGAGAAAAGAAATGACAGGTGGTCCCACAAATAAATAAAAATTACTGGGTGGCCCCATGAATGAATGAAACTACCAAATGGCCCCATAAATAACAGGAATTGCCGAGTGGCCAATGAATAAGAGAAATTACCTGGCAGCCTCATAAATAAAAGAAATTACCAGGTGATTCCATGGATAAGAGAAATTACGGGTGGCCTCATACATAAACGAAATGACCAGGTGGCCACATAAAATAAGAGAAATGGACCAGGTGGCCACACGAATATGTATAGTAATGGTTTCTCTGTGGGGAGAGTAGGTCACAATTCCCAGGCAGTTGTAATGATAAAATTCCACGGAGCAAATTGCGTTACTAATTAACAATACAATTTGTGGTACTATTGGAGGTGTTCGTATTGTTCCTCATCCAGTCGTGCTTCGCGCAAGCACACGTACTCGCACACACCCACACACACACACACACACACACACACCACAAGAGAGAGAGAGAGAGGAGAGAGGAGAGAGAGACAAGACAAGACAAGACAAGACAAGACAAAATTCTTTATTTACGAGGATAATAGATAAGCACTGACGTGCTTTTTTACATCCAGTCCTCGCCTGGGTAGGGACTACAATATGCAGTGAATATGCACAGAGAGAGAGGAAAGAGAGAGAGAGCGAGAGGAGACAGACAGACAGGGACAGAGGATTCCACGTGTTTGTTCACAGATGAAGGACTATGAGATGTTGTTCCGGCTTGGACGAGTGGGTCCTCTGTGCGACTGTCTGTTCCTACATCATGCCTTGCCCCTGCCCAGGAGGAAGTTCTCCGAGTTGTGGACACGTCTGTTCCAATATTTTTGCTCTGGCTTACACAGCTCTCTGTATTATAGACATGAATGGGAACAGAAAAAGCTTTTTTTTTGGTCGTGAACTTGTGTGGCTGAAAATGATACTGTTACTCAAAAGTCACCATACCTTACTATTAAATTAGGATGTGAAACTTTCTTTCTTTTCTTTCTTTCTTTCTCCATTCGCAGGCTGATACTCTTGCGGACGCTGCTGTATATAGGCAGTGGAGTTTTGTGTGTTACGATCGTTTTTTATCTCACCATTAAGGCAGCCGTACTCCATCTTCGGGGAAGGTTCATGCTATATATAGCGTGTCATCCATACCAACGGCCAAACTGGCCTTCTCTTCCGAAAGTTGGTGATGGGATTTGAGGTGTGTGCAAGACGTTGTGCGTGCGTTCACACACGGAACCTCGGCTTTAGACTCGTTCGAAGGACTGTGTGGGGAAAGGAGTCAGAACCAATGTTTAACTCCGAAGGAAAATCCCCCTGTACCAAAATTCGAACCCGCAACCACAGGATCACAAGTCCGGCGCTCTACAAACTGAGCATATTTCGGCTCCTGGATGTGAAACCGACGTATTTCTAATACATGTAGCAAAAGAAGTTGTAACTGAAGGGAAAACACAAGGGAATTTGGCAGAAACTTTTCTTTGTTACAAAATAGAAAAAAATATTCTACCCCTAAAATAACAACAGAGAAAATCAGCTCACTTCCTGACAATCAACATATGAAAAATTTGGTCCCCAACTGCGTGTGTATTTGTAATCTGGCCTTCCGCCCGTCGTTGTTCCATGGACTCTTCACGAGTACGCGCAATCGATCGAGCTTGTATCAGCAGTCATTTGGGTTTTTGTGACAGTTTTTAGAAAGGTTGTTACTTTCAAAAACCGGTAGAGAGTGTGGAGGATTGATAAACATTCGGTTTGGGCTCCCAAACGCCTTTGCTATTTTTGACCGGGGAAAAAGCGAGCCGGGTTTTTGACAGGGCCGTGTTTGTGCATGTCGCAGTGGTGTGGGGGGCTTGTGCAGGGTCGTGTGTTTTGGATTGGGGAGCGGTTTTGGGATGTTTGTGTCGGGTGTAGGTGTGCTGTGTGAGTTCGTTGACAAGGGGGGGGGGGGGGGGGGGGTCACCGGTTTTCTCAAACAGGTGGCGGGTTAAGCACATCTGATTCGAATCGCGTATCTTTCTTTCTTTTTGTTTTGGCTGGAAAGACTGCGGGGTATGGTTTGAGCCAGATAGTTTTTTTTTTTTTAGGGGATTTTTACCGAGAATGGAGACAGGTCTTGTGGGTAATCCTCTGTTGAGAAGTCCGGGGTGTCCACGTTCGCTGGTTGGGGGGGGAAAGGGACCTGCAAAAAACCAAGCGTAATGTTTAGCGTCAGAAGGGAAAGCAGACGTGGTGTTTACGTAAACTTCACGGGGGGCCTCGCTGTATGAGGGGTGAAAAAACCTTGTTGCGGTGCGCTTCGTCCTGTGCCTCAAAGGTTGCTTTTGAAAACCGGGCTTTAGCGTTCGGGTTTGTGTTTTATGGTAGGTGTGGGTTTTTTTTCCCCGTTCACCCCGTGTTTTTGGGTATGGATGTTTCGGGCCGGGGGTTTGAATGGTTCGATGTGTGGTGTGGAGGTGCGTCTGAGGGGGAAATGGTTTTCCTGGGATGGGATATTATGGAGGTTCGCATTTTCGGACAGGCGGTTGAATGTTTTTAGCGGGAATGAAGGGGCTTGGGGTTTTTGAACGGGAAATAAAGATTTTATTTGTTTTCGCTGGGGGTTGGCTGCATTATGTTACATCGGTGTCGGACGGTGTTTTTGAACGGTGGCAGGGGGTGATGTTTAGGCGCCCACTTGGAAAAAGAGTAAGGGGAAAATTTTTTGGGGTCATCGTGGGGCTTCCCCTGTGGTAGTTACCAGGGGGTTTTTGGTTAGGCTCGCAGTGTTCTGTTTTGGGAAAATTTTTTGCAATCCTTGGAAAAAACCTTAGTTTTTGAACTCTGCGTTCTGGTCACGCGCCGAGGGTTTGAAGTTTATTTTAATGGGGAGGAGTTTTGGTGGGGTTTTTATATTTGTAGGGGTTTTGGTTTTAGATTTTGGTTGTGTTGAGGGTAGGGGATGATTGGGTTCCCACTGCTCGGGGGGTTTTAAATGCTCATTGGGGTGCGACTGGACGCGGTGAACCCCAGGGGTTAAAGATGTTTGCGTGGATGACCCCCTTTTTGCGTGAGCGGTCTAATTTTGTGTGGGGTGGACTCGTGCACTGATCTGATTTTTGACTAAGTGTTATCAATTGGAGTGAATACTGGATTTAACAAAGGATCCGTGCCTTTCTCTGATTGCCGTAAAGCCCCCCCCTGTTTACGAACGGTATCCTACGTTGGGTGCTGGACATCTCAGCGGAGACTCCTGTTACTCCATCGGGGAAACCTGCTGGTCCCCTGCGCCCCGAGGTCCCCTGTCCCCCGAGGTTAGAAGAACCGGGGTCACCCGTCAAGTTTTGGACCCCTGCGTCCTCTCCGACCCTGTCCCTGCCGCTCCCATTCTGACCCCCTTGCCCTATCAAGGTTTACCCCGTGTGTCCCGGCCCCTCCAGCCGGTGTCCAACAAACCCAACAACCCCCCCCCCCCCCCCGTCCCCCCCTCCGCCCTAGTCGCTGCAGCTTGGGGGAGGGGGGAGCGATGCGGCCCAGTGGGCGGCGGGGCAGGCAACTAGCCTGCATTTTGTGGCAACCGGGCAGGGGGGGGGAAAACAGGGGCTTGCCCCTTGGGGACTTCATTGGAGGAACTACAGGGAGGGCCGGGTTGCGGTGGGGGCGTCATGGACGCTGGTGGTGGGGCCCGGTGGTGGGGTGGGGCACAGAGCATCGTGAGCTGATCGTGAGGGCCGCGTCTGTGTGTTTGTTCGGTAGAGTGCGTGTGCAGGTGCTTCGGGCTCACGAACAAAGGGTAACAACCGCCGAGTGTGACAACATGTGATTGTTGGGCGTGGACGGGGGGTAAGCGAGTTTGGGAAAAACCTGTGGCGTTTAATGTGTTTTCTGAACAAAAATTATTTTGTTTGGTCAGCGTGGTTGTTGGCCTGGGGTATTTTTATGCGTTGGGCCCGTTGAATTTCCTTTCGGGGTTGACTTTGGCCTGTGTTTTTTAAAACTTGTTTTGATGTATTGTCATGTCCCCCCAGACCCATGTGTTGTCCTAGGTACTGCCGGCTGTGGGGAGGGGGAGTGGTGTCAGGCGTGAATCAGTTGATTGAGGTAGACAAACGAGGGTGTTGGTTGTGGGTGTGTTATTGGTGGGAAAGGGATTGATTAGGTTTTAAGGTTGTCGTTTGTTATTTTTGGGTGAAATTCATGTCACATTCGGGTAAAAATAAATGTTGTGTGAATGTTAAACTGTTTTTTCAGCATTTGGGTCTGTTTTGGGAAAACCCAAGTAGGCTGTAAATTCTTCGAAAATTTTACTTTTATTTCAGGTCTTAGCAAAACCGATTTTGGTGGAGATGCGGGGTAAATAAGGGGTTAGTTGGGTTAGTGAGGACTAGATTAGGGGGAAATTTGGGGGGAAAGGGTTAGGTCGGTGGTTAGGGGGGGTTTTTAGGTTTTCGCTTAAAAACGTAGTGCGCGGAAAGCTGTGGGCGGTTGGTGGGTGCGGCCCCATTGGGTGGCGGCACATAAGCGGCGGGCATAAAGGGCGTGTAAGACCTTTGGGGCCCGCGGTTTGACGAAGGATTAATCGTGTTTGTTGGTGGGCCTTAATGTAAATTGACCGTGAAGCGTATTGGTGTTGGTCGGTCGGGGTGCAATGTTGGTGCTTGTTGTGTTAAATGGTTTCATGTAGGGGGGAAAGAAGTTATTGTCTTAGGGTTACAAAACTTCCCGGGGGTGTCGGGGCTGACGGGGGTTCTCGGGACAATTTTTGGGTGTTTCATTGATTGTATTTGTGCCAGTTGTTATTGAGAGTTTAGTGTGGGTTGTTTTTTTTTTTGTTGTTTTGTGATTTTATGCACTTTGATGTGGGGGGTGTATGGGGGTTAAAAATATAAAGTAGTGAGGTTTTGGGGCCAAACCATCAGGGATCAGATGGGTTTTTGGGCCCGGGCGTGCGGGCGATGAGGTTGTTTTTGGGCGGTGCGTTCTTTCCCGTTATTAGTCCGACGAGGATTTACGGAGTGTAGGCGAAGCTAGCAGTGGTGGCAAAATGGTGGGGAGTCAAGAAGTTAAGCATAGGAAAGGCTATGGCGAAAGGGGGGGAAACAGGGGAGCGGTGAAAAGATAGGTTAAGGTGAAGGCCAAGATGGCTTCACGGGCGGGAAAAGGGTGGGTATAGCTCCGGGGGGTCAAGGGGATTCCATGAAGACAGGAAACGGAAGATAGGGGGGAAAAGGAAAGAGGGGAGGGAAAGAAGGAAAGGGGAGGGGAAAGTGGGATCGGGGGGAAAAGGAGGTTTTAGAATTAAGTTGGGAAAGGAAGGAAAACAAGCAGGAAAGCCCCGCAAGGAGGGGGAAAGAAGTGGGGAAAAAGGCCCCCCCAGCCAAAAGAGCGCGGGAAAGGAAAAAAGGCGGCAAAGATTGGAGAGAGGATGAGGAAATGAGGTGCTGAGGGAGAGGCGGGGTTTTGAGTTTGACAGAGGGGAGGCAAGAAGAAAAAGGGGAGAGCAGAAGGGCAAAGAGACTGGCAAAAGCCTAAAGATCGACCCACTAAAGGGTGACCGACGTTGAGCCTATTCCTCATTTGGAGGGGGGCCCGAGCGTTACGGGAAAGAGGGACGTGTGGGCCTGCCATTGGTAGCTTTTGCAGGGGGGAAAGGCTCGGGAAGCAGGGTTGCGGAGCCCGCGGGAGGGGGGATTATCAAAAGGTAAAGCGACCCTGTTGCAGTTTTTCCCCGGGGACCAGTGCATAAAAGGGAAGTTCCAAAAATTTTGAGAAAGGGGGACTTGGGAAACCTTCAGTTTTTGTCCAGATGCGATAAAATATTCTCTCTGTGGTGCAAGCGGCCCCGGGAAAAGGATGGGGGGGAAGGGGGAAAAGATTGTCGACATGCTTTTGCAAGAACAGTTGTTCAGGGCTGTCCCCGACCCCAAAGTAGGAAAAAGAATAAAACCCCAAGCTGCGGTGAGGTTGTGCTGAGGCCCCCACTGTGCAGAGGCAAGGCGTTCTGGAAGGACCCGCAACGGGGAAGGGGTCTTTCCCCTTGGAGATGAGCTTGAAAAGGGAGAAAGGGGGGGACAAGCCGACGGAAAAAGGAGTCGGGACCACGTGGGAAAAGCCAGAAGGGGGGGCCTTTCCAGGGGCTAGTGTTGCAAACGGAAATGTTACAAGTGTGGTGGCCGGGGCAAAATTGAAAGGAACTAAAGGGTACAGGCAGTGGCGCTCGGGTAAAAGTGGAAGCTCAGAGCGACGAGGGGGTCTCCCAAACTCCGCCTTGGCGTGACTTCCCCGGGAAAAGATTTCCCCCCTAGGTGGGGTAGAGTGAAGGGCACAGGGGTTTGATGGGCAAGAACGGGTGCTATTACCCCATTGTACCCCGAAATCGATCTCCCCTGAGCCACATCGGAGAGAGGTGCCAGTAGTTTTGGCCCGGTCCCGGTGTTGGCATGCTGCGGTGGCAAAGGAGAATTTAGAATTCCCTTCCTCGTGGGCCTGTGATGGTTCTGGTGATAAAAAAACCGGTGAGGATGGTATCGGAAAACGTGGCCGGGGCCGACTTCAGGAGGGCTCCAAAGGGCCCGGTCTAGCAAACCCAAACCTTTTGGGGCTGCAGTGCAGACTAGAGCCCAGGAAAAGCACCGCCGAACCACCATCCAGGCTACCGGTGAGAGAACGGGTTTCTCGATGTGCCCCCCCGGGGGAAAGGTGAGTTGCAAGAGGGGGATCCCACGCTTGTGGGGCTTAGTGCTGCTGAAAGGGGAAAACGTTTTCTTGTAGGGGGGTGTGGTTTCCTCGTGGGGGGGGGGATTCTGAGGAGGTTCCGCCCCGGATAAAAACCCTTGTGCAAGTGTGTGTCCCTCGGGGATCGGCGGGGGGGGGTCTTGAGTAGCTCATGATGTCCCTCTAGCGGGTCATCTGGGCCCCCCAGAAGCCCAAAGCAAAGAGCTCTCCAGCATTCTACTGGCCCGGAATGTGAAAGATTAGCCTTATTTAGGTATGTTCGATGCCAGAACGACCGACAAAGGGAGGGTGATGCCAGTGCCCCTGGTCAGGACGGAGGTGTCAGAGGAGCCCTCGAGAAAGGGGGGGGTGGACCTCGTGGGACCCAAATGCCGATGTCAAAAGCCAGGGAAACCGTTTGTGTGGGAATGGTTGACTAGCGAGCAAAATCCCGAGGCCGTGGCCCTCCGAAATATTGAAAATGTCACGTGGTGAGGCACGTTTTCAATGTGGGCGCGCACGGTTTCCCCCAGAGGTGCTGTCAGACAGGGGCAAACAGTTCACCGCGCCATGAGGGGGGGGTCTCGACTTCTCGCAGTCAAAGGGTGCCCACAAAAATTCCACGCTCAATCAATGGCCCGTGGAAAGGTTCAACGGCACCCTAAGAAGATATCAAGCGTTTGGCTATGGAAAACCCCCGAGAGTGGGATCGCTGGATCCTGCGCGTTGTTTGCCTACCCGGGGGACCCCACAAGCCAGGGTTCTCGCCGTTTGAGCTCCCGCGGGGGGGAAGGGGGGGGGCCCCTGGATTGCTGAAGGGTTTTTGGCGCGGGCCAATCAGCCGAGGTGCGCACCCCCCGAGCGTGGTTGGCTTTCGGAACCCATTGCTGACCCGGGGGTGGCGGGAAGGAAGCCCGAGTCAGGCGACAACAGCAGAAGAGACAGTATATGCCAAGGCTAGATGCCAGGCTAGGAAAACGCGAGTTCTGCCGGAGACCCATCCGGTGTCACCCCCCAAGCATCACAAGCTGGGAATCACGTGGAAAGGGGCCTTTCTCCGTGCTCGAAAGACGTGGGGAAGTGAACAAGGCGCGGGCGCGAGACAAGTTATTTTTCCCCAACCCCCTGAAGATTGTGGAAAGAGAAGGGGATGCTACCCGGGGGCGAGGGTTTTTCCCGAGACAGTGGTTATCCAGGAAATGGGGGAGGGGAAGCACGATGGGGGGCAAAAGGAACCTGTGATCTGTTGGAACGAAAGGGGTCTGCTGAGGTAAAGTTGGGGAAATGTGACCCAGGTTTTTCGGCGCGCTGAGGTCATGGCAAGGGGTTTGCTGATGTCCTCACCGACCTACCGAAGCGTCCAGTTTTGGGGTGTGCCACTAAGTCAGAAAGGTGCCCTTTTGGTTGGGGGGGCCCACCCCTTTTCCCTCGCCAGAGGGACACGATCAAGGCGGAAAATTAGGCCATGTTGAGGGTGGGGTGATCGAACCATCCCCGTCGCCCCCACCTACCAAGTTTGGTCAAAAAAAGGGCGGGAAAATAAGGTTTTTCGTGGTTTCCGCAAGCTCAATAAGGGGGTTGAGTTCGACTCGGAAAATAGCCCGGGAACGAGTTCCCGTTTTTTAATTAGGTGAGAAGCAAGTACTCTAAGTTTTGATTTAGCCAAAGGTTTTTGGGGATCCTTGGTGAGGGGGACCGCCCAAGCGCGTTTTTTACACCGCAGGGTTGTACCAGTGGAAAGGGATGCCCTTGGGGGTGCACTTTCCCGGGGGAGTTTTTCAGGATATGAGGGGCTGTTTTTACCCTTTGGGGGACCCCGGTTACAACTTTATTGACGACACCCCGCGGCGACTGAACCCGGAGGGAGCACGGAGGTGCTCGACACTTTCAGGGGGGGGGGGCTCAGAGAGTGCTCATTCGGCAAAACCCTCCAAGGTGGTTTGGGATGCCAGGGGTCGAGACCTCGGTCACAAAGGGGGGGCAAGGCTGTATTTCTCCCCTGGACGACAAGATGGCCCCGGATCCCGGGGTGCCAAGGCCTTGAGAAAGGGGGGGGCGAATTTCCCGGGGTTTTTGGCGGCTACTATCCCGTTTTTGTGCCTCGTTTGCTGAGATTGCTCTGCCTTGCCAACCTACAAAGGGGGCGACCCGAAGGGGGCGTTGGGGCGCCCCAGTGCGAGGGGCGTTCATAACTCAAAACAAAGTTTTGTACCCCCCCCCCTAGCAGGTTTCCCCTTCCCGGGGGGTGGCTTACCTACAGACTGAGATGGACACAGGAATTGGGGGTATTCTCCCGCAAGAGCGCATGGAGGAGGCACGTGGCTTTCGCAGCAAGAAGCGCTACAGCTGAACGGAATTACCCTGTATCGAGAAAGAGTGTCTTGTTTGTCTGGGGGGTTACAAGTTCCCCAAACCCGTTTTGGTACGCCTTTCGTGGTTCAGATAGACCACTTGCCGTTGCAGTACCTAGACGATAGATCAGCAAGTGGAAGATCAAGGTGGGACTCCAGCTTCAGCCTCCAGTTTCGGGTGGAAGCTATTCCCCCGGGAAGCAGGAATGAGGGAGCGATTTCCCGAGCGGTTTTGAACATACGGTTAAACCCCATACCTGCGTTCTATTGTGTCGGTTAAACGTGGGTTTAAACTTGGGGGGGGGGGTGTGGGGATCTGAGCCTTTCCGTCCCGTCGCGTTTCCAGGTCACTCTGTCATGACTACGCGCGTCGGACGCGCTCGGTCATCAGCATCGTCTGTGTTAGTGCAGTTTTTTGAAAGGGTTTTTATTTTTAAACCGGTAGAGGTGGGGGGATTAATAAACTAGTTCGGTTTGGGCCCACTCAACGCCTTTAGTCTATTTTTAGACCAGAGAAGCGAGGGGCAGCCGGTTTTCTGACACTGGCCCTGTTTGTGCTGCACAGTGGTGTTGGGCTTGTCCGGGTCGGTGGATTGTGAGTGAGGTGCGTGGGGTGTGGTGTTTGTGTCTGGTGTGTAGGTGTGCGTGTGTGGGTTCCGTTGACAAGGGGGGCACTCAGGTTTTCTCAACAGGTGGAGGGTTAGAGCACGCTGAGTTGAATCAGCGCTTTTGCGTTTTTTTTTGATTTGACTGGCAAGATGCAGGGGGTGTGGGTTTTGAGCAGATAGTTTCTTTTTTTTTAAAAGGGTGATTTTTTCACCCAGAATGGTTGACTGTGCTTTTGGCGAAATCCGCAGTCTGAGAAGTCCCGGGGTCCCCGTTTTGCTGTGTTAGGCGGGGGGAGGGGCCGGGAAAACCGGTAAGTTTAGCTCAGAATGGAAGCGAGTCATTGTAGCTGTTACGTCAACTTCACGGGGCCTCGCGTATGAGCGGCTGGGCAAAACCTTGTTTCGGTGCGCTTCGTCCCGTGCCTGCAAAGTGTTGCTGTTGACAACGGTGGCGTAGCGTCTGGCGGTTGCTGTTTTGAGTGGTAGGTGTGGGTTTTATTTTCCGTTCATCCGGGGCTTTTTGGTATGGTTTTCGGCAGTGATATGAATGGTTGTATGTGTGGTGTGGAGGTGTCCTGAGGGGGAATAAGGGTTCGGGGATGTGGATTATTATGGGAGAGTTCCTCATTTAGGGCAGGCGGGTTTAATGTATTTTGCGGAATGTATGGGCTTTGGGTTTGAAAAGGAATAGTTAAGTGTGTTTGCGTGTGATGGCTGCATTATTTTTGACATCGTGTGTGGACGGATTGTTTTTTGACACTGTGAGTGGCAGAGGGTGATGTATTGGGCTGTCTACTGGTAAAAAGCAGTAAGCGGAAAGTTTTTTGGGGTCATCGTGAGTGCATTGCACGGGATTACTTTGGTTGGCTCGCAGTGTTTAGATTTGGAAATTTTTGACAATCCTTGGTAAAACCTTTTGCTTGAAATCTGCGATTCTGGTTTCAGCGCCGAGAGGATTTAGAATTTTTTAAAGTAATGGGGAGGGGTTTGGGGTTTTTTATTATTTGCACGGGTTTGGATTGAGTATTTGGTGGTTGTTGGTATGGGGTTATTTTGGGGTTCCCCTCTCAGGGGGGTTATATGCTATTGTGGGTGGACTTGGCCCGGGGAACCCATAGGTGAAAGATGTTTTCATGGATGAGCCCCGTTTGCTTTTTGAGCGGTTTAGATTTTTGTGGGGTGGACTCGGCATGATTGACTTTTTACTAAGTGTTAGTCAAGTTGGGTGAATACTGGTTTAGACTAAGGACCCTGCCTTTCTCTGATTTCCCCGAAAGCCCCCCCCCTTGTTCGAACGGGATCCCGTTTGGGCTGCTGGAATCTCAGCGGGAATCCTTCGACTCCACGGGGGAAACCCGCTGGTCCCGTCGCCCAAAGGGCACCTGTCATCCGGAGGGTTTGACAGATTACCAGGGCATCGTCAGTGTTGACTCATCCTGCGTCCTTCCCCCTGCCTGCCGCTCCATTTGATGCCCTTTACCTATCAAGGGTTTTCCCCCCGGTGTCCCGGTCCCCTCCAGACCGAGTGTTTCCAAAAAAAAAAAGACCATCACCCCCCCCCCCCCCGTCCTGTCCTCCGCCCTCGTCGCTGCGCTTGGCGTGAGGAGGGGGGGTTGCGGCCCAGTGGGGGGGTGGGGAGGCAACTACTCGCCCGCTCTTGGGGCAACCGGGGAGGGTGGGGGGAACACTGGCTTGACCCTTGGGGACTTCATTGGAGAGAACTACAGGGAGGGGATGGGTTGCGGTGAGGGGCGTCAGGACGCTTGGGGTGTGGCCCGGGGGTCTGGTGTGGCACGGCATCGTGCAGTGACGGGGGTCCCGCGCCCGGTGTGTTTTTTGGATGGTGCGTGTGCAGGGCTTCGGGGCCCCGAACAATGGTGAACAACAGCACAGTGTGACATAATTGATAGGTTTTTGGGGTCGTGGACGGTGGGGAAACGGTTCGTGGGAAAAACCCGTGTGCTGTTTAATGTGTTTTTTCAGAACAATAATTATATTTGGTTTGCGTGGTTTTTGGCCTGGGGATTTTATATGTGTTGGAGTCCGTTGAAGTTCCTTTTTAGGGGTTGACTTTTGCACTGTGTTGTATACATTGTATTTATGTATGTGTATGTGCCCCATGACCCATTTTGGGGTCTCAGGTACTGCCGGGTAGGGGGGCGGAGTGGTGTCAGGCTGAATGCAGGTGATTGAGCGTGACGAGCGAGGGTGTTGGGTTTTGGCGTGTGTTATTGGTGGAAGGATTGTTAGAGTTTAAAAGGGGCGTTTTTTTTATTGTTGGTGAAAAAATTTATGTCCATTTGCGGGGCAATAAATGTTGTTGGGAAAGTTAATCTGGTTTAGCAGTCTTAGGGCTTTTGGGGCAACAGAAGGGTTAAAACGCTGCATCTATGCATTTAGTTCAGGCCCCTTTAAAGAACCCGACAATTACAAGGTCCCGCGTCTCCCCCCTACAACATACGAGAAAAGGAGGAGAGGGGAGAAGGAGAGGAGGAGAGAGGAGTAGAAGAACAAAAAAAGAGAGAGACAGAGCCCCGGACGAGACCAAAAAGGAGAAGAAAATTTTAAAAAAGGAATTCCTCCCAAAAAAACAGTCTTGTACCCTTTTGCCCTTTTCCCCTACTCTCGCCCCCAAAAAGGGGCCCCCTTCGAGTCCCGTCCTTCATCACCTCCGTTTTGGAAGGCAAAACCCTTCAAACATCAAAGCAATAGACATACAGTCGGAATATCTCCACATACTCACACACGCCGCGCGCGCGCGCACGCACGCGCATGCACACACACAGGACCCATATCTACTGATATCCAGAAACATCAGTTCTATGTGATCACATGTATATCCAATACACGGAAGTCAACGATCATTAGAGTATGGAACTGGCTGATATATTACTCGTAAGAGTCGAACAGCTGATGGGAGTATATGGATTGGGGAAGAGGGAGGAAGGGAGTGAGAGGACGGAATTAAAAAAAGCCTTGCTCTACGTGCAAATTAGTCGCTGAATAATACTGATATGTTTTATGCCTAGAATAAAATTTTTAACATTTAAAAAAATTCACGAATCGTAAAAAAATAAAAAAAAATAAAATAAAAAAAAAAGCTGTTGGGGAGGGAGGGGTGTGGTGGGGGTGGGGTGGTGGGGGAGTTAAAGATTATCTTCCAAATTGGTGAGATTAATAAGATAAACCGCCAACATTGCCAGACTCCATCCATTCTCATAACTGGGATTGAAAACACTAGGCATAGTCAGCGAAAGGTTAAAGGACTTGATCTTATCATGAAGAGGCTGAAAGTGAGTTCTTGTACTAGTACAGTCAAATGAAAAAAATGAGGGATATCTTACCACATGCACAAGCAGGTGCCGGTTTTAAATATCTGCCTAACTATCCATTAACCCGCAGCCTATGTACAAGGTTTCGGTTTGGGGTAGGCCCTGGAGGATTACAACATTTTCTTGTTGGCTTAGTCATATCCCATCTGTGCTTCCGAACTGAATCTTCAAGGTATTGTTTCTGTCTCATGTTCCAGACTGAACTTGTGAGAATGTGAATAGCTTCAGATGAAGAAAGAAGGACATCACAATTCCAAAGATTCAGATGTACTTTTTGCAGCTTCCTTTGCATAAAATCAGCTAATGTCATTGCCACGTAAAACTGGAATGCCCTGGATCCCATACAAAGTTATGCCATTACCCCGCGCTATTAACTGATAAATTAGAATTAGATACTCACATACTAGTCTGAACGGCTAGACTTCGATTGACCAATGTAAAAACCGTAAGCGGGATTTTGAGTCCGACCAATATAAGTATTGTCAATGTATAAACAGGCTGTCAAGGTATGAAATCTAGTGCTTTCAATTTGCAATAACTCTGCGGTATATATAGAAATCCTTTTGTAAAATTTGAATGTATTTCAAATGTAATCGCTGGTTTACAAAGGAAACCCCTAGATCGGAAGATTCTATAAACAGAAACCATCGTGAAAACGCGTAGACAGGAATCGTATTTCCTATCTATCTCAGGTGATTGTAACAGAGGATTATCTTTTTGTTTATTAAGACTCTCCGTAAGCGTAGATGAATTCAGCTGCTCTGACAACCAAAGGGGGTGTGAAAAACATAGAACAGCGGCAATACCATCATGAGGAAAGGTTACTGTTCTGAAACAATGGGGAAACATAATTACCTAGGGACATGGCACACTGCTGGTTAGGATCTTTCTTGAAATTTAGGTACTTCCGTTCCATCCAGTTCTGTCATTACTGAATGGGGTGGTTCTAGCTAGCTTCACTGGTAAAATTACAGGCGCAACTTAGCATGTGTGTATTTAAGAGCAGACACCTGCCTTCATGTACGTCATACTACAATTGAAGCCCATGCGGGGAAGTCCAAATGCAATTTTTAAGCTAGCGAGTCAATACTGTTAGCTTGTGTAAATCTGTCTTAGCAGCTGTAGAAAAAAAAAATGAACGCACACATACACACAAACAACACACACAACGAGCAACAGCGTCATGTACAACTCCCCCTATCCCAAAACCATTCCTTTCTTACTCCCTCCCTCTGTGTAAATACACAAATCAAGTCCAGCCCTGCTACTACTTATAACATTCAGTGTGCGGCGCTGTTTGTTTATCATTTGCCATAAGGGTGAAGCGAGAAAACAAGATTTACTGTGGGCACTCGTTCTCGTTATTTGGTCAAGGATGGGAAAGTATGTTTTTAGCAGATCCAGTCTCTGCCAACAGTCTGTACCTCGATACTCTTTTCCAAGGTCAGGGACATCTACAATAATTAAAAAATACGCGACGTGTCATATACTGCCTACACACACACCACCACAATCACAAACACACACTCACACACACACACACACACACACACACCACACACACACACAAAACACATAATAGGAAAATAATATCAAAACGAAACAAACTAATACCCCCGAATTCCTAATTCTTCTTCCTCCATTAAATGACAGCCCCCCAAATCAAACAAGGTACATGTTGGGTCTAAAGGATGAAAGGTCAATCCAAAAGTTTTGCCCAGTTAGGCTTGTGATAAACCGTAGCAAATGTCGTCTCTGTTGAAGTGGGACCTCATGGTTCCTAACTTTCTGTTCTGTAACCCAGGGTTTCACAGTTTTTTACCCAAAGGAAAAAAAAAAAATCCAAACAATCTTCTATCTGAAATTTATTGTTCATACAACCAAAATTATGGAAAGGGATTTTGTTTTTTAAAAATCAATGTCCAAAAACCCTCAACTCCAAAACAATGTCAAAACAGGGGGAATTAGAATTAATGACCCAGAGGATCAGATAAAAAAAAAAAGCCCGATAGAAACCAGGAGAAACGGTGCACTGAAAGGGAAAGAAAAAGAATAAACATGTCATCAAACCAAAATATAAAGAAACAAAAATCTAGAGCTAGCACGACAAATTTCTTAATTACAATGACTTTCAACTGGACATTGAAAAGGAAATAGGCGGATGGACATGCGTCCAAATCAGATTCCCTGGCAGGATCATTATTTTATGCCCCAAACACTATTCATAACAAAGTAGATGGTGTCAATGCACTGTGATCAAACCCAATTGTCAAACTGAATTCACGGACTACACATCTTGGCCAAACTGAATGATGCTTGGCAAGCCCACAACTATACCCAAGTGTGGTTAGTTGGAAAAAAATACTTCTAGCTTGAAGGCTTGAAACCTTACAAACCGAAATTACGTATACGCCCATCACATCTGCCATCTGAATCGGCCACATACCTTTAAGCTTATCGCAAAAATATCAATTATTGCCTTCGAGCTTACTGATATTAACTGCTTGTAACACCAAGTATCAACATTAAATTATTAACTACAACAGTTAATGAGACAAAACACAATAATTATTATTTCTTCATATGTAAGGACTCTTGCGAACATTCCTTACTAGACCAGCAAGAAAACATTCCTCCCCACCTAACGAGGAGTGGGTTCACGTCGCAGTTCCATCTGACTACTTAAGCAGCCACATCCTATCTTCATGCAAAAACTCAATCAGAGGCAATTACATCAAGACTTATGAAATAAAAATAAACATATTATAGCAAGTAATAAATCTGAACACAGGAGCAACCATCAGGAACATTAGGTATGGGTTTCCAGAAGCATATAATTATACCATCAATTTAAATCATCAACTCATAGCCCATCAGGACCTCCAATGGTCATATCAAGGCCATCACCGTTTTAGTTCAGATGACAAATAAAATTCTCTGATATAGGGCTAAATTGTTTTGAAATGTGAACACTAATAATTTTTGCACTCAATGTACTTTGCATAATAAATTCTACATAATTGTGCTTTTGCAGTAGTAACTTTTAACTAGAATTCACATACAATATCTTCAAAGTTAAATATTGTATTCCTAACCTGAAAGCTTGTATAAGCCCCTTTTAATTCAGCAATAGCAACACAAATAAATATGGGATAAATGTTTCAAAGGCAAATAATAACATTTTATGGTTTCAGAAGAAAAGTACAGGTAATAATTAGGGGCAAACCCTGGAAATGAGAAGGCAGTTTTGACCATGTGGTTTTATCAATTATCAACCACTTAATCCAACTGAGAAAATTGTCAGAATAGTTCCCAACATAATTTTGTATCTATACCATGAATATGTTCACAACAAAAATTACTTCATCTCCAAAGCTAAACTAGCTCACTGAACCAATTACCGGTTTTGACTCAAAGGTGTGCTACCAACACATGTTGCACATGCTTATGGAAAACAATACAAACATAAACGGAATCCGTTCAATCTAAGCCATCATATCAAATGCAGTAAAATAAAATCATTAAATCAAAAAACAATACTACAAAACATTATTCACACACATATATCATCTAGTCATATTAACTAACCTGATTTAGCACCGATGTTTGGTCCCTGCCAACACCTGACTTGCTGTCTCACTTACACATGAGAATGAAGTGAAAAGGTCTTGTTACCCAAATCTAACGGAAAATAACAGTGAACAACCAAATAACACAGTGAACAACAAAATAACAATCAAAATATTCTAAAACTCCTAGCTACCACATAATTAAATGACAGTAAATAGAAAACCACATACTCTATTAAAAAATATAAAATACTTTATTAACCTGACTGTGTCAGGCAGGTTACAGTTCACTTACCTTTTATTTCCTTGTATGGACAAACATTGAAGATACGTTACTCTAAACAATTCAAAGGGAATTAACTCATATCTTAACTTCTTTACGAAGACAATGAGACGTAATACAGAGAATAAACGCGTTCGTTAGCAGATTTTTCCCCATTTTATTAGCCATTATTATAGCCAAATTGAAAGCAGAGACTTTTGAAACTGTAAGAAAAGAGACAGGGAGCTTACTCAAATGCCTGTCAAAAGTCTGTGCGAGCAAACACGAGTTTTTTTTACGTTACACCATCACATGAGTGTCCCTCCCGTTTCTCTAACTAAAACGATTGCAAGTGGTTTCCGGCTGCGAGCGGTGCTTACTGGTTAGGCCCCAGTTGTGGTCGTCAAATATAAATCACCTCGGTGGCCTACTGAAACCTGATCGACCTTTAGTTAACTTCTACATCACGAATCGATCGAAATTCTGTACTTGTTCGCCTGATTCATTGCATCATGGCATCGATGCGCCAACAGGCACCCAGGTGGCAGATGGGTGTTGGGCGGCACAGATTTCCTTCCTCGCACTACGAGTGACGACGGGACTAGCCTGTGTCGCCGGGGGGACGGCTCTCGAGGCGGCGTGACACTTGGCGACGAGGCGCTGCCACTCTGCGAACTACCCAGTGACCTGCACATCCTAGCAGGGCTCTCCCTTTGTGGGGGGGAGGGTGGTACGTTCCTCATTGGGCGCAGAGTGGGCATGGACCTATACGTGCAGCGGCTCGGCGACTTTTGCCTCGTACGTCTCCTGAGTCGGCCTCACGCGGCACAGGACCGTCGCCACTCAGCATGAAGACGGCCGCCCGGTTGGTGGCATCCGGCATTCCTGCTGGTCGGTGGCAGAGACCAGCAGAAGGCACCCAGGTGGCAGAGGGTGTAGGGCGGCACAGATTTCCTTCCTCGCACTACGAGTGACGACGGGACTAGCCTGTGTCGCCGGGGACGGCTCTCGAGGCGGCGTGACACTTGGCGACGAGGCGCTGCCACTCTGCGAACTACCCAGTGGCCTGCCCATCCTAGCAGGCTCTCCCTTTGGGGGGGGGAGGGTGGAAATTGTACCTCATTGGGCGCAGAGTGGCATGACCTACGTGCAGCGGCTCGGCGACTTGTGCCTCGTACATCTCCCGAGTCGGCCTCACGCGGCACAGGACCGTCGCCACTCAGCACGAAGACGGCCGCCCGGTGGCCCTGACGATGGCCTTGGAAACAACTGCAGCTGAACTATCTTCAGACGACCGCTTTGCGGTCCCAATGACTACTTATCTAAAGCAAAAATACATGTCCCAATATGTCCTGTTTGTACAGGCCGGAGGACGTTAAACAGAATCATCGGTTCGCCTGTTCAAGTCTAACGTCCTCGGATTGATGACTGACTTTTGAAGGTTGTCAAACAAAGCACCATGCTTGTTCATCTCACTTGTAAAGCATTGAAGGATAGTAAACAATATTTGTGGAAATTAGTGAACGAGACCATACCGGCCATGAATAATCCCTGCCTCTGATCCACTTTGTACTTACCCAATACATTCGGAAGAAAAACACTCTGAACGATGAGAAAGAAACTTACCGAATACATTCGGAAGAAAAACACTCTGAACGATGATGTCAGACACGCTAGGGTCTGAGAGGAAAAACACCTATACTAACACCCCCTCCCCTCTCATACAACACACCCACACAACGTTAACAAATAAACAATATATTTATTCAATACAACACGCTGTCGCTCATGCACACACCACCATCCTGCACAATAGACCCTCCCGACATCAACAGTACACACAACACAAAATATCCAACCAACAAGCACAAGCATACATCATAACCAGGCTGCCAAGCAACCCCCCACCGTGACCAACAGGTCGCACAACACTTAGATCACAATAATGGCCACTAAATTTGTTACGATGCACAAAACTTCACCAAACGACCCCCACAAACCATATGAGTCATCAACTTATTGTCTCAGATGCATGTCCAGGTGAAAGACTAGGCACACTGTAGCTTGTGGGACGCACAATTTAGATCAGTTAATATGTTTTCGCCCACCACACTGTTGATGACGGAGTAACGTGGACAAAAGCGACGACGACGACGATGCAGAAGACGATGTATTCGAAGGTTATGCTGTAGAAACCCGTAATCACAGCCTAAGACACCAGACGACTAACGCCATGTAATCAGCTGCCCAAAGATGTGGTTGTACGAGTCAGGATGAGTCTGCACCACCACCAACCATGGGCGCGCGCTTCCCAGCACGCCCACAACTGCGGCAGGGCTGCAAGCCTGGGTCGACCTGGGTCAGTTCCGCCCGGGTCGGCCTGGGTCAGCTCCGCCTGGGTCGGCCTGGGTCAGCTCCGCCTGGGTCGGCCTGGGTCAGTTCCGCCTGGGTCGGCCTGGGTCAGCTCCGCCTGGGTCGGCCCCTCAGGCCGTCACATCAGCCCAGACGTCTGGTCAACACCCGGGGCTGCCCATCCCCACTGGCAACGGTGGCGCTAGCAGAAACGACACACCTGCATGCTCCACATCAGTGGCTGGATTCACACTACATTTGCGTATTCCTACACTGTCACTTGTCACGAGTCACGTCCAATAGAACACACGTCGTACAGCTGCACCCCTGCCAGACAATTACTATCGCACCAAGGACGAAACCCTCAACAAAACGTATGTTCATTCATTCATTGACTGGCCGATCAATATTCCGCCATCCCATAATGTCACTGACTTAAGGGGCCAAACACGACAACCATTCAGAGTCACAAACACGAAAGGCATTCAACGTGACAACCACAACCGATTCTAGTGCTCCATCGGTCACCAAAGAACCCCCTTAACTAATACCCCTGTGCCAACACAGGTCTAAGCAAACAGAAGTCTCAGGCACCATCACAGTCAACACATCAACACCACCATAAGATTTAAATACCAGTCCCAAAACAAGCAATGAAACAACTAACACCCGCCATACTGACATACTGACAATTACACTGGCCTGGGATGTAACACTAGCCAGCAGCAGCGGTGACCCAACATACAACACAACATCAATGACATCAGGTAACGCCAACGGCAGCAACAACAATAACTGTCGACTACCACACAAGACCCAATAGCAACACCAACCAAAACAGTAACAACATAGTCAGAATCTCCGCATCCCAACCTGCACGTAGGAGTCACACTTAGTAATGGTCACACGTAATACAAAAAAACAGGAAAAACCCATCAGTAGCTGCATCAGTATTAAACCCAGCAGCAGCAATAAGAGAAAATAATATTGACACTCTCCCGACACTCCTCTCTTATCAGTACTAACAATCCATCAATAAATATTATTATTATTGTTATTAACGTTGCTTAACATCCAGCCGACTACGCATAGCACAGTTAAGACGACACACACTGTCTACAAATCGCAAACTTCATTGCACGTGCGTCAACTGGCCCGAAGACGGGCCCCGCCTACCGGAACACAAAATGGGGAGGCACCAGAAACGAGTCAGCGTCTGCGCAATGATTGGAAGTAGCAGTATTTGAAAATAGTTGGCGCCACAGGCAATCCCAATTCGTTTCCAAATAAAACCATGGCACCAATATCCTTAGCCATGTCTCTACACCACAGCGACAGTACCAGCGTTACCGCCCACCACCACAGCCATGAGTTTGGCAACCATGCCACTTTGCCAACACATTATCAACACGTCATCACACCCCCCTTTCTCTCTACTATCACTTCCCCCCTAACCTTACCCGTAATATACCAATAGCGCGACCACAAAATAATAACCCCCTGACGATTCTCTTTTCAAACAAAATGACACAAGTAATTTTAAGTATCACTATAGCAACAGTACTAATAATCTACTAACCAATAATCTAATAATCTACTAAGTAACGGGTAGTGACCATCAGAGACATGCTGTTTGCAGATGACGCTGCTCTGGCCACCCACACCGAAGCAGAGTTACAGAGTCTGATGGACCGTTTTGCAAAGGCTTGTGATGAGTTTGGCCTGACAATAAGCTTGAAGAATGTTCAGGATGCTGAACAACCCCGCATCACCATCAACAACCATGAATTAGAGGCCGTTAGCCATTCACGTACCTCGGTTCCACCATCACCGACAACCTCTCACTGGATACAGAGATCAACAGAAGGATTGGCAAGGCCTCTACCACCCTGGCCAGACTATCTCAGAGAGTGGGAACAACAGCATGTTAACATTGAAACCAAGATGCTGTTACCGAGCCTGTTGCTAAGCACTCTCCTGTACGCCAGCGAATCCTGGACCCTGTATGCCTCACAAGAGAAGAGCTGAGTGCCTTCCACATGCGCCTGTCTCCGGCGCATACTTGGGATCACATGGAGTGATCGCGTGACAAACAACGATGTGCTTGAGCGTGCAAAGATTCCCAGCATGACCACTCTTTCTCCGTCACGTCGCCTCAGGTGGCTTGGTCATGTGCGTCGAATGGACGACGGCAGGATCCCCAAAGACATTCTGTACGCAGAGCTTGCCTCTGGCAAGAGAACAACTGGAAACCACAACTCCGCTTCAAGGATGTTTGCAAGCGCGACCTGAAGGCTCTCGACATCGACACCAACACCTGGGAAGAGCTTGCTCAGGACAGATCCAGCTGGAGACACACTGTGAACACGGGGCTGGAAGCTGGCGAAGAGAAGCTCCGGAAGCTTGACGACGCAAAGCGTGCACAGAGAAAGAACAGGCAGCTCTGCCAGCAGCTGACTCGCCTTCAAGTGCATCAAATGCAGCAGAGACTGCCACTCCCATGTGGGTCTATACAGCCACAGCAGACGCTGTATGACCAAAGAAACATTGTAAAGGGCGCAATTCCATCGTCTCCCCGAGACTAACGGATGCCAACAACCCCCCCAGCCTAGGACAGATTCTAAAAATTAAGAGAAGACTGGAGTTGACATACAACTCGGGTCATAGATGGGGAGGCCTACCCACTGCCATAATGGACTACACCTATAAACTTCTATCTTTTTCTTCACAATTAACCTCTTACGCACACAACAACTAACACATACGACCAGACCCTATTTACAAAAATCTACAACTCTAGCTCAATGATCGATCACTTTCACTTAGAAAACAGCCAAACCTTACTTCAAACTTACCCGAGAACCTTGGACAAAACAACAACGTAGGAGGCGCCACACACTGACTACACCCCTACACATACATTTTACGGGGCGTCACCAGAATCACACCTTGATCTGAATCGTGACCCACTTCTACATAGAACAGAGACTAGAGAACAGTATTTTACCAATCCTGGCTCACTTGCTTAAACCCACCGAGTTTTGGGCGAAAGTGGCCTAAAAGCCGCCTATTCTTGTTCTCTGACAAGTAACCAAAAAATAACGGCCCTACAAACAAATATACTGTGTAGGGTTATCCGTTTTCAAATACTAATTTACTAAACTTTTCATAGAGGAAAGTATCCGGGACTGAACACATCCCCATAGAGTAACGTGGGGAAAACTAAGCAGTTACTGACCGCCCATATACACGGTGGGTGCACTAGGCTATCCGATTACTTCGCAGTAAGCCTGTTAAGGTTAAGTTGCCCTTAGAAACAGACAGACAGACAGACAGAGAGGCGGGCACGCACGAACACACATACACACACACACACACACACACACACACACACACACACAAACACACACACACACACACACACAGATGCACACACACACACACACACACACACACACACACACACCACACACACACACACACACACACAGTCTTATCTCTTCTCTTCTCTCTCTCTCTCTCTCTCCCTCTCTCTCTCTCCCCACGCACACTCATACACAGACACACACACACACACACAGACACACACACACAGACACAGACGCACACAGACAGACACAGACACACACACAACTCGCGCGCGTGCGCGCGCACATGCACATGCAACACACACGCACATCCAAACACAGACATACACACACAGCGCGGGCGCGCAACGCACGCATGCACGCACGCACGCACGCACACACACACACACATAGAACACAGCGCAGGCCGAGCGGCTCGTTTTGCACCTGTGTGTCTTCCTATGTTGCGACCAAAAAATCAATAAACCATGCCTCGCGAGCTTACTGCGTTTTGTCTCTTACCTGGCCAAGTGCGCCTCGGGCAACTTGCCCATTATTACATCAGCAAATTTCACGAATATTCTAGATTGTCACGTGACACCCACGTCAACACTAACTACGCTGGCAAGAGCCGGCCATTTTAGCCATGGCTTCAAAATGGAGACGGACGTGCTTTGTTTACAGAGAGCAACTTTTGTTATGGAGGAACATATGCAATACAACAAGCTTATGATGGAGTATATAAACAAAAGAAAATTAGGTGAGCGCTGTTTTTTACCTTGTAAGCCAAAGAGCAGTATTGCGTTTTTAGAAGGTGGGGTGAAAGAAAAACGAGAACTAACCATTAAATGAACTACACAGCTACCTTGAAAGCTTGTTGGTTCCACAAAGAGATTTAGAAAAAGATTTGGGCAATATTACTGAAAGAGATGTTGATGGCTTTGATAATCTTTCGACTGTTGACGAAATGATTCCATTTTTTACAAAGTGGTGCTCTTTTACTAAAATTTGGGCGAAAGAAAAACTATCCATCATGCTCTGATTATGGGTCACTGCCTTGAAAAGGCGCAAACAATGTTTCAAAGATCAAAATCAACTGAGACATGGCGTTCATTTTTACGAACGCACATGAATATTGATGACTCATATGCAAGAAAACTGATGCAGCTTTCAAAACATTTTTATTATTGCCCAAAATTTCATAACCTTAACATTGGCATCAATGATTTGTTTGCTAAACGAAGTCTGATTGCAAAGTACTCGCAGCAAAATGATGAGTTTCGAAACTTCTGGCAAAATTAGACCAAGTTCTCTTAGTACACTTAACAGAACGGGTGGGGTAGTGGTGGCTCCACTATTCTTACAAAAAGCTCCAAGTGTTCAGCGACAGGTGTACTAACTGGCGATTAAGAGCCGCCAAAAAAGCTCTGCCAAAGCAGTATTTTTTTTTTAAAAAACCCCACTAACTCTGCCCATGCCGTCCCAAGCCCGATAAAAAAAGAGGAGGGTGTGGTATAAATTTTTTTTGTGCAAGAAGGAAAGTATAATGAAACTCTTTGTTGTGGAGGCAACCTGGGGTGAAGTTTAGCCTTGCTGACTGCTACTATAAATAGCCGTTCATGCTGTGAACGCCTTATTTTCGTAGCAAGAGGACTGCAGTAAAATTAGCCTTGCTGACTGCTACTATAAATAACCGTTCATGCGGTGAACCCTATTTATAGTAGCAAGAGGGCTACGGTAAAATCCGCCTTGCTATAAATAGCCGTTCATGCGGTGAACGCCTATTTATAGTAGCAAGAGGCTACGGTAAAATCCGCCTTGCTATAAATAACCGTTCATGCGGTGAACGCCTATTTATAGTAGCAAGAGGGCTACGGTACTGCCTGTACTTGCTATGTGCGGACACTAAGGGATGGTAACTCCTGCGCACCCCCACCCCACGCAACGCACGCACGTCTCCCCACCCCCACCCCACGCACGCACGTCTCCCCACCCCCACCCCACGCACGCACACTTAAGTCATCCTCAAGTCATTCACAAGTCATCCTCAAGTCATTCACAAGTCATCCTCAAGTCATTTACAAGTTATCCTCAAGTCATTCACAAGTCATCCTTAAGTCATTCACAAGTTCTTACTTAATCATCCTCAAGTCATTCACAAGTCATCCTCAAGTTATTCACAAGTCCATCCTCAAGTCATTTACAAGTTCTTACTAAGTCATCTTTAAGTCACCCCAAGTCATCCTCAAGTTCTTACCCAAGTTAACCTAAGATCATAGCTAAGTCATCCTCTAAGTACAACCAAGTTCTTTATTTAAGTATCTTATAATTATCAAAAAAATACAAGCTATGTTTTTTATCTTAAATAGTAGATGCCTGATATAGTACACACACGCCTCAAAAAACGCGTCATCGTTGAGGATGTCTTGCTCAGCGTTCTCAGCATAGATCTTAAGGAAGGTTTTACATCCGAAGCAACCGCATTGATTACAATTCGGGGCTATGGAAATGTCTTTTATAGACTTCAGGTCTTTATTTATTTACTTCATCATTTTATAATACGCCATGATCATTTTTTAAAAAAATTTAAAATATTATTCCATTTGAAATGGATCAAAATGATGCTTTGTTATTGGCGGTTTTGGCGTGCAGTTGTCTCTTTCTGTATTTAATGGTTCAGATTTTTTTTGATTGCTTTCGTTTTTGTTGCCATTGTGTATATATTTTATAGCCATAATAACTGCCCCCAACAGCAGCAAGGGCGCCAAAAATGGCAACAGTTTTTAAGTTCAATATTCCATGAAGACTTGGGGCCCTTGAATCACATGGTGTTTTTATAGCTGGCATTGAATCAACTTGTTCTGGCGTTGGCGGTGTTATGTTTCCATGATGAGTCATATTCTGTAACATTAATTTTTTTGTTTGTTCCACTCTGCTAATTTTTTCCTGCTTTAAAACGCCCAGGATTTTTAATGGCCTTCACCTGATTCAGCGTTTTCTGCTGATTTCTAGCTTGGTTACTTTCTCCACCTGATTCAATGTTTCCTGGTTCTGATGATTTTCCAGCTCGTTCATTTGAAGGGAAACAAAATCTATATGATTAAAAGTTATTAATCCCATGATTAATGGCGATAACAATGTTCCAAATCTATAGTATAAATCACAGCCTAGAGACTCTAATGACTTTGTTAAAACTGGATCTTGCGTTTAAATCATACGTAAGATCTTGTTCAAATCAATGGAGCAAATCTACTGACTAGTTTAGTGTACAAAATAAGAACCGTTTTGCCCCACACTTTTTACCATTCTAGACCCCAGCTGCGCTTCATACCTGTTATGATACTTTAAAATGTCTTGTGGCGACATCTGTTGAATCTGTTCTATGCTGAATTCAGTTCCGAGGAACTGTTTTGTTTTCCCCGCATGCTGCCAAGAATACAACCTCTCCTTTTTGGCATAATAGCTTGATCATCAACTTGGTCATTCATAAGTTCAGGAAGGTTTAGGGTGCCCTTTTAGCTGTAGTAGATCATCGCTGTTCATGTTTTTTTTATATTAATTATAATTATTTTATTTTTTTAAAATGAGCACCGAAAAAACTATTGCTAACCTTGTATACCATTCTGCTGTTATTGGAGGTCTAAGTGTAGGATACTCAATGCTTGGTAAAAGCTTGTTAAAAATAAAACCGGCAGATCTTGGCAAACTAGACTTTGAGGATTCAGCAAAGCTGATTGCTATTATTGCAGCTTCATTTGCTACGAAAGATTTTCTAGTTAAGCAAGGAATAATTCCAGAGAATATAAATATGTAAAAAAAAATACATTTATAAAAAATGGCTTCACTCCAATAATGATAGGCGGCGCTGTGGTGAATGCGCTTGCTTTTAGCGGCAGTAATTTTGCATTTAGTAAACTGGGGAATGATGGCGAGAGAAAAAGACATAACCCAAAACTATGGAGGAACTAGCAGCTGCACAAGACGCCTATGAAAGGCAGAGACTTGAGCATTAGATTTTATTAAAGACACACTGAAAAGACAGGGGCATGCAGCTTACATATTTAAAGATGTTGATCAAGCAATAAAACAATATTATCTAGTAACAGGCAAACCGGTCCAGACATTGCCCCCACCAAAATTCAGTGACTTTTATCAACCATCAGAAAAACAAAAGATGCAAGAAATCGCGTTTATTGTCGTTGGTATGACCGTTGTGTATTTTGTTGCACATAATATTTGGGTGAATAAAAAATGAACAAAATCTATTATTCGCCCAAAGGATATTGGAAGGGCATCACAGCATCAAAAAGCTAAGCCAAGCGGGAGGAGTCAGTGAACAAACAGCAAAGGGAAAGGTTATCTAAACAAGCAATTTGGCAAATTTATTTACCTGCCCCTAGACGAATACAGAGACCGCACTTTGTCAATACAACTCCAAACGACACCCATCAAATGGATCTTCTATATTTACCCTCTGATAGGATTAGACGAAAAAGATTTAAGTACGCACTCACAGTCATTGACATGGCTTCAAGATATAAAGATGCGGAGCCATTAACACAAAAGATGCTTCTGCTGTTGCTGTTGCTATACAACTGATATACCAACGAGGTCCACTAACTTACCCTCGCATGATTCAAGTCGATGATGGAAAAGAATTTAAAGGTCAAGTGAATCAATTATTGTTAAAACACAGAGTTACCATTAAAAGAGGCATTCCAGGAGTTTCACAGATCACAGGCTTAGTTGAAAACTTTAACAAACAGTTAGCCGAAAGACTTTTCTCCTACCAGTATCACAGAGAGCTTATTGACAATTCTCGCAACACAGAATGGTTAGAAGACTGCCCTCAGTTTTGCGCGCAATGAATAATGAAGAATTTAAAGGGCTAAAACCAGTACAAGCAATCAAAAGAAAAACAATAAATGTTGCTGAAGACTCCAGTACACCCAGCAAACTATTACCGTTTGGTTTGAAAGTAAGGTACCTTTATTTACCGGGAGAAGCAGAAGGGGACACTCGCATCAGGGCAACCGATCCAGTTTGGAGTGTTGACCCATATGAAATAAAAAGAATTGTAAAAATGAATCCGCCAGTGTATTATTTACGAGAAACTGACACAACAAAACAACCAGCTCCTCAAAGATCTTTTGTGAAGGAAGAACTGCAGATAATCCCACCAGACACAGTTCCGCTTTAATTAATTTACGGTTCTCCAGTGCCCGATTGCATATGAAAACTCTGGATTAACAAATACTCGTTTTGTGTTTGTTCTATCTAATGACTTCTTTGTTACAACTGTTGTGTTGATCTCATGTAGATAGATCGCAGTTTTACGTTGTCATGATGAAAAGTCTTATTGCCAAACAATGCTTCTTTG
This sequence comes from Conus ventricosus, assembly GCA_018398815.1. Classification (NCBI taxonomy): domain Eukaryota; kingdom Metazoa; phylum Mollusca; class Gastropoda; order Neogastropoda; family Conidae; genus Conus; species Conus ventricosus. The sequence goes on from CM031628.1 coordinate 40,239,605, forward strand.
TAGTTGTCATGTGATATGTTTGACTGCACAACGCTGCGAGATATTCCCTTTGCTTTCTTAATGATTTTCTCCTGGCTCGAAATACTGTACATTTTTGACCTTAACCCCACATACTCCTTGATCACCTTTCCAGATAATTCATCCTTCATCTTTCCTAAAACCTTCTTGTTAGTAATTGAATGCAAAGGCGAATCTTTAGGGTAATCGGACGTGTCATACCATCCTGCATGCTCTTTAGCTACTTCTATTTCCATGTCTTTATAGATGTCTTCAGTAGGAATATCTATAACAAAACTATCTGTATCTGTGTACAGTACTCTGGACTCAGGATACGAGGGCTTAAAGTAGTCATAAAGAAACTCTAACATCAAAAGCTTTGATAATTCTAAAACAGTAAACCCAATAAATACAGGTTTGTCTAATTTGACTTTCTTTTTTTTCATCATTATGCCAAAAAGCTGATCATGAAATCTTCTGAAGTCCTGATAATTAGGTTTTGAAGTCAGCTTAATTGCTTCGTTCTCTTTGGTAACCAATCTGACATCTTTACGTTTGTGCGGATTCTCCATAGTCTTTCCGAAACAACTGTTGTTCATCAGCTTGAAAAAGTCTTTTTCTGAAGCATCTGTGGATTTAGTTCTGAGATCAGTGTTCTTCATGATGTATGGTTTCATGAACTGTTCTTGATCAAAAGCAATTATACGATGAACAGCTGTCAACTTCAAACCATGTCTTAATAAAATTGTAGAAGTCTGTAATGACAGACATAATTTTTTTTGCCCCGAAGATTGGGCACAAGTTTAGGCGGCTCTCTTGGATTCATCTTTAGACTTTCTGCTGCTAATGGATAGCCCATTATGCAGGTCATGGAGTTCATGAGGATATTCTAAGTCAACTTCTAAATGAAGCCGCGCTGCTGATCAGGCGTTAAACTGCCCAACCATTTTAATCCCTTTTTGAATATTATCGTACCTGTGTACATTTTAAAGTGCGTAATGGAAGCGATTGCGCCATAGCCCATCCATACAAAATTGTTTGCATCTAAATACATAAATAGTTAACTTTTTACTCGGACATAGTCGTCCAAGTTTTTTGTTGTTTGCTTTACAGTAATGATGCGACGCCATACTAATTCCAACCACGCAATCCGTTTTCAATCATCTGAATCATTGGCAGGTCAGACAATAAATCAATCTGTACTCCAGTAACTTTAAGAAAGCGTCCCAACTCATCCCGGGCGCAGAAATGTAATGCGCGGGATCCAGGCTATAATGTTTCTGCAGGTCTTTCTGTAATTTTCAAAGACGTCCGCCAACAAACATACTCTGCCATTAAATGGGAGTCATGATAGTCTCCCTTTCGTTTTACAATCTAACTTCTGCCACGCATCTTGGAGCATGTTGGTAATCAGAACGCTGATGTCCTTTCCTTAAGACTAGAAAAGAACGCGCCTTTAGGAGGAAGTGTATCTTCATCAAACCTTTCCCAAAACTGTTCATGTACTCATAAGGATAAACGCCCTTTCTAACGAGAGTTGGGTCAAAATATTCTTCTGTTATTGGCAGGACTTTAAGGACATAGCTAGTGACTCTAATGATCCCATCATTTGTGTTGCATAAGTCATAAAAAGACATGTTATTTGGGATTAAAGCACATGTACTTTTCTGATGACTGTGCAATGCATGCTACCCTGAAGGCGTTGGTTACTGCTTGCAATATAAGATGAGAGTCGTAACCTCGCAAGTTATGAAAGAAGATGGGCAGCTTCCATGCCCTTAGGATCAAACTTTAGTTGAAGATTGCATTTACTGTGCGCTGCTCCTCTAAACTTCCCACTAATTTTATCATGGTCTCTTACTTTTGGATTGGCTTCCTCACTGAGTTCAAACCACAATCCAACAATGTGGGCTGGAGTCATACTGTTGTTGGTCTTCAGGCGTCATCTTGATTTCAGATAAATTCAGATTATTAGAACAGTCATTACGCACTTGCTGCATGCGCTGTAAAAATCTTCTAGCCCATCTGGTCCCCTGTATAATTCTGGCGATGAATGAGCGCCATCCGACCTGACAACAATAAAGGCAAATGAACAAATCTGATGATTACTCATTAAGACTGTTTTTCGAAGTTTTTTGCGGCGCTGGCCCTTCATAAGGAACAATGAGTGATTCGAAGTCTGCGTAAACTACGTATGGAGAATTTTGCATCCGTTTCCAGTTCTTAAAACTAACTTTACTGCCTTTTGGGGGGCGTAATTATTTTCTGTATTACAGTCAACTGGGCCGATAAATGTTTCTTATGTTCGCTCGCGGCTTGAACAGATGGCATTCCTTGTTAAACATTTTCTGCAGAATTCTTGTTTGTGCCCATCTTTTGAAGTCTTGCGGGATTTGTTTACTCATTGTTCGTATCAATGTGAATGTGGCAGCCCCGCTGGTGAAAACCCTTAGTAGTAAGTCAACATGATTTTTGTCTGGCTCGCCAATCGTTGGGCTGTTCTTGGACACTTTAATTGGCACCAAATCGTTTCCTCATCCCATGTGTAACATTAACAGTTTTTGGTTTGTTTTGTTTTTCAAACTGATCAATTTGATCTACACTAACAGGAAAGGATATTCCACTAAAGTTAAGATCATTGACGTAAGGGCTATAGTTAGACACTCTCTCCCGCGTTTTTGCGGACGTAATGCAGCCTTGCGAGAACACACCACATGAAACATTTGTTGTCCGAATTCTTTATGTTTAAAAACTGCTTTTTTTTTCAACTAATGCTGGAGGTAGTGGAATGTAAGACTTGCCAACAATCGGCGCATACTTAGACTGTTTTAATCTGATCTCTAGGACTTCGCCCTCTGACCAACCAGAGCCTCTCATTTGGCTTCTTCAGCAGCAGCGTCAAACTGTGTAAGCATTCGTCTGCCCAACCGGGTGTTAAGTCATTATGAGAAAGAATGTCTGTTTTTTTAGTCGAGACCCAGACTTCTAGGTTTTCTTCATTTATTGTTACATAGTCGATTAAAACAGCTACATTTACTTTAACTGGTGGGTCTATTTTTAGTTTTACCCGGAAATTGAGAAATTTGCATGACCAACGCTTGCCCGTACGCTTGCTGGATCAATGACTTCTAAATCAATATCATTTAGTGCTCTTGATAAATTTTCTTGCATTGCTTCAAAAAATTCGTCTTGTCCTTCATATATCTTAGCCATGTTGAGTCTCTTTTTTAACTCAAAATATTTATTTTAAATTAAAAAAAAAAAAAACTTTAAACAGAATCAATATCGACGGTCTTTTTGCGCTTGGACTCATAAACTAAAGTATAAACACCTTTTGGTGTTGTTAATGTGAGCTGTTTAGAACAGAGTTTAATGTCTCGTTTACTTTTTTAAGCATTCCTTTTTATCTGCTCGGGGGCTTTGGGTGTTGAGAAAAACTTGTCACCGCCTTTCTTTGAAGATCAAACTTTTGTCTTTGTAGTCATCAAATCGGCCTGTAAACGATTTAAAATTTTTCATTTCCCTGATGTTTGAGTCAACTAGCGCTTTATTTATTGTCAGTTTAAAAGAGCTAAGTTTAGCTGTTATTAGTTGAACCATAGCTGTGTGCTTTTGGAGTTTAGTTTTTATTTTTTGCTAGCAGCACCTACAGCTAATGAACACAGGCCGAGAGCTAAAGACAAACCTCCTAGAGGTAAAGCTGCGGGGGCGCCTATGCCCGTTGCTAAGAGACCAACACTCGTTCCTGCTGATAGAGCGCTTATAGTCGATGCTCCATATTAACATATGTAACAGCATTAAAGGCAGCAGAATACCTTCGTTGGTTTTGCTGTATTTGAAAGGTCTTGCTCTAGTAACTTGCTGCATTTGTGTAATGTTGGTTAATCTGAAGGTTTTTATGTTAGGGTTTCTATAACAGCAGAATTGCCTGCTATCTCTTCTTTTGGCGGCGCTGTAGGCACATTTTGGATAACTTGAACGGACATTTCTTTTTATAAAATAAAAATAAATTTTGTATTGTATATCTTTTAATCTGTTATTTTCAATATTCAGCTGCGCATCATATATTAAAAACAAATGTACATTAAGCGGTTTATCGGGTTCTTCTCTCTTTATCAATTTGAATGTTTATTACGTCTCTCACAGCTCTCCCGCTTCCATGCAACTGATTATCCTCTGTTGACCCCTTTGGTCAATCCATAAACCGTATTTTGTTGTAAATAATCATCAAGCCTAACATTGTGAAGATGTAAATCTTTAGACACAAGGGGCAACTGTTGGATTTCTACACCTCCCACCTCCAAACAGTTTTCTTATTTCATCAAAATGCTGATAAGGTTTAAGCCCGCTAGCATAGATTTGGGTTTGGACTGCCCTCATCGAACATTGTACTTTCGTTATTTTTGGATTAAAAAACTTTTCACTTCCTCTTTTGAATGGTTTCTTCATCTTCACACAGCAATAAAATACCTTTAAGCGATCTTGCTGAGACGCTAAAACTAAAATCCATATAGTGTCTGCCCTGCTTCTAGGATATGTTGTATGATGAATCACTCTTTCGTAAAAAATTGCTAATTTATGACTAAATTTGTTGCTCAATCAGCCTTGCTAAAATTTGGGTTGCTAACAACGTCAAACTCTAACGAGAGCAAAAGCGCTTTAAAAAACCCCAGTTTTAAAACCCAAAAAAAAAAAAAATAAAAATAACAGGTTTGCCCTAAATTTGACTTTCTTTTTTTTTTTTCATCATTTGCCAAAAAGCTGCATGAAATCTTCTGAAGTCCTGTAATTGGGGTTTTTGAATCACTTAATTTGCTTTTTTTCTTTTTGGGTTTAACCAAAATCACATCTTTCTTTTGTCGGATTCTCCATAGTCTTTTTCCGAACAACTTTTGTTCATCAGCTTGAAAAAGTTTTTTTTCCTGAAGCATCTGGGATTTATTCTGAATCAGTGTTTTTCATGATGTATGGTTTCATGAACTGTTCTTGATAAAAAGCAATTAAAACGAAACAGCTGCCCAACTTCAAACCTGCAAAAAAATTTGTAGAAGTCGTAATAAACAGACATAATTTTTTTTGGGCCCCCGAAATTTTGGGCCCAAGTTTAGGGGCTCCTTGGATTCATCTTTAACTTTCGCTGCAATGATGTCATTTCGGGGCAGGTTCATAGGATTTTCTAAGTCAACTTCTAAATGAAGCCGCCTGCTGATCAGGCGTTAAACTGCCCAACCATTTTTAAAATGCCTTTTAAAATATTACGTACCTGTGTATTTTTTAAAAGGTTGGAAGGAAACGATTGCGCCATACCCACCTACGATTTTTTTGCATCTAAATACATAAGATAGTTAACTTTTTACTCGACATAGTCGTCCCAAGTATTTGTTGTTTGTTTTTACAGAAATAGCGACGCCATACAATTCCAACCACGCAATCCTTTTCAATCACTAAACATTGGCAGGTCAGAAATAAATCAATCTGTACTCCATAAACTTTAAAAAAAGCGCCCAACTCATCCCGGGCGCAGAAATTAATGCGCGGACCAGGCTTAATGTTTCATGCAGGTCTTTCGAAATTTTTAAAAAGACTCCGCCAACAAACATACCGCCATTAAATAGAGTCATATAGCTCCCCCTTTTTAAACAATCTAATTTCTCCCACGCATCTTGAGCATTTTTGGTAATCAGAATCGCTAATTCCTTTCCTCAAAGACTAGAAAAGAACGCGCCTTTGGAGGAAGTGTATTTTCATCAAATTTTTCCCCAACGTTCATGTACTCATAGGAAAACGCCCTTTCCGATTGGGGCAAAATTTTTGAGGGGCAGGATTTTAAGGAATCTGTGTTTGCCCCCCCCCTGTGTTGCATAAGCATAAAAAACTGTTATTTAGATTAAAGCACAGTACTTTTCTGATGACTGTGCAATGCATCTACCCTAAAGGGGCTTTGGTTACTGCTTGCAATAAAAAATGAGAGTCGTAACCTCGCAGTTTGAAAGAAAGGGGCAGCTTCCATGTCTTAGGATCAAACTTTAGTTGAAGATTGAAATTTTTACTGTGCGCGCTCCTCTAAATTTCCCACTAATGTATCAGGGTCCTTACTTTTGGTTTGGCTTCCCTCACTGATTCAAACCAAAAACCAACAATGTGTGGCTGAGTCATACTGTTTTGTTTTCAGGCGTCATCTTGATTTCAGAAAAATTTCAGATTATAGAAACGTCATTACCACTTGCTGATGCGCTGAAAAAAATTTTCTAGCCGCATCGGGCCCCCCTGTATAATTCTGGCGATGAATGACGCCCCCGACCTGACAACATAAAGGCAAATGAACAAACTGATGATTACTCATTAAAACTTTTTTTTTTTCGAAGTTTTTGGGCCTGGCCCCAAAGGAACAATGGTGATTCGAAGTCGCGTAAAACTACGTAGGGGAATTTGCATCCGTTTCCATTCTTAAAAACTAATTTTAAACTGCCTTTTGGGGGGCGTAATTATTCGTATTACAGTCAACGGGGGCCGATAAATGTTTTTAAGTTCGCTCGCGGCTTAAACAGATGCTTTTTCTTGTAAACATTTTCTGCAGAATTTTTGTTTGTGCCCTCTTTTGAAGTATGCTGCATTATTTTACCATTGTTCGTATCAATGTGAATGGGAACCCCCGCTGGGAAAACTTTTAGTAGTAAGTAAACTATTTTTTGTCGGGCTCGCCAATCGTGGACGTTCTTGGACACTTTAATTTGGCCCCAAAAATCGTTTCCTCATCCCATGTTAGACATAACAGATTGGTTTGTTTTGTTCTTCAAACTGAAAATTTGATCTAAAAACTAACGGGAAAGGATATTCCACTAAATTTAAAAACATTGAAAAGGGCAAATTTTTAACACTTCTCCTGCGTTTTTGGGGGACGTAATGCAGCCTTGCGAGAACAAAACCACATAAACTTTTGTTTCCGAATTCTTTATGTTTAAACTGCTTTTTTTTGCAACTAATGCTGGAGGTAGGGGAATGTAAGACTGCCAAAATCGGCGCATACTTAGACTTTTTTTAATCTGATCTCTAGGACTTCCCCCCTCTGACCAACCGGGCCCTCCATTTTGGCTTCTTCACAGCAGCGTCAAACTGTGTAACTTTTTCGTCGCCCAACCGGGTGTTTAATCATTAGAAAAAAAATTCTTTTGTTTATCGAGACCCAACTTCTAGGTTTTCTTCATTTATTGTTACTTCATAAAACAGCAAACATACTTTAACTGGTGGGCTATTGATTTTAAAACCCGGAAACTTGAGAAATAGCAGGACCCAAACCCGCTTGCCCGTACGCTGCGGGTCAATGACTTCAAATCAATACATTCAGTTCTTGATAAATTTTCTTGCATTGCTTCAAAAAATTCGTCTTGCCTTCATATATCTTAGCCATGTTGAGTCTTTTTTCTAACCAAAATTTTTATTTAAAAATTAAAAAAAAAATATTTAAATCAAATCAATACGACGGTCTTTTTGCGCTTGGACTCATAAACAAAAAGTATAAACCCCTTTTGGTGTTGTTAATTGTGAGCTGTTTAGAACGATTTTAATGTCTCTTTATTTTTTTTAAAAACTTTTTCCTTTTTTTTTCTGCTCGGTCTGGCTTTTTGAAAAAACTTCCCCCCACCCGCCTTTCTTTGAAATCAAATTTTTTGTCTTTTGTAGTCATCAAAATGGGCCTGTAAACATTAAATTTTCTTCTTTCCTGATGTTTGAGTCAACTAGCGCTTTTTTTATTGTCATTTTAAAAACGAGCTAATTTTTAGCGTTATTAGTTAAACCATGCTGTGTGCTTTTGGAGTTTAAAGTTTTTATTTTTTTGCTAGCACCCCCTCAGCTATAACACAGGCCGAAGCTAAAACAAAACCTCCTAGATAAAGCTGGGGGCCCCTAGGGGCCCGTTGCAAGAGCCAAACTCTTTCCCTGCGATAAGCGTTATAGTCGATCTCCATATTAACAAAGTAACAAGCAATTAAAGGCAGCAAATACCTTCTTTTTGGTTTTGCTGTATTTTGAAAGGTCTTGCCTAACTTCTGCATTTGTGAAATTTGGGGGTTAATCGAAGGTTTTTATGTTGGGGGTTTCATAACAGCAAATTGCCTCTATCTCTCTTTTTTGGGGGCGCGTAGGCCTTTTTGGATAAACTTGAACGGACATCTTTTTTAAAAAAAAAAAAATTTAGTATTATACTTTTAATCTTTTTATTTTAAATACGCTGCCACAAAATTAAAAAAACAAATGTACATTAAGGGGGTTTTTTATCCCTTTTCTTTTTTAAATCAATTGAATGTTTTTTAGTCTCTCAAGCCCCCTCCGTTTCCATGCAACTGATTATCCTCTTTTGACCTTAGGTCAATCCAAAACCCGTATTTTGTTGAAAATAACATCAAGCTAACATTGTAAAAGATGTAAATCTTAGACACAAGGTCAACTGTTGGATTTCAAACACCTCCCCCCCTCCAAACAGTTTTCTTATTTCATCAAAAGCTGAAAGGTTTAAAGCCCGCTAGCATAGTTTTGGGTTAGGCCCCTGCCCTCAATCGAACATTTACTTCGTTATTTTTGGATTAAAAAACTTTCACTTCCTCTTTGAATGGTTCTTTCACTTCACACAGCAATAAAATACCTTTAACGATCTTGCTGAACGCTAAAACAAAAAATTCCATATAGTGTCGCCCTGCTTCCCTAGATATGTTTTATGATAAACACTCTTTCGAAAAAATTTTGCAAATTTTTGACTATATTGTTTGCTAAATCACCCTTGCTAAATTGGGGTTGCTAACAACGTCAAACTCTAACGAGTTTCCCAAAAATGCTGTACTTTGCTTCGGTGTCTGATGATCTGATAACGTTTTTGATTCGTTAAAGTTATTTTCTATACATTTCCGTCTTTAATGCTCCTTGAAAGTATGGCGCATGCGCTTTAACAACTAAAAAATCAAAGGGAAGGAAAAGCGATTCCAAACGCAAAATTTCCCGCCACATACTTTTTGGGCCGTTTTTTAGTATCTGCGGGGCACCTTTTTCATGTTTTAGGCTTCTTCATTTTCTATTCCTTGAAACGCAAATCAGCCCTTTCATTCCCGTTACCATAATAAAAATAGGTTAAAAATATGTCTCATTGGTAAAAAAAAAATATTTTTTGCCCCCCCAATTTTTTATAGAAATTTTCTTAAAAAATTGCCCGCCCCAAATTCTGGACAACTTCCTGTTTGTGTTGTTTTTTAATCAAGTACTATTTTGAAAGTAAGCGGCAGAGCCGGGACAATCACTTCATCCGCTCCAATCCCCAAATTTGACAGTAAAATTTTTAACTGCATCAATAGTAGTGGAATTTGGAACAGTAATATTTCCCTTTTTTTCCCCTTTACGCCAAAGGTTTTTCAGTCTTCTATGCGGGTCAAGAATCAACCATATGCATGTAAATTTTTTTTTTAAAACAAAATAAAAAAAATTAATTATTAAAAAAACAGGCGCATTAAGTGAAATAATGTTTTTGATCGGGGAAAGACATGATGATTTCCCCCTTTGGGGCGGGACGCTAGGGGTCTCATTGCATGATGAATTAGCAAAATCGGAGTACATTACCAACAAGTCGGGATAAATTAACAGAAAAAAAGGTCAGTCATTATACCAAAGTTTAGGCCCCAAAAAAACCTCCCGAATTTATAGACCTAAAATTTTGAAGTAAAAGTGACCATTTTTTTGTGAGGGGCGACCAAGGACAAAATTTTTCAGCTTTCAACTAAAAAAGACCCTCAAAGTTTTTAGCCTGGGTTCAATTAGAAATAGACTCAGTTGAAAGATCAAAATCGCCTGGCCTTGTTTTGGGCAAAAATTAAGGGGGGAGGGAGTTTCTAAACTTTAAAAACCCCCTGCAAGAACTCCCAAAAATAACCAAAGCAAAAAATGGAACTTTTAAAAAATTAAAAACAAACGCAGGTGAAAATTTAAAAATTTAAAAGAAGCAGAAACCATTTTTCAGAAGAAACACGTTAAAGACTATACACACTCGCCGCTAAAACCCTGCGAAATTATTAGCCCTAAACGTACTTTTAAAAAACCCCAAAGCGAAATTAACAAAAAATTTAGCAAAACTAGGTGAATAATGACAAATAAAAAGAGAAAAAGAAAAACCGTTGAGGCTGATGACCCAACTTAGGGCCTGAATTTTAAAAAAAAATAACCCAAAGACAAAAAAATCTTGAACAAGAGAGATCACAAGACTAGAAGTGCTAACAAAACCGAACCAATTACGAACCGTGAGCAGAAAAAAGAAACACCAAAAATTTTATATGAAGACCAACGCACAGAACGAATCCCAACACTGTTTAAGACAAGTGCACTTACAACGTTTAAAACGGGCCCTTGGATTGCAAAAAGTACAACTGGGGTTGGCTATTACAGTGCGTGGTCAAACCCTCCTCCCCGCCATCGCCTGAAAATCATGGGGAAAAAAAAAAGCTTTATCATCTTGCGAGTTTATTAAAAAAATTTGCCATAAAGCCGTGGACGCTTTAAACCCGGGAAAATTGGGGGGTATTGTCAGCTGGCTTTTTTTACTCAAGCAAAAATATTGGCTTTATGGGCCCAGCACTTTTGGTCATTAGTTCTCAAAAGTTGGGTTACAATTTTTGTAAGATAAAGACCAATAATCCCAGGCCAGTTTTAAACCAAGAACAAGGGGTGTCTTTTTTATATTCGGCATCGCGAACAAATTTCCCCAAGCTTTCCTGACTTCAATGACTTTGGGGGTTTGGACTCGGGAAAAAGTGACTTAACTTGGGCGTTTTTTTTTTTTGTTTGTAAATTTCTGGCTCAAATTTATGTCGTTTTTTTTTTCCCCAACCTTTTTGTTCATTGCCTTTCTATAAGAATTTCATTATTATAGTTTTAATGAAACCCCTCAGTCTGAGGGCAAAGGTACATGTAAAACCCTCCAACAGCAAATCTACTTTTTGATCTTGCGTATTTAAAACATGGGTTTTACCTTTGAATACTTGAAAGGGAAATCAAATGTAAATTAATGGCGTCCCTAAATTTCTAAGTATTGTTTTTGTGCTCAAAGCCCGTAAAGGATCAGTTAGCTTGATCTTGCCTTGCGCGAACCTACAAACACCAACGTAAGTACAATAAATCGTTATTCTTCTATTCCCCCCTATTGGCCCTTAAATTCTAAGATAAATGTGTCCATGCTGTTTTAAAGCTCTGCTCATGGACCAGGGGTGAACAATTTTGAAAAGGGGAAAAGCCGTCAAGTTATACTTTCTGTCGTGCCCGAAATAAAAGACGCCAGCCAGACAAGATCCAAATTTTGTCTAAATCTGCTTGAGTTAATATTTAAAATTTGTTACAGACCTTTCAAAAGCCTTCATGTCATTCTGTTGCTAAATGGATTAAACGATTTTTTCATTCGGTAATGGTGCTTGCAGTTCAGTCAAAATACGTCAAAGGTGTAATAGAAATGAAAAACTGACACTGCCTCACCAAAAGATCAGGTGATTTAAATGATCGGCAACCCACTCCCCCCAGTTGATGCCAAAAACAGCAAAATTTAACTGGTTCATAAAAAATGCAAACGGAAACTAACCACGCTTTTCTGGATGGGCCCTTTTTTCAATAGGGGGGTTTTGATAGCTCTTCAATGGGGTACTCACCTTTTTTTTGAAAAAAGGCATTTGGTCCAGCATGCAAGAGTATCATTTTTTATTTTTTTAAGATTGTAGTGCGGCCCCCAAAAGAATATTTTGCTCAGTATATTTTAATCCTCATTTTTATTTCGTTTTAAAAAAAATTTTGTAACAAAAAACCCAAACCCCAAACCATCCTTTTTTTTTTAGAACATGCTATTATAACAATTGTGGAAGCAAATGTTGCGCTCCTGAAAAATTTTTACAAAGTCGTATGGGTTTAATATAACTAAATCCAAAGGGAAAAATAAGATTAAAAAATTTTAAAAATAGAGGCCAATTAGTTACCAGTTAACCCTACCTAGGGTTTTTACGGTTTTGCTCCTAAAAAGAAGCAATGATAACTTCAACATTTCCTCAAACTTTTCAATGCAAATTTTACAACAATTTAACATTCAAACCTGAAGAACAAGTTTCCTTTTAGTAAGAGCTAGCTAAAATGTTTGGCTTTTTTTTTTTTTTTTTTTTTTTTTTTTTTTTTTTTTTTTTTTTTTTTTTTGGTTTTTTTTTTTTTTTTTTTTTTTTTTAAAAATTTTTTTTTTTTTTTTTATTTCAAAAACAACAAAAAATTGGTAAAAAATTTTTTGGAAAAAAAAAAAAACGAAAAAAATTTTGGGGGAAAAACCCGGGTTAATTAGCTTTATTATAACCCTTTGAATTAAAAAAACCTTAGACTTTGGGGTTTTAAAAATTGAGAAGGCCCTTTGTTTTAAAAACCTGGGGAAAAGCAAGGGTTAGAAAAAAATTTCCTAAACAGAAAAAGAAATTAAAAAAAATGTTTGGATTTTAAAAAAAATTTAAAAATAAAATCAAGAAAAAGGGGGAAAAAAATTTTAAAATTAAACCCCAACCCTTTTTTTGGTAAAAAAGTTTTTAAAAAATAATGCCCTTTCAGAAGAACCGGAATTATTTTGTCCCGAGGGAAAAAAAAACCTAAAAAAAAAATTTTAAAAAAACCCCTTTCAAAATTCGCTTTGAAAAATTAGAACACTTAAATGTTTTGAAAATTCCTTTTAAAAATGGGAAAATTTTGGGGGGGGAGTGAGACCAAAAAGGTTTTAACTGGAAAAATAGCCTTAAAGCCAATTTAAAGTTGGCCAAATAGAATTAAAATAAACCAAAAACAAAACAATGGACTTTAGAAACAATTTAAAAAATAAATTTAAAAATTTAGGGCCATTTTATTTACTAAAAGTTTTCAGAAAAAAAATAATCGGTTAATTAATCTTATAAAAGGACGAAATTTTTGAAAAAAAAAAACCCGCCGGGGGGAATGGGGGAAAAAAAAATAATCCTCCACCGGAAAAAAAGTTTTAAAATTTAAATTAGTTTTTTTTCCAACAAAATGGGAAAAAACTTCATAAAGAATTTTTGAAATTGCTAAAGTTTTTAAATTTGTGGGTTGAACATTTTTAATAGACTGTTTAAGAACGCAGACACTATTTTTATAATGACTTTCGGCAGAAAAAAGACATAGTTTAAAAAAAAAGGAAAAACAAAAAATTTAAGGGTGAAAATAAAATTTTTCCGGAACAGTAATATTCCGTTTATTTCCCTTCACGCCAAAGGGTTCTTTCAGTCTTCTATGCGGGTCAAGAATCAAGCCATATGCATGTAACATTTTTTTATAAAACAAAATAAAAAAATTAATTATTAAAGAAACATGGCAGGCATTGAAGATGAAGATTATGATGTTTTGATCGTGGAGACGACATGAGTGATTCCCCTTGGGAGCGGCATCGCTCGGGCTCTCATTGCATGATGAATTAGCAGAAATCGGGAGTACATTACCAACAAGTCGGTATAAATTAACAGAAAGTAAGGTCAGATCATTATACCAAAGTTTAGGCCAAGAACCTCCCGAATTTATAGACCCTAATGATTTTGAAGTAAAAGATGACCATTTGTTTGTGAGGAGCGACCAAGGACAACTTGTTCAGCTTACAACTAAAAAAGACCCATCAAAGTTTTTAGCCGTGGGTTCAATTAGAAATAGACTCAGTGTGAAAGATCAAAATCGCCTTGGCCTTGTTAGGACCAAAATTAAGGGCGGAGGCAGTTTCTAAACTTCAAAACACACTGCAAGAACTCCCAACAGATAACCAAATGCAAAACATGGAACTTAAAGAATTAAATCAATCAGCAGGTGAATAATAAATGTAATAGAAGCAGAATCCAGTTTTTCAGAAGAAACAGCGTTAAAGACTATACACGACTCCCGCTACCCATGCGAGAATTATTAGCCCTTGATCGTACTTTAAAAACCATCAAAGGCGAATTAACAAACAATTTAGCAAAACTAGGTGAACTAGATGAGCATATAAAAAGAGAAAAAGAAAAACTCGTTGAGGCTGATGACGCCAACTTAGGGCCTGATATTAAAAAAGAATAACCCAAAGACTAAAAGATCTTGAACAAGAAAGATCAGCAAGACTAGAAGTGCTAACTACTAACCGAGACCAATTACGAACTCAAGTGAGCAGAATAAGAGAAACTATCCAAAGAATTTTATATGAAGACACAACGCTAGCAGAACGAATCCGAACACTGTTTAGAGAGCAAGGTGTCACATTAGCAAGCGTTATAACGCCTTAGGATTTGCAATAAGTACACTGGTGTTGGCTATTACAGGTGGCGGTGGTCAAAGCCCAGTGCCTCCGCCGCCATCGCCTGATAAATCATGGGTAAAAAAACAGCTTGATCATCTTGCGAGTTTATTAAAAAAATTAGCCAGTAAAGCCTGGACGCTTTACCAGGAATATTGGGAGTATTGTCAGCTGGCTTTTGTCTACTGCAAGCAAAGTAGTTGGCTTTATGGCCGAGCACTTATGGTCATTAGTTCTCGTAATAGTTGGGTTACTATTTAGTAAGATAAAGACCAAGTAATCCTAGGCCAGTTAATCCAAGAACAAGCGCTGTCTTTTCATATTCATGGTCATCGCGAACAGAGTCCGCAAGCTTTGCTGAGTCTTCAATGACTTTGGGGGTTGGACTTCGGGATTAGATGACTTAATCTTGGTGTTTTTTTTATTGTTTGTAATATTACTGGCTCAGAATTTATGTCGTTTTTCCCAACCTTCTGTTCATTGCCTGCTATAAGAATTTCATTATTATAGTTTATTATTGTACCTACTCTGGAGTCTGAGGTCAGAAGGCAGCATGTATAAACCAGTGCCAACAGCAAAGTCTACTTTCGATCTTGCGTATTGTAAAACATGTTGGTACCTTTGAATACTTGAAGGTAAATCAACTGTAGAATTAATGGCGTCCTCTAAATTTGCTAAGTATTGTTTTTGTGCGTCAAAGCCAGTAGAAGGATCAGTTATGCTTGATCTTGCCTGTGCTTGCGAACCTAGCAAACACCAAACGTAAGTACGAATAGAGTCGTTTATTCGTTCTATTCCCGCCCTAGTTAGGCCCTTAGAAGTGTCTAAGATAAATGTTGTCCATGCTGTTTTATGCTCTTGCTCTATGGACCAGGGCTGAACAATTTTGAAAGGAGAACGCCGGTCATAGTTATACTTTCTGTGCGTGCCCTGAAAATAAATGACGCCTAGGCCATGATCAAGATCCAACTTTTGTCTAAAGTCTGTCTTGATGTTAATATTGAATTCGTTACAGATCCTTTCAAAAGCCTTCATGTCTATTCTGTTGCTAAATGGATTAAACGATTTGTCATTCGGTAATGGTGCTTGCAGTTCAGTCAAAATACGTCTAAAGGTGTAATAGAAATGAAATCTGTACACTGACCTCACCAAAAGATCATGGTGATTTAAATGATCGGCATACGCCACTCCGCACCCAGTTGATGCACAAGACACAGCAAAGTTTAACTGGTTCTGATAAAACTGCATCGGATGACTATACCACGCTTTCTGGATGTGCTCTTTTTCAATAGGGGGGTTAAGATAGCTCTTCAATGGAGTACTCACCTTTTTATGAAAAGAGGCAGTTTGGGTCACAGCAATGTCAAGAGTATCAGTTGCTATATTTTAAGATTGTAGTGCGGCCCAACAGAATATTTTGCATCAGTATATTTGAATGCACTCATTTTTATTTCGTTTTAAAAAATGTTTGTAACAATAACAACCCAAGACCATCCTTCGTTTTTAGAACATGCTATTAATAACAATTGTGGAAGCAGAATGGTTGCGCTCCATGAAATATTCTACAAAGTCGTATGGTTTAATATAACTGAATCCAAGAGGAATAATAAGATTAAAAAATTTAATAATAGAGGCCAATTAGTTAGCCAGTTAACCATACCTGAGGGTTTTATTACGGGTTTTTGCTCACTAAAAGAAGCAATGAGTAACTTCAACATTACTCTCAAACTTAACAATGCAAATTTGACAACAATGTTAACATTCAACCCTGAAGAAGCAAGTTACCTTTTTAGTATAGAGCTAGCTAAAATGTTAGGCTTTTGCAGCTAACAATAATAGTTTTGGATTTTACAACCAGACGAAACTACTTTTGAGGGGAAAGACCGCTCAATCTGCATTATATTCATTACTCTATGTTCATTTGGATGAGCTGAGCACTGATGAAAACTTATATGATGAAGGCCCTCAACTGTTTTAAGAGCTCTTCCGTCAGGGAAAGCAGCATATTGCGATTATGAAATTATACAATTCCCTAATTTACAGTTTAAAAGATTAGTTTGGGGGAGGGTTGGATCATTTAATATAAAAATCAAAGACAAAGCGGGGAAAGTTGTGAAATGTGATAACCTACACATTTTTTTTGGAAATAAAATAATACGCTACTAAAAAATAATGTCGCGTGGCCAGAAGAACCAGGAGTTACTTAGCTCCTGTGAGGTGTATAACCTTAGAATTAAAAGACCTTGCAGACGTTGCGGACTTTGAACAGAATGGTGAGATAGGCACTTTGTATGGTTTTGAGTACACTAAAGATGGTGATTATAAACGCAAAGAGGTTGACGACAACAAAAGGTTTCCTAAACTAGAACAACTACGCAATCTAGAAGCAAATAATGTTGGCCAGTATGAATATAAAATAGTTCGAAAACCTGACCTCAAATGGCACTTAGAACCATATTTAGAATGGGAAATAAAATTTGAATTCATAAGCCATTTACATATTTTAGCCGTCAAAAAAGTTTCAGAAAAGCATTCAACTCTGGCCCTTTACATGTAAGTCTTATACCGGAACGATAATAGTCGGAAAGAAATTGAAATAACGCCGTATGGGAAAAAACAGTACATCCTCCACAGAAAAGAAACAGTTGTAAAAAAAGCTTCTACAAAATTACAGTTTCTTTCCAAGCAGAAAATTAGGGGACACGTTCACAATGATATTTTTAAATTTTTGTCTTTAAAGATGTGGAGAGGGATGGGGTTGTGGGCGTTAGTGATGACCTTATAAAAGGAATTAATATTACTGGCAAAACACTTAGACGTTAAACGCCTTAACGTTACCATTGTCGTTCTTCACAATGGTGAGGATATTAAGATCATAACAACAAGCAACAAAATCAATGTTGACTTAAATAGAAACAATCTTACAAACTGAATTGGATTAATCTTACACATTTAGGCCTCGTAGGGTTTATTATACTGAACAAGTTTTGACGAGAGTATGATAAAAATAATAACTGGATTAGATTAAACTCTGTTATAAAACTATGGAGCAGTTAACTTTATGACAAAAACTCCTCATTGCTCATTGATTTGTGGGCAGACTGGTTGTGGAAAAACAATATTTATCCTCGACCTGTTACAAACAGTTTATCGTTATAATTTTAATCATATTGTGGTTTTCTGTCCAACACTTAAATGGAACAAAGCATATCATAATAGAAGGTTTATATGGACAGATGATGACATATATTTAGTTAATCCTAGCAATAAACTTATTTGAGTGTTTAGAACAGTTTTATAGACTGTTTGAAGGAACGCAGACACTATTTATTATAGATGACTTTCGGCAGAAAGAGACATAGTTAAAAAGAGAAACACTTTGTCGAAACTAGCTTTCAGCGGAAGACATGCTGGGATAAGTGTGTGGATTTTATGCCAGAAATAAACTCAGTTTTAAAAGACTTTAGAGAACAGTTAAAGACTGTAGTTTTTATTTCACATGAAAGACAGAGACTCATTTGAAGAATGTTTGCGCGAAAATGATGTTATTGAAAATGACCAGGAAAAACACAGGATTAAACAAAAACTGAAATCTGAAAAGTTTAGTAAATTAGTAAATTTAAAAACGGATAACCCTGCACAGTATGTTTGTTTGTAGATAATCGTTATTTTTTTGGTTATTGACGTCTTTCTTGTCAAAGAACAGTAATATCGCTTGCGTGTGTGTGTGTGTGTGTGTGTGTGTGTCTGCCCGCCTCTCTGTCTGTCTGTCTGTCTCTCTCTCTGTCTCTCTCTTCTCTGTCTGTCTGTCTGTCTGCCGGTGATTCCCCTCTCTCTCTTCCGCCACAGGAAAAGGGACTTTTTAGGCCACTTTCGCCCAAAAACTCGGTGGTGAAGCAAGTGAGCCAGGATTGGTAAAATACTGTTCTCTAGACTCCACTTGGTGGGCCAGGAACAGCCTCCCGAAAACCACAACCCTCAGGTCCGAAAGACCCAATGCCAAGAGTCCTGCTTGAACACCCCAGCCAGAGACAGAACTGAACTTTGCGCGCCCTGCGCTCCTGCAGGTAGAATGCGGACACTCACTCAACGTGACTTCACGTGCACAAAACACACACTGCACGGGACGAAACAAGATGCACAGGTTCTGGGTTTGACATTCGCTCAACCCCGGGCGTTTAACGCACGGAAGTTCTGCCTTACCAACCAACGGGCTCCGTGAAACGCCAAACTAATAAACTATAAGACATGTTCCCGGGTGTGTCACGTTCCTCCCTCCTTCCACCGCCTCCTTCTCTATCTTTGATGTCACGTCACACAAAACGAGCTCTGGGTCATGACAGATGAGAAGAAACACGGTGAGAAGCCTGGACATGTCGGCCCCTGCTTTATAGCCTTGCAACAGTTATTTAATCGAACCGGAGAATTGTAACATTGCACACCGACAAGTATCACCCAGGAAGTAAAATGTTACGCACAGCAGGTAGTCAGTGAGTGTTATGTGCAGCCAAAACCAGCCCCATGCACTAAGGCCTCTGAATGGCTGTTCAATAGTCAAGGTGACGCCGCTATTCAACACTTCAGGACACTGTACCCCTGTTTGGCTGTATGCCAGTATCGCTGTTCATCTATACTGCGGTTTAAGTGTAAGTGTGTGTGTGTGTGTGTGTGTGTGTGTGTGTGTGTGTGTGTGTGCGTGCGTGCGTGCGTGCGTGCGTGCGTGCGTGCGTGAGTGTGTGTGTGTGTGTGTGTGCGCGCATGTGTGCGCGCATGTGTGTGTGTATGTATGTATGGATAGATAGATAGATAGATAGATAGATAGATAGATAGATAGATAGATAGATAGATAGATAGATAGATAGATAGATAGATAGATGTAACTGTAATCTATGTTCTTTAATTATTCATTTCCACATATATTGTTTTCTCAGTCATGTCCCTTGATTTTGTTTCTAACAGCTGGTGGCCTCCTAGGAGAAAACATTCAGTCTTAATTTACTCACTACTTTTTGAGTGTATTTTCCGTTGGGGAGCAGAGATAGCGACGAGGTAAAAGTACTGTAATGAAAGTGGGAAAAATATGTTTGACAGCACAGCAATGTGTACGTATTCACCGTAATAAATATGTAGTGACCTCCGCAAAGGGAGATTGTTAAGCATTAAGTAAACGATGGTTGATGTGTGTGTCATATGAAGCTGTTCGCAATAAAAAGAGGGGGGGGGGGGGGAGAAATATATATATATATTGAACATCAATTATCAGTTGAGTGTGTATTACGTATGTGCTTAATTCTTTCACAGGATTTTGAAGCCATGCTAGCTTAACTGAGTTTTTTAAAGTGCTGGTCTGGGTAAAAAGAGAACTCCTGAATTGTAAGAATTACTCTATACATAGTGAACTTAATGCTGTGTACATGATCCGTACGCAATAGTAATACAGCATTCTAATACTTTCTTGACAATCCAGTACACCGCTCCTCTCCCCCCCCCCCCCCCCCCCCCCCCCACCTCTCCTCTGCTCCATACGTCAATTGCAATCATTAAGTGCTTCTTGGTCTTTGTGGATTTCATGTACAGCTTATCCAAATAAGCAAACACACAAACAAAACAATCAGGAATTGAGCCCAAAAAAGGAGCCCATACATGGAAATTTGGTATGGGGAAGCAGCTGCACAGGGAAACAGTGGTATGGGGGAACAGTGGTACAGTGGTAGGGGGGAACAGTGGTACAGTGGTATGGGGGAACAGTGGTACAGGGGAACAGTGGTATGGGTGAACATTGGTACAGGGGAACAGTGGTACATGGGGAACAGTGGTACAGGGGGACAGTGTACTGGGGAACAGTGGTATGGGTGAACAGTGGTACAGGGGAACAGTGGTATGGGTGAACAGTGGTACAGGGGAACAGTGGTACTGGGGGACAGTGGTACTGGGGAACAGTGGTATGGGTGAACAGTGGTACAGGGAACAGTGGTATGGGTGAACAGTGGTACAGGGGGAACAGTGGTACAGGGGGAACAGTGGTACTGGGGAACAGTGGTACAAGGGAACAGTGGTACAGGGGGAACAGTGTACAGTGGTACTGGAAGAACAGTGGTACAG